>VNJN01007644.1:738404-982282 GCA_008042485.1 Drosophila mayri
AACGTGAAAATAAATAAACTTGTGGCATGATTGGCTCTGCATGATTAGTCACTGGTTGCTGCATGGCTGCAGAGATGGGGAAAGGGGGGGGCGGGTAAAGAAAGGCTGCCGAGCTTAATAGAATTGATACGAGTGGAAGCAAGGCCGGTCATAAGATGTGCAACAGATAGCCAACATCAGCGGGCAACTTGCAGCAGGCTGGCGGCAGCAGCAACTGCAATGCCATTTATGCCAGCAGCGGCAGCAACAACAGTTATTGTAACAATAAAATTAGCTAACGATATAAAGGCAAGGCAAGGCAAGGCAAGGCTAAGCTAGCAACAATAACGGGAGAAAGAAGCCAACAGCAGCAGCAGCAGCAGCAGCGGAAAAGAGCAAAAACCTGAGACTGCAACAGGAACAGGTGGCAAACGTGGCACGACCATACGAGCCAGAGAACGGCAAATGCTCAAGCTCAATGTGAACACTACAAGAAAATTAATATTTTACTATATACAAATTTAATTCAAAATTTATATATAAAAGGAAAATAACTAAACTATATAGAATCCTGAAAATTACTTAGAAAATACTTGAAGAAAGCCCTTTGATAGCTGTAAATTGAAATAAAAAAATCAAAATTGAAGGCTTGAAATGAAAGGACTTGTGTGAGAACAAAAGCAATACAAAATCATAACAAAAACTGATTATTTGAAATGTTTTTGTTATTTCAAACTGTTATTCTCATTAATTTCTGGAAATGAAAACCCATTTTCGTAATAATTCAAGCCTCTAAATACATATTCTTAAGTGAAAATTACCATTGGTATTTTAAATAAATTTCTCTCAGTGTTTTAGCTACTGCTCCCAACGAGGGCAGCCTGCTACCAAGTCAGTGCCGCATGTAAATCATATTCAAGCCTGGGTCCTGTTTTTTTTGTTTGAGGCCCCTGACTTCTCTGCACTCTGTTTTACGGCGCTTTATTTGGTATTCAATTTTCAAGAGAAATCTTTGAAATTGAACCCAGTTACAGCGACAGCAACAAAGCCAACTACGAGGACGGTATAGGGCAATCCAACAATTGGCAATTGCCTTTACCTGTTGCCACTACTGCCTCTGCCTGGCGCTTTAATCCAGATATTTATTGATTGTCCACTTCACGCTTTCCTTGTTCGCCTTGTTCTCTGTCTTTCCATCTCGCAATCTCTGAATCTGTGCATCTCCTGCTCTTGTTCTCGTTCTCGTTATTGCCACACATTTATGCCGGACCTAGCTTGTTATTGTCATGTACTTCAATTATTTTATTAACTTATTCCCAGGCAGGTGAAAATGAAGACATTCCAAAGGGGTAAGGCTGAACACACAGGGCGTATGAGTAATGTTTTGGTCTTATCTTTGATTGTTTGATGTTGGTTTGTGTTTAAGGTTTATTAACATTACATAAATTTAATATAATTTTAACTGAGGAATTGCAAGATATTAAAGTATGTTTATTTAAATTCATAAGATTTTGCTTAGGAAAAATCTTGATGTGTAAATAAGTGCCGGAATGCACTTCATTTTTGTATCTTAGGCACAACCTTGGAGTTGTTAATAATATTCATTAATTATTTAGCAAAAGTTAACCATTAAATTAAATAAATAATGCAGCACAATCTGTGTACTTTTAAACTTTGTAATTAAAAAAATGCAACTAGATTCTCTCCCCATTCTCTTGTTGTTTATGTCGTGTCCGCTTGTATTAATTGAATATATTTAAATAATTTCAAGCATCATCCGTCATAACTAATGACAGTCAGCTTAAAAAAAATATATCAATTTACATAAAAAATGCATAAACCATGGCGCCCAGCCAGCAAGGCTTGCCGTTTCGGGCCTTGAGAATAAAGCAGGCTAGGAAAATCGAGGAAAAGTCCGCTCCCGGTCCACTCGCTGGTCAGTCAGATGGTCATTGAAGCGGCAAATGCGATGCAGATGCAGATGGCGATTCAGCTGAGGCGATGGCGATAGAGGATGAGGCTGGGGATGGAGATGGAGTTGGAGATGCGTGCGCCATTAGAAAGATCCGCAATGGGAAAGGGGAAGTGGTATAGGCACAGAGAAAAATATCAATTCAATTCGCGATTTTTTTATCCCATTAATGAGGCTGAATTATACAATTATTATCAATTTTTAAACACTTAAAATGCTTAATAAAGCAAAGAAAACTTGTCCCTATAAAGGCAAGGGTCCTAACAAATAACAATCCCTACTATAATAATCCCTCTACAATATATCTCCTTTAATATCCCTACATTTTCTCTGTGTACTATGCCTGGATACCGTTAGCAAAGCGGCGTGAAGCATCTGCAACATCCGCCAGGTTTCATTGATGCTTGGGCCCAGTCCTATTCCCAGTCCCATTGCCAATACCAGTCCCAGCCTCAGTCGCCCAGTCTCAATGTCCAGAGTGTCTATCCCCTTCAAGCCGCTACCCCGAATCCAGGCCCGATCCCGGTCCCAGGCCAAGTCAATCAGGCAGTCAGTCAGTCAGTCAGACATGCGCAGGGAATTGCTGAACGACGACGACTCCGCTCGACTGGCAATTGCTGCACGAGAATGGAGCGGAAAAAAAGCTGAAGAAGCCCAATGGGACGCCCCAAGGATCAATGGCAGGTTTGTGCCGTTATTGGCCATTGCCGTTGTGTAATGCATGCTAATTTCATTTGCCCAACCAAATTATGGCTATTATTAGTCAGTCCACAAAATCGATTCAGGCGAATCTTCAGCTCTTTTGGTGTTATTGAATTGAATCGGTTGATGGAGTGGAAAAACTTAAGAAGATATCCGATAGCTTAAGTTTTATAAAGGGGTAAAAATGAAGAGAATATATAAATATTTATTATAACATTAAAAATCTTTTTATATTTATTACAAAACTTTATTGAGCGAACGAATTAATGCCAAAAAACGAAAGAAAATTATATTAAACCCAATTCATTTAAACAATTTAATGCGTACATAAATAAATCCTATTTCAGTTAGCATAATTCATTTATAAATTTATAAATAATTTATTTAATAGGTAAAGAAAATCCTACAATATTTATTATAATTTTTATACCTTAAACCCACAGTAGCTTATGAATAAAAATTCCTATTTGTTTGCCTCTCCTCTCGCATATCTTTTGAACAATTACTAAACTGATTTATTCGGCCCACTAATTGAAGTTCCAGCTGCGTCGATTTTTTTTTTTTTTTGGCTAAAAACACCTGCAACCCATAAGCCGATAGATAGATACTTTCAATTGAAATGGCTAACGAAAGCCACGGCGGCTGCAGCCTTAGCTCTGCCGATTAGTGTGCAACAAATTGCTCAGATTTATTACGCGCGGCTGCGCAGAAGCACCAACTTGCTGCAGCAACAACAACAAGCGTCGGCTTATCAAGCGTCTTGCCAATTTTGGCAACGGCGACGGGCTGCGTTATGAATTATTGGACACTATTGAGTGCCGCCGTGCGGCGTGCTACCAAATTTGTGTGCCACGCTGCCCGGAGGACTCGCTGGCATATCGGATGCTGCTGCTGTTGCTGCTGCCTCCTGCCTGTTGCATGTTGCACGTTGCTGGCGACACCAGCAACAACAACAACAACCAAGGCAATTTGTCAGCGCAGTCGCAGCGTGTCTGAGAGGCAAAGAGTTTGGGCAAAGCCAATGCCAAATATGGCCAAGCCATGGCGAATACTAAAGCCAGGAGTGCAGAGTGCAGGCCCAAAAGCGTTGTCAAATTGGCTATTTTTTAGTTCAGTTTTTTTAACTTAAAAAAAGATATTGCTTTACAAGACTTAATATATTTATTTTCTAGTAAACGAGGCTTTTTTGGTTTATTAAAAAATTAGTTAAAGGACATTTTATATTGATTTAAAATGTGTCCAACTTTGAACTTAATAAAATTAATAAATGGGAAGAATTAAAGTTATTAATTATTTATTTAAACAAATTTGTAATACTACTAATTTTATATTTGTATATATTTTTAAAAGAAGTTATTCTATTTTTGATATTCCTTTAAGAATGTAAATATTTGATCCTTTCCAAATTTTGTTTAAGAGTTTTAAGGGTTCTTTTTTGATGCTTCTTTAAATATATTTTTTTAAACCTCTAAAATGTTTTTTTTTTTTTTAATTTTAGCCACTTTTTTTCGCCATTTTTAAGGGTTGTTCTAGCCAGAAGATATCTCAGATGGCCAGCTGCCTTGAATCTCCTTGCAGCCCCGGGATGATGGTGGTGTGGCGACTGCACTTGCCTATGCGCATTTATCGTTTACGTTATTTCTTGGCCGCTAGTTTTCCAGTTAGCCGCAGTTAGTTGTGCTGCATTTGGCTCAAAGTGAAAGATTTACGCGGCCTCTACCGAAGTCTCTAAGACTGCAACTTTTTTCCTCTATTTTTTCTTCTCTTTATTTTGGCTCCCTTGCCACGGCGCATGCGTGCCGTTATGGTTTATTTAATGCGTTTTGAAAGTGCATTTTCATGTTCGATGAGATTGATGAGAAAATTTGATTTATTTTTTTCCCTGCTTGGATCTTCCATCCGCAGCTACTCTGCTATATATGTATATGTATAGTATTTTTTTACCTATGCCTGAGCTGACCAACTGTCCGTGTGTCAGTTACATTTGCAGGTTGCGGCATTTTGTCAGAGGGACAGTTAGAAAACTGAAGGCAGGTCTGATCGACCGACCGACTGCCTGCCTGCCAGCCCGTTAAATTGTTCAACGATCTCGGATGGATCTGGCGACTGGGATCTCTGTGGATCTCGGCAATCGACAATTGGCAATCCATATGCCATAAATGGGCGGGCATGAGAAATGTGCTGTGGCATCCGCTCAATGCAATGGGAAATGTATCGGATCGGCTGGCAGTCTTGGCCGGGCGATTGCATAACTTTTGCCATATAGAACGAGCCTCACATTTGACCGCAGATTGTAAAGAGTTCAACATACTTTTAGAAATTTTTCACAAGGAATTTGAAACTTTTTAAATGCTCAAATCACAACACAATTTGAGAAATATATTTAGATTTATAAATAATAAATCTCTGTGAAATATGTTGCCTCAGTTAAGACCCACTGTCATATGGTGGCCTTGTTTCACTCCCCTCCCTTTCGGTTGACTCCTTTAAAATTGGCAATCATTTGGCTGCCACTTTAGCCACATTGTTGCCTATTTTAGTTGCCATGGCCAAGGTAATTACACGATCGTAAAATAAATTTCCGAATGCATTGATAACATAGATAAAATAGCATTAAAGCGCGTATCCTCTTGGTTCCCGATCACGATCTCCCTTGTGGCATTAATAAACGCATCGTTAAATGCTGCAACAGTTAGTTAGTCCGGCTTGGATCTCGTTATAACTGCGATCCCTCTGCTAGCCGCTTATTACTAAAAGAAAAACACAACAACAACAAAAATCATAAAAGAAAAGAAAATAGCTTCACACACCACAGGGGGGGTCACAAGTTGCAAGCCGCTGGATGCTTTGTCAAATGGAATAGCTATGAGACAGTGAATCCAAAAAGAAGAAATTAACACAGAGAATATTTTTTATAATAGTTAAGAAACTTTTTTTTAAATAAATAAGATACTTAACGGATATTTAATACATAATCTATATTTTATAGATACTTTTTAGGAGGGTAGGAGCTCGATTTATTTTACAACTAAATTATCTGTTTATTAACTTTGAGTGTTTAATAAATTGCCATTTTATTTATAACTCATTCAGACTATTTTCGCCAGTGTACAATGGCAAATGGCTTGCAGAACCAGAGTGTTGCTGGCCGCAGCATCATTTCGCTGTCGCATGTTGCATAATGTTTATTAATGCACAAATTTTTACGACGCCATGTGGAACCTTTAACGATCCCTCTTAACGATTACGCCCCTCAATAGGTGGTTTCTGTTCGCCGATGTTCCTGGTTCCTGCTAGCAAAAAACAGTTTTTCCTTTGGGCCTCAACCCGCAAAGAATGCGATCTGTGGGCTCTGCTTTACGACCAACATGTATGTACGTTCTGCTAACCGTTTGCTGCTAACAATTTAAATTGCAACAATTTACAATTAACCACGTTTGTGCTCCATTTCGCTGTCGCTGATTATTGCAAAATGAGACAGCGATCCCAATCCCATACACACTTGGCCATCGCGCGTCTAACGGTCAGCGAAAAAGGAAGAAAAACTATGGAAAATGGAAAATGGTAAAGAAAAAATGCACAAATGCAACGCTCTTCGCCGCCACTAAGCAATTAAAATTGCGGTCTCCAGTCGGTTTGCCTGCTAATTGCTCCTGGCATCGAACTCCATCTACAAACTGGCCATCTCCTCCGCCTCCACATGCCGATGCCACGCCCACTTTCCAACAGGCCGCCCCCGAAAAAGCAGAGGAAAAGAGGTGGCTTTCGGGGGACGCCTTTGTCTGGTAACTTTAACTCAACTTTGGTCGAACTGAAATCAATTGTTCGTCTCAATTGAAGTCTCAATCGATTGGGAATGCACTGAAAAGTAGCGATAAATAAACGATAAATCTGGGAAAATTTAGAATTTTAAAAGGACATAATGTATATATTAATGTTTCAACAAGATCTAAAGCTAAACAAGTTTTTAAGCTCGAGAGATAAGTTAGGGATTCCAGTTCGAAGTCCCACTTAACCCTTGTTCTTTGCGCTCATTTTCTTTCAGTGCATCACTCCACTAAATCACTCCACTGACTTTCGTCTTCTCTGCTGAATTACTTGGTATTAAAAGAGCGTTTTCCAACATGGCTGGCCGCCCACTTGGGCGTCTCGTTTGGCGCGTGTTTGTAAGTTTAGTTGTTGGCTTTTCCATCTTTCCGTTTCCTTCCTCATCAACGATTCCGCTTTGACCTTGACCAAGAAAGTGCACTCATCGCTCTCTCTGTGTGTGTGTGCTTGTGTGTGGGCGAGTGGGCGTTGCCATTGCGTGAGCTGGCAACTTTTCATTACATAATGCGAATGCGGGACCTTCAAATTTTCCGGGAAGCTGTGGCACCTTTATTTACGCAACGCGGCTGCATTTTCCATCATTTTTTTTGCCAGAATGCCAATAATTTGACGTGAACGTGTTTAGCTGTCTCTCAGTCCGGCTATGAATTCGATTTTCCTTAAAAGCACTTAGAAAATTGTTAATTTAAATAATTTATATATAATAATAATTTTTAAATTTAAATAGATAATGTTTATATAAGAAAGCGTTGGGTTAATTAACGAAATAATTAATAATAATATTTTAAAAGTACTTACATAATTATTGCTTATGATTTTAACATTATTATTAACTATTTCTTAATTATTTACTTAATTTTTGTTTAAAATAAGGAAGCAAACTCAGTAACATATTAACATACTTGTCTTAGAAGCTGTCTGCTATTAGACACCATTAAAAAATACGTTTCTAAATATATAACGTTTAATATGTTATGGCTTTATTTACGATTTGCGGACAATTTTTATTTTACGAGTGTAGAGACGACACTCTGCACCGCTGTAAGCTGCAATTTGATAAACGTGCCGACATTAATGCCGCCTGACATGAAAAGCCAGCCGCCTCGCAGACTTGTTCTAAAGTTGCGGGGAAATTGCTGCTCAAGTCGCCAGAGGAGCATAATAAGGACACCAAACAACAAAGACAATAAGGACATCAAGGATACGTCTTAGACTCGGCTTCGTTTTATCCAAAGTTGTAGAAAACAGGCATTTTTATTCAGGTTAAAGAAAGACGAAAACATCCATATTAGGTTTTTATGAAACGCTATTAAAATGCGTTAGGTTTCAAAGGCTCTGATTAGGTTAGAAAGAAGTTAGTTTTAAAAGGTTAAAATTTAAATAAAGTTCTAAGAACAGTAACTAGAAAATCTCAATAAAATCTACTTTTTCTTCAAAACCAGTCTTTTGCTTGGCAATCATTTAACATTAACCCAAAACTCAAAATAAAACCCAATGTCTAAGATATCGTTTTCGGATATTGCTCTAATCAAAAATGAAATTTGATAATTTGACGCTCTAATTTCCCAAATACATTACATTTAATATGATTAGCGGATATCATATCTTCAAGTTAAGACTATAAAATTCGCCTATTACAAGCCGCGCATCAATGCGGCCATAAAAAGTAATCTCAAAGTGTTCAGTTTCGTTCAAAATATCCTGGCTTAAAGTGTTCATAATTTGTTAGAAATTGTTGCCTATGCCGAAAAAAGAAAATTTCGATCTCGTGACAAGTGGAAAGATCGCCTTTTCTTTCTTACAATGTGTATTAGAAGCAATTAGAGCATTTATTTTTATGCCGAACATCATTTGGCTCATTGCGGCATTTTGGCCGTGTTGCCTGTAATTTCGGCCTCTCGGCCAGTTTACCGCTGATGACCCTAATTAAAAGCACAACCCGCGCACAACCCAGCAGAATTTCACGACGTTGTATGATGGGAGTAGTAGAAGAGGCCTTTACGATCGGCGAGTGGCGGCATAAACCGCAACTCTGGCATCTTCGACGGCATCAGCATATGGGGTTTTTGGTTGCTGCAACTAGCAAGTGGCGGCTTTTACGACTGCCATCGCCAGTTACAGTTAACATTATTAGATCCCGGCCCCGCCAACAACTACTAAAAGCACTGGGGAAAATATATATGCTATAAAATACTTTATTTAATATATAAGAGAATATGAAAAAAACTATATTTTTAGTTACATTTAATTAACATAAAAGATATGTACTTCCTTTTGCTACATTTTGAACACAAAACGTTTGCTAATACGACTTGTTTTTAGAAAAGAGTTGTTTGCTAAATTGTCAATAAATATATCCTTCCGCTAAAGATATATTTTCAAGTCTCCTGGTGATGCTATTTTTTCTGTGTCTTCCTGGCCACTGTTTGCCAAAAGTTTTCAGCAAAATCTTCTATAAATAAATCCTTCTGTTAAAGATATACTTTTTATTTCAATCCTCAAGCAGTTTTGCCTTATATTATATACCAAATTATACCTATATCCGTCTCCTGGTGATGCTGTTTTTACTGTGTACTCCTGCCCGCTTAATGACTTTAATAATCCTGTCACCGATCATTAAAAAATCTCTGCGAACACACAAAAGAAATTCCATGGCAGCTTCAATCAAAATAAAGTACACACTCTTCCTGCTTCTTCCACTTGCAACTTGGCCCCTGGTTTTGACCAGGCCAACAGAGGCTCAGACCAGGCGGAGAAAGAGAAAAAAATAGAGAGGATGAGGACGAAGATCGGCCTCTGTTTGTTCTCACGTGGTATTCAAATTTTAACAACATTTTAATGATAACCTCGGCGAACATTAAAACTCATTCGGCCGTAATAAACATTAATAACACTTTAATCCGTTGCACGGAGGGGGAGGGCAGGGTGGATGCTGCTGCGGCTGCTGCACATGCGCACAACTGCCGACTCTCCTGCAGCTGTGCGCCTGTGCTATCAAAATAATCAGCGAACAGAAAAAGCGACAGAGAAAGAGGGCAGAAGACAGGGACAGGACGGAGAAATGCCTTTAAAACAGTGCAGTGCATGCACTGAGAGAAATTTAAATTAATTGAAAAAGGATTTTGTATTACTTGAGGGAGTTAAAGAAAATCATAGAGAGATTTGTATAATGAAACGAATATTATTTCAACATGTTTTATGAATTAAGGATTTACTATGTCACTTAAATATATAAATAATAGTGCTGAAGATATGTAGATGATACTTTTCAGATTTATTTATAAAAGGACTAACTTTGTCAGCAATTATAAATTCGTCTCAGAATAATAATTCACTTTCTACACATTTCCTTCACATATTTCCTCTACATATTCCCTTAAATTAAAATCTTAACTTCCTCACAGTGCACTTTGGCCGTCAGCTTGGAATAAATAATAGAGAAACTTGTTGCCGTTGTTACTGTTGTTGTTAGCTGGGCGCGTTGTAAGGCTATAAAAATGCATGTTTGCTAAATCAATGCAACAACTTGGGGGCATGGCAGCAGCCAGAGCTGCAGCAGCAGCAGCATCATCGGCATGAAGGCGTCCCACATGGACCAACCTTCCAACCTACCTGGCAACCAAGCAACCAGCCGACCAACAGACCAACCTGCCCACCTTTCGCCTGGCATCCTTAGAGGCGACTCCAACTGCGGCTGTGTGCGATCTTGCCACTTACGTAGGCCGCGTGTGGCAGGTTGCCGTTGCATTCATAGTGGATATGGCCTAAGTTGCCTAACTTAAGTTTATATTTTGGATTATGAAAATGGCTGTAAAAAGGCTCTTCATTTTGTATCTCCTCCTTTTAAGGTTAATTATTTTATTGAGCAATTTTAAGAGAAACAAATTCTTGAAATATTTTAATTTAGCGTTTAGTTGTCTTTGGTTCTCGTTAATACATATTCAGAATAGCTTTTTGAAATAAATATCGGTTTAATTATTAATAATTAATTGATGGTAAGAATTGTTCGAAAAAACTAAACTAAACTTTTTACGAATTACAACGAATGAAGGATTTACAAAAACATTCTTTATTATAATAAATAAATGAAATCATATTTTATATTTCAAAGTAAACTTTTTAAAAGTGATATTTAAATATTAATAATATTTAAATATTATTAATATCCAAAGATAAATATTCAGTCTTAATAATATGTAATATAATATTTAAATATTATTAATATTTAAATATTCTATTACATATTATTATTAATATTTAAATATTATATTAAATATTATTAAGACTGAATATTTATCTTTGGATTTGTAGAATTATTAAATAATTCAATAATTAAAACTATTCAGCTATAAAATATATATCTTAGGATCTCGGATATAAACTTGCAAAATAACCGTAATAAAATCATTATTATTTTAATGAAATATATAGCTTATCTTACTCTCATTTGCTTACTACATACAGAATTGTAAATCAATTCAACAATTATTATGACCAGAAGAACAAATTAATTATATCTCTTATTCATTTAATTTTATTATTTAAGCTTTATTTTTCTTGAAAACTTGAATTCCCTTTCAAAGTTTTTCAAGGAGAGTAAAGCTTAGGCTAGCTTCACTGTATCACCCGTTGTTCCTTTGACTCTGGGCCCCATACCAAGGTCTTTGAGCGGTTCCTGCTGCTGCTCGATGCTAGCTGGTTGGTCTTAGCTGTTGTTGCTGCTGCTGGCAGGCCAGATCATTTCGCTTCCTAGTTGCATGTGGCCCATGTAATTGTGAGCCCATATGCTGGAGTGTGTGTGTGATAAATGGTCGGGGGAGATCTGGCCAAGGGGGAAGGCAGGGGAGAGAGGAAGCTAGAGATCGAGGTGGAGCTGGAGCACCACTTGGCCACTCGCTGTGAGCTGGCCTAGCTGTTGGATCTGTTGGTGGACTGTGGATGGCGGCTCGCCGATTCTGAATGTCGCTGTCCCTTGACTTTGGCTGGTATGCCGGGCTAATCGAATTTCCGAGGATGCATTCACTTTGTCATGACAGTTGGACAGGCAGGTTGAGGTCGAAGTGGTGGGATCCGGAACCCACAAAAACCAATCCCACTCCGTGCGGAGTGCAGGGCTCCGATTGCCTTATGCCAGATGCTGGAGGCCCAAAACCTCATATGGCGAGGAAAATTTGAAGAGAAATTGGAAAGCAATAAAATGCATTAACATTATTTTCCTCAACCATTAAAACTATCTTTGTGGTTTTATATTTTGAATTTAGATTCCTGAAATCAGATGGGCTTATTTCCCAAATAAATTAATATTTAGTTCTAATTGAATTCTTCAATTTTCTTAATATATATTTTATTATTCCTAACATTAATCCCGCTTTATATCCGGAAATGATTTTTAATAACCTTGACCAATTTGTCTGCATTTTTATGTGGCAAGTGCATTAGCAGTTCGTGGTTAATGGCTAGTTCGCCGGTTGGGTTCCATTAATTTTATTTCATTTATCAGCCGAACATGTTGCCGTTGTTCCACCACCCCTTTGCCCCGGCCATCTGTCTTCCTCTCACCACCAGAGACACTCAGAGACCTTGGGTCCAAGCAGAAGGCCGCCTCGATTGTGGCCATTGGTCCTCGGACCGGGGATCGCACTTAAAGGTTATGTGCAGGGCTGGCTGCCAGCTGAAGTGTTTGCACTGCGTAATAAACATAAAATTCAATTTTCATTAAGATGTTGCCTGATCCCTTGCCATTTACCGTTAGATGGCCTCCTCTCTACCCCGGTTTTGGCCATTTTTGTCTAGGGCCTGCCATGCCTGCCGCAGCAACGAGTATTTCAATAATGAATTCGAGATAAGCGCATTGGCTTCACTTGCCCCAGGTTGGGGGCCATTCACTCTCATGCTCGAAAAAAAAAACACTGGAAAATGGGGATAATTATTTGGGGAAACTGGAAAAATTAAGTTAAAAGAAATATTAAATTTTAAAAGTATAAATAGCTTATGAAATTATCAGTAGAACCTTTTCAATATTTATCTTAATGATATTGTAAAAAATTATTAATTGTGAGTCTCATCTTATTTATAAAACTAATTTTAATAAAAAGAATTTTCCCCATTTATTAACGCCACACCATTTCCCCTCAGTGTATGGCCAAGGATGTGGCTATGGACAAACATTTGTTGTTAGAGGAATTTTCATTTTATATAAGAGGCAATCGCAGTGAACCGGACCAGCCCCGAAGGTTTCGCAGCTGAGGAGCCGAGGAAAAGCTGAAGCTGAAGCTGAATCTGAAGCTGGAACCGAGACTTGGGCAACTTGGGCCTCAGCTCAAGTGCGCAATTTTCTCACATGGCAGTCGTCGAAGCGGGTCGTCCCTCGCTTCCGCTGCTGTTGTTGTAGTTCCAGTACTCAGTGCCCGGACCCCCGTACCATTCCCATTTCGAGTCCCAGTCCCAGTCCCAGTCAAGTTGTCCCTCCAAAAGTTGTAGATTTAAATGAACATGGCGCTGGCCAAGAGAGTGGACAGCCAGACATCGGCTAATGCCCAGGCCCATGCGTGTTGATCTTCCGCTTCTTTGCAGGCCTTTGGTCCATCCCGAGTCCCTGTTTGGGCACTGTGAAAATTTAAGGGGAAACTTGAGATGAGACTGAGTATGGAAAATATTTCTAAATTTTTCCTATTCTGCAAACTTTGTTCTTTTAAATTATCGGAAAAGTAGAGTCTCTTTGGTTAGTTCCTCTAGTTTCTCATTGCATAAAACAAATTATCTTAAAAACTCATATATAAAACAGGTTAATTTATTTCCAGGATGCTTAAAAAACCTTAGAGATTTTTTTAAATATCTTAAAGATTCATCTAAAAGTATCAAATGAAATTTTTGATTTTTCGAATTCAGTGCAAATTTGGTTTCCTTTGTGTCCTAATTGTGTATACCTTTTAAGGGATTCTTCTTATTTCTAGCACATTTCTCTATTGAATATTTCCGAAATTTCCCTCTGTGTATACCTCTGCATACCCTCTTTTCGTCTTGATCCCGATTCCTGTTAGGTTGCCCATAGCTGACACCGTTGACGAACACGATGATGAGCATGTGGATGCGGATGATGAAGATTAGCGTCGGCAGGCCGATTCAGATTGCAGATGCATCCGTGAACTTATCTGCACTAAGAAAAAATAGGCTTATTTTGCTTAAATATAAATAATATTTAACTTTATTATGCTTCTTGGAACAATATATTGTAATTACTAAAAAAGAAAGGAACTAGCTATGTAAGTATGTTCCTTTAGGCTTTTTTGTTAAATCCTGCTTTGTGTAAAATCCTTTGTAAAGATTTAGAGTTAATAGATAAAAAATATATAAAAAATTCCCTATAAACAAAAAATGTTCCCTTAAAATATTAATCAACTTTCTTGCCGTGTTCCAAACAAGTTTCCCCCGCTCATCCTCAGATGTTGTTATTGCAAGTGCAGCGGCAATATTTAAATTGTTTTATACATCGTTGTGCTGTTAGATGGAACCACCACCAGCTCTCTCCTCCAACTCTCCCCTCCAGCAATCTCCTCGCTGAGTGGGCCAATGGATGTCCTAATGCGTACGAGGGGGTCGAGGGGATGCGAGCCATAAGGATGGTGTGGTGGCATTTCGCTTCCTAGTTGGGCCGCAATTTGATTTTCGTCGGCCGTCGTCGTATACCTGCTTTAAATTTCCGTTTATGCCTTCTGAAGGCTTGTAAAATGTTAAATGAAATTAAAATTTATTGCCTTGCCAGCCGGCGATTGACGTCTGCACATGGCCAATAGCAGCATCGGCACCCAGCCAATGTTGGCTTCCAGATGGCCGGGCCAAAAGCACTTGGCCAGGAACTACTGTTCGAGGCGATTATGAGTCGTCGTCAGGTTGAATCTGTGCCTTCTCCTCCTAACGGTAAGCCAAGCGCAATCCCGAATGGTTTATTGGGCAATGATGGAGGAAAAAACCTTTTAGAATTGTTTATTTAAATTTTAAGCGTTTGCTTATTTATTGATACCGAAAGGAGGGTTAACTTTTCATCACAGACGATGTAACATAGGTGAGTGGTTTCCCGGAAAGTAACGTGTTCATGCTACAGTCTTATAAAAAGGAATTTTAGGAAAAGAATAAATCATATTTATTGATAGATAGACAGGAATTATTTACAAATTATTAAGATTATCTGTGTCATTTAATAAGGAATTTTACCATTAGTAAATCAACTAAATGAAAAATAAAACAATGAAGGAAAATAAAGGAAAGGCTATTACCCTTATGACACTTATCTCTTTATCTTATCTTTTTATTTGAAAACCCAACTAGAAATATAACAATTTTCTGGTGAAAAATATTCTGGAAATACATTTCTTTTCCTGTAAAACTTTTAGAAGCACGTCTCTTGTTTTCTTAAAATTTTACTGGTTTTCATGTGAAAATTCTCCAAAAAATGTGCTCCATTTTATGTAAAAAATCGAACAGAAATATGACCACTTGAAAACTGAAACAATTACTAAAAACATGTCCTTTTTACTTTGAAATTCTTTTTATACAAATTATTTACAAACAATTTTTAATTTCTTTCGAAACTTTCCTCTTATTCCCAAACATCAAATCGTGAAGAAGGTCAAGTGAACAGTAGGCCCTCCCTATTCTGTTGTCCAAATTCAAAGATTTGGCCACGATAAGCTATATTTGCTATAACCATTGTTTCCAGATTGATCTGGTGGTTCATTCATTCGCTGGCCGGCTTGATTCCTCCAGCTAAATATGGACATTAAACGCGAACAAAATGGGAGCAACCGCAAATAGCCGCAATTTTCCACTTGACTTGAGCGTTCCTCCTGGACTCTCTGCCAGAGAGTGGGCAGATGAGGCATTTACCCAGGCCAGAGTCAGAGCCAGAGAGTCCCTTCGTGCCATCCGCTCCTCTGCTGCTCCTCTGGCTCTGATGATGCCATGGATGCTGCCCACATTTGCCTAAAAGGGGCCCAAACCTGTTGCCTACTGAAATGTAAATCTTGATGGTAATTTTAATAGAAAAAAATCGAGGCGAACCGTTGGTTAGCCTAGGCCAAAGCGCTGGGCGTCGCAATAGTTGGCTAACTAAGCCCCGGCACGGGATAACACTCCAGAACAGGAACAAAAACGGCAGGGAACTTGGGAAACACTTACCAAAAATATTGTTAATATTCAGAAAATTAATTACAGCAATGTATTAGAAGGGATAAATACTTATATTATTGAAATATATTTTTTTTTAAATTATGCCGGATATTAACACTCAGAAAAGGCTTCTCAGAAAATTATATTAAATAAATTAGGAATAATATTTTTAGTTTAAATAGTTTTTCCTTTGTAAAAATCCTGAAAATCTGTATTTTATTTTTATTGGAGGAAGTTATAAATTTGAAAAAATATTCCACTCTTAAAACGATCTTTATAGAAATTTAAGCGGAAGAAAATTTAAGGTAATACCTAAAAATCCCATCTTCGATTCCTTAGAAAATACTTCTCTGCGTCCTCTGATTTGTTGACAAATGTTTTCCGCTCAGTGTAATCATGCGAGATCGGACAACGCCAAATTTTTATTGTGCTATATAAATGGCCACATTTGCAGTTACCCTAGGACCGCTTCTTGCCCCATGTTGCTGCTGAACGCATTCCTCCGCCTGAAAGTGGCTGCCACTCAGGTACATTGGCCCAATCTGCCGCCCTGCTTTTCCCCTCGATTTTCCGCTAAATATATAAGTATATACGAATATATGTATATATATATGGATATGTGCGAGTGGATGATGCTGGGCTGCATCTGCAGCGCCCGCTGAGTGGACAAACCAGATATTGATAACGGCTCTTCGATGCTGTTACTTTAACAGCCGCATTGCTCAGGCCGAGGACAGGGATTGCAACTGCAACAGCAACATGCAACAATCGCTGCTGCTGCTGCTGCAACACTTCTCTGGGCTGTTTGTTTTCGTATGGAATTAAACGCCTTGGCGCACAGGTGCTGGCCAAGAGATGTATTCTTGGCCCAGCCAGGTTAGTCCGCTCTATCAGCCCCCTCCCCCACCGCCACCTCACCTGCTCAGGTGCAGCGGCGGGGCCGCTTGCATTTTATTTGCAATTATTTTTGTAGCGCAAAGGAATTACCTGGCAGGGGATGCACAGAGAAAATAGTGCCTAATGAACCCTTTAGGTTCAGGTAAATTTGTAATCAAAATAATATAAAATTATAAAGGAATATAGAACAATTTTGAACTAATTTTAATATTTTTATTTAATACGTTTTTAAGATTGAAAAAATAGGGTTGGTGATAGGCATAATTGGACAAGTAAATAAATAAGGAAACAATAAATCAATTAACTTACTTAAATTCTTAAAATAAACATTAAGTATTTGCTATAAATGGGTTTTCTTATATTTTTTAAAATTGTATAAAAATGTTTGTTCTTTAAATATTTATTTTTAGGCCTCAACTCGATCCTTTGCAAGCTTCAATACAAGATTGACCTTAAATTTATGGCTATAAATTTGTAGAAATAATAAAACCTTTCGGCTTTTTATTGCTTTAAAAACCAAATGTATAGACTTTTCTCTCCGTGTTTATTTGCGACTTTGGCGTTGGCTTTTTGTCCATGGCTTTATCAGCGGCCCCAGCCTTGGCCATCTCTCCTCCTTGGCCAGGCGAATTCTAATTCTAATTTCTGCAACGCAGCTGCGCGCCAGCTTTAGCTTTAGAGCCCAGCATCCAGCATGTAGCATCCAGAATCCAGAATCCAGCACCCAAGCTGGGGACTACTCCCAGCCCAGACTCTGGACCCGGTCCAGTCCTTAGCTCCGTTGGTGGCGCTGTTGGTGTTCATTACGCAAGAGGTGAATGCACCGCGCGGCACTTGCTGGGAATCGGAATTCTGGAGTTCTGGGACCTGGGACCAAAGAACCTGGAGAGCCTGGAATCCGCCCAGGGAGCGAATCAATGGACCAAGCTAGTTTCTGGAGACCCAACAATTATAAATCCGCTCGAGCTTCGTCTTATGCAAAACACGTTTATTTTTCCTCCGTTTTTTTCGGGTATCTTTTTTGAAATTCATTTTTTCTTTATTTTTGTGTGCGAAAGCGTTGCTAGAAATATGCAAAAATCGAAATAGCAAAGGTCAGCAGCTGTGTGAAGGCTGTTCTCATGCAGCGCGTTCCAAATTCCAAGATTCATTAACCAAGTTAATAATTAAAAATAAAACCAGGGACACAAATCGATTCGATGCCGGCCTGCAACAGCAACTTTGGCTCAGCAATTTATTACATTTCAAACAAAGGCAAACACAAAAGCCAAGAGTGGAAGATAATGCCGAAAAAATAAGAGATACAAAAACGCAGCGAGATATATAGACTTCCGTATTTGCCAAATCATTGTTGTCCGTCCGCCGTCTACAATAAATTACGACAACCTGAACTTGGGGGGGACTTGAGGGCAGTCGCGCATAATTTTGGCAAACTTAGCGAATCGACCCCGCTAGACCAGTTTTTAAATTACATGCAAAGCATTCCAAATGCAAACTAAAACATTTATTTTATTTCATTTCATTCCGCTGTCGCTGCGTCTGCCGCTTGCCGCTGGTCTCTTCCTGCGTTTAAGCTGCTCGTGTGTATCAAAAGTTTAAACAAAGTGCAAACAAAGAAGCACACTCACACACATTCACACCCTAAAAAAATAAAGAAAAAAATAAGAAGAGCAGTCAAACCGAGGCAGAAACAAAGCAACCAAAAATCGCACATTTTTTCCTACTTTTTTCGCAAACTAAAATTTATTTCAAGGGCAAATGCGCGAACTTTTGGTGAGTTCTCTATTTTTTTTATTCACGTTGCATTGCGTCGTCATCAGACGAGAGTCTCCGATACCCTTTCTAAAGGGTATTGGGGATTTTGGAAAGAAATATATATATTGTTTACATGATTCTATAAACATTACATAGAAAAAGTAAGAATAAATATCAAAATTATTAAAAACTATGGATTTATTGTAATAAATACCTGAAGAGGGAAATAAATAAATATTTCCTTGATATAATTTAAAGGGAACTATATATTTTACAAGAATTTAAGATCACAGGAATGTATATTAATTTTGATAAAATTAACTGTCAAGGAAACTTTCCGTTTTATTAATTTTTACGATAGAAAAATAATTTTAATTTACATTAAACTTAATAGTTCTATTAAAACATTAATTTTATTATTGATTTATTAACCCTCTAGCGTGTTCAAAATTCCCCCATAAATTTCCATATTTTCTCTCCGCTTTTTTTGTAATTTTTTTCTTAATACTTTTAATAAATTGGCCGGCGCCAAGCCCAGGCACTTGGCTTTTCGGCGAAAACTCAACTGAAGCGCTTTAGATTTATGCGTTGTGGCAATTAAATTCATTCAACGTAATTTATGAGCAGCTCGGAATACTTGAGGGTGACATAATTGAGCAGCCCAAAGGGTTGCTGGAAGTCCTCGAAGGCGGAGTTAAGACTGCAGAGTTAGTTTCCCCATTAATAGTGGGTGGGTTCATCAACCCGAAGGAACTATAACGCAAGTAAACAAGAGATTTACGCACAATTTTGGGTTATTTGAATACTTTTCGAAATTGGGCTAAGTAAATTACGCGCATTTGGCCAAAAAGCCAAACAGGCGGGTAAACAAATGAACTTTGTAAGGCATATTCATCTATATTTCCACCCCCAAAACAAAATATAGATATTTACGCATACAGAGTTCTCTATTAAACAGATCACCGCAGCAGCGTGTAATATTTGCATTATAATCAACAGAGAACTGGCTGCGATAAAAACCATATTGTTTTGGCGATCAGCTCGGTGGTTAGGTGTAAGGTGTGTGCGGATGGCGCCCTACTTTCCAGCAATATTTTGTGTGCCGATTTCCATACAACACTGGGCGCAATTTAGGGCATCTATTTGGGTTTATTTGTAAAGCAAAAATGGTTAATGTCTAAGACGCGGTTGCTGTTAAATAAAGCGAAACACATGTGCGGAAATTCTGGGGCCCCTATTGGAGGTCTAATAAAATTGTGCCACAACTTGGTAACCAAAACAAAATCCATATTACACATACGCAGCGTGATCCGTGACCACTGGCTGAGAACACACACACACGCAGAGTTCCCCCATAATCAAATCGGTTAGCCTTTGGCTCGAAAACCAATTACATGTTTATGGCAAATAAATTCGCTTTCATTCTAAACAGCGACTGATTGATACCAACGATAAGATATGGCCAAAAACGCTCTCACTAACTGTTTATTAACTGGGCTTTTAGGGAAATTGTCAAGGGCATGTATGGATTATAATTAATTAAGGGTTTATAGATATTTCAAACTTGGGTTTATAATTAATATTAAATTCAAACTAACTTGATAACACTTTTTGTAAAATAAAACAAACGAATACAAAAATATTTAAATTATTTCTATTTACACAAAATATTTTCCTTTTTAAATTCCCCCAGATTCTCTACAGGTTAATGACCCCAAATAACTTTTGTCGTGACTTGCTGATATTTTATTGATTAAATTTAAATTAACTTGCTAACTTTTTTGCCAATTTATATTATATAATTTCCAATGGTCATTGGTTTTAAGTAAACCCACTATTTGTTCATTTTTTTGTAAACAATGCGGCTAAAACGTAATGCGGTTGGCAAAAAATACAACAACAAAAAATAAACAAAATCAAACAGCGTAGTGTTTGTATTCGACGAAAACGGAAAACCAAAAAACCGAAAGCAAACGCCGTGATTACGGCAAACGATGAAACGACCTTGCCAATTACTGCTGATGGCTACTGTTCGACCCACCGCCCCTCTGCTTCCCCTTTCTCCCTCTCCCTTCCTTTTCTCCTTTCTATTTGATTTTCCCGCATTTCGGATTGCTTTATTTATTTATTGCGAATTTCCAGTGGGTGGCCTGGGCTAAACCTTAAAGTTAATACCGTAATTTTAATCTCTACTGTTGGTGCTTTCTCTTTGCCTGCAGCTAAAGAGCAAGAAAGAGAGAAAGGCCACCTCTCTCTGGCGAAAAAAAAGCTTGCGAATAATTAGCGCAAATTTAACGCTCGCGGATGCTTCGGGTTTTTCGAATGCGTGCGATCGTGGTTACCGCATCGCTGGCCGTGTATCTGTGTGCGAAAAAGTATCTGTGAGATACATCATTTGAGAGATAGATGGTTCGAGAGGGGGATGTGGAGATGTGTGTGTTTGTAATAGAGGGCCAAAGAGAGCAAGCACGCGTTTATTTTTTGCAAACCTTTAGTGCCCAGGGAGGAGTTTGGGCTTTTAAATATTTAAAAGGCATTTTAAATACTTAATTATTTTGTTATAATATTTATTTATTATCTGTTTTTGGAGGTACAATCAATAAATTTTATTATAATTTATTTAAAAAGTTTTTCTACAAATGATGAGTTCATTTATTAGTCGTACATTTTTCCTAATATATTTCCAAATAAGAAAATAACGACAAAGGTACAGCTTCACTTGTGAACTTGTGAGTTTTTTGAAAGGCTTTAAATAAATATGAAAAATCTTTTTAGTTTATTTGTATTTTTGCTAAAAATCTCCCTTCTTCTGATTATATCCCTTCTTGCTACCCTGGAAGTTCTTTTATACGCCCTGTAATTTTTTGTCTAAGCATTTTTTGAGAAAAAGTTTACGCATTTGATGGTCGCCCCCTTGCCTCTTGGCAAGTGCAAAGTGTGCATGTGTGTTTGTGTATTGAAACAGCTCTTTGAGAGCCACTTAACCACAGATACAAAAAAAAACTAGATACTTTAATTTAAATTTATAAGATTTTAAGATTAAAGGATTTTGTAGGATATTCTTAATATTTCAAAAACCTTAGAACCTACACCATAAATTCTAATTTTTGGTTAAAATTATGTAAAATTTTTTAAGGTGTTCTGAGCACATGTGCTGCAAGAACAGAGCATCTCCTAACACACAGCAAGCACAGATACGAGCACACCGAGGCAGCTTTTCATTGCTCAGCTGCAGAAACCGGCAGAAATCGTGGAAAAAGGGGGCGCGGCTGGGGGCGTTGAAGGAAGGCGATCGGGACACGAAGACCCAAAGCCGAGAACGATCGCCGTTCGTAGCCCATCTAAGTCTAAGCCCATTCTAATGCCAAGTGTGCGTTAGAGTGAGATGCAGCCCCAGCCAGAGGGAGAGAGAAGCCAGATACAGATAGATAGAGAGGGAGAGAGAGTAACTGCAACTCCAGTATTTGCCACATGCGAAATACAGTAAAAACTCCAAAGAAATAACACTGCTAAACAGGATATTTTGGGGGAGTGAAATCTAATGAATTTGAAATTTGAGAAATAAGAAATTTATAAGGATTATAAACTGAGTTTGTAGTATTTTTTTTTATTAATTTTAAAATAAACTCTAAATAATTTCATAAATCAAAGTAGTTTACACTACAGAATTGATTACAAATTAATTAGAAATTTTGAAACAGTAAAAGAAAATAGCAGTTTTGAAATAACACCTTTTTAAAACCCAAAAATTAAGGAGCATAGCATTTACTGCTTACATTGCACTAAAGTTCCCAATTTAAAAGTCAGAAGCACCTACATATCTTTCAAAGGATCTTTGTTCACTTTCGTAATACAGATACTTTTTAATGTTCAATTATTGTTTTTTAGTAATCAATTCCCCTTCGTTTTAAGTTCACAAGAACCACAAGATCACAAGATCACTATTAAAATTATATTTGTTAATTATCCTTGGCCCCTGTATCCAACATTCACTGTACGCCGCTGCAACAAGCGATCTTGCTGCTGCCTCAGCCAGCGGCGACTGCGACGTCGCCTCGTCTAAGTTGTTGCTGGACGTGTTCTTTTTAGACTTTTAGCATTATTTGCAGCATTTGCAACGAACACTCGCTAAAAACAACTGCAGCCGCAACGTTGTGGCACGCGTTTCTATTGCTCGTCAATCAAACCATAAAAGAACCAAAAAACAAAAGCCCAGAAAAACAAATAAAAACAACAAAATATTAATGAAAGAAAACACAAACGAATAAAGACAATCCTCTTTCGAGTGTTGTGAATATGCGATCAGCAATAAAAACCGTGAACTGTGAACAATCGCATCACAAGCGACAGTGCAAAGTGTGGCTCTTTGCGGCCTAAACGCAAATATATTTAATATAAAATATATTTAAAAAAGTATGTGGCGGGATCTTGATAAGCATTAGAATGGGGATAACAAATAAGGATGATAGAGAAGGATATGGTGGAAAGGGATCAAGGAGGACTACTGAGAATTATAGTAACAAGACCACATATGAACATGAAATCCAAAGAAAAGATACATTATCTTTAAATTTATATGAAAAAATAAAGAAATAAAAGCAATAATTGAAATAAGTGGGAAAGAGTTGGCCAAGAATTCAGTAAATAATTTATATTAAAGGTTTCACATCCATTAGATTTAACTACTCAACATACATGCATTATAATAAAGTCCTTTACTTGTAAATAATAATATTAATTTACATGACTTTAAAGTTAGTTTATTAAAAATTATAAAAGTTATAAAAACTTGCAACTTCTTTCTTAAAAGTAAATTTACTAGAAATTATAAAAATAATAAAATCTGGCAACTTAACTTTTTATAAACTTTAATAAAACTATATTCTTTAAGTAATGGAAACTTTGTAAATCTAAAACAGACTGCCACAAATTTAATCCGTAGAAACCAAAAAGCTGGCAAAACTCAATGTCAAGTGCTGACTTGTGTATAGCTTCCAGGGAACTCATTTGCATTATCCAGGAATTCGCAGTAACCATTCAAATCAAAGCCCAGTATCTGTATCTGCCACCAGAAGTTCCCTCAAATGTAATGCAATATGGGCACTATTATCATCTCTCGCACAAATGCAAATTCAAATTCAAATGATTTCTGTAAAAGCAAACCTGAAATTCACAAAACAAATTAATGACAAAGCCGAAAAGGTGCACAAACAAAGGTGGGCAAGAAACACGGGGCAGGGCCCCTTGAAAAATCAGCTGACGAAGATCGTCGTCATTTTCAGGATCTTCTGGATGCCTCTAACATGTGAGGAGCAGCTCATTTCGTAAAAGGTTCTCTCTGTCTTTTTTTATCTTATTTTTTTTACCGTGCTTGCCTCCTGTGCTTAATTTTCAGACAATTCCATAGAATTAAAAGCGATCCGAAGAGGAACAGGGAACTGGGGATGATACGAAAAGAAACCAAACGAGACTTACAAAAAAAGAGCAGACGGCAGGCTACTAGGTTAGCAGGCAAACGTCCGCCGAACAAGGAATAAATGCACAGGAAAAAAATTTTAATTTCATTTAATTAAATGGTTTATAAAATATATAAATTATATACCTTCCGAAAAGACCACTAAAAATTACCACAGAATTTTGATTGTCTCAAATTTATTTATTTAAAATTCCTGAAATTATATGCCAAAGAAATTTGTAAGATTTTATTATACAATTTTCAAATGAAGCACACTTTTTTCCCGGTGTTCTTGTTTAAGCGGCAGACGAAATTCGCAAATTGCTCGTTTGAAAGCGAAAACCCTCCAAAGAAACAAAACGAGCACACACCCCAGCCAAAGATACAGATACTGGGCATTCACACAGATACCGAAACACAGACTCAGATACAGATACAAATATATCCGCAAGATCGCTGTAAGCGCTTCAAGGGTGAGGCAGCGACGTTGACTGCAGCAGCGGCAGCAGCAAAGGCAGCGACGTGTCCAACTTGCCCTTGATCGTTGCTCGAAATGTCGCGCGGCAGCAGCGGTGGCAAACATACAAAATAAAAAAAAAACACAAAAAACCAAAAACAAAAAATATAAAAACAAAAAATAAATAGAGACAGCAGCAGCGCTGTAAGCTTTGCCCATCCCTTTCCGTCCCGTCAGCGCGCCGAATTTTGGCAACGCAAAATAAATCCACCGAAAATCATAAAGGCCTCAGACGCAAAGCTAACCGAAGAGGGTTATACCCTTACCATAAATTAAAGTAGATCTATAAATTTTAAATGATTTTAGCTACATGAAAAATTTTAGATGATAAGAAAAAGGTCTTTAAATACACTTCTAAAATCATTATAAAATATTTTCCTCTCCCTTCAGTTTTCTTGGCAACCTCTTGCTGTAGGGTATAGTTTAAGGCATAGACCCTCTCTCGCCTTTAGAAATTTTTGTTCAGCTTTCGCCTTTATAGTATTTCATTTATTTTGTTTACTTGAGCGACACGCCAAGGGATCAGATCGAATCGAATGGGATAAGTTCACAAGTTGGTTGGCAACATATACCGTCTTAGGTCTGAATCTAAGGAATCTAAGCTGGGACAGTTGCCAGGCCTCCAGAGGGTTACCGCTTAACCTTAACCAGTCTTTCAACTGCTCTCTTTTCCCCCTTTCTCCCTGCCTCGTCGGGCATTGTGTAATAATTCGCACAAAGGAATTCCAAACTGAACCGAGAACGTGCGCGAGTGTTGGCTACAAAAGTGTGTGAGATACAAAGATACTACCAGTACAATCGCAGTCGCAATCCAAACCCAGAAAAAAATATATATATAAGAAATATATATATCATCAGTTAATGCCTCAACGCATTGATGTGGCAGTTGAACTTGAGCGATACAGCTGCATATTCTAGATAATCGAAGCGAAATACCGAAAGATACTTTGCCCCGACCACAAACGCAGTGCCAATGTTATAGTGCTTCGACAATCTTTCTATTGCGGAAATGACAAGGTTTGTTTGCTACCCATTATCTTTAAGATATATTATTAAAAATTGACACAGAAAAGATTCTAACAAAAATTAGTTCAAAGATATTTACAAAGTAAGGATCGTTATCAGAGGATAGAACGAGTTTTTAAGAAACACCAAGCTAATTGTTACAGATCAACAAAGATATCTTCACTTTTCCTTTAGTAAATTAATATATTTTATATTAATATATTTTGTTTAATGATTATTACACAGTAAATTATTATATTGATGACTTCTTTCTCGGTACAATTATCCCAGAAACCCCCTTAAAGACCAAATTTTTACAACAACACCCATAACAATTTCCAGGAAGTCTCTCAATCTCCACAAAGTCAGGGTTTATAATATTTCAAAAGATACAATCTTTCCCCTTCTAAGATGTTTATTAACGATAACCGATTCTGAAATGGACGCTTGGCCATAAATTAGCCAAGAAGATGAAATACATCCATTGTCAAGGGCATCTTGTGATCTAAACTATTACTCATCGAATTGTGTGCGGTTTTTTTATTGCAAATATTCGGGTTTGGTGGAATTCGGTGTATTAATTATCCCACGCTCTCTAGCATGGCGACCGATTCAGTCCGTTTTTTGTTTGCCAATGTTTGCGTTTTAGTATCCAAACTATTGCTAATTGCCAAAAGTATCTCTAGTGGCGCGCCCTGGCTTTTAAAATTGATTTTTGGTTGTTCTGCTTTTTATTTTTTATACCCACTTTTTATATATTTTTTTTTATTTTTTTGCCAAGCCAATTGGTAAGTCGTCTGCCCGCGCCCATATGGTCAAAGTAACTGCCGCTAAGCCACTGCCAAATCGATGCCAATTTAGTCAGCGGCTGGTGAAGGACAAGCGCAGCTCGATCGTGTTGGCTAAATAGGAGCAGCAGCACAGCAGCAGCAATGCACTTGAAATAAAAATGTTCTAAAATTATAAAAGGAATCATGATAATGAAACGGCTTTTATGTAAATATAGCATCTTTTATAAAAAATACTACTTCAAGGAAAAACTTAAAAAACTTAATTTCATAATTCAAGTAGGAATAATATAATACTATATGGAATATATTTCCAAGTGTATCTTTACCAAATGCTGCACCACGACGACGTCACCAATTGAAAATAGACAAAAATACGCAATGCATGCTAATTGAATAATTTGAATTGTGGCACCTACAACAACTTGTTTGGCATTTGTCAGGCTCACTAATTTAGTTGCAGCTGATATTTTGACAGCTACGGCTTGTGTGTGGCGTGTGGGTGGATTGTGGTGCATTGTGGGTGGATTGGATCTCGGATTGCACTCGAAATCAATGCGAATGCACATTTTTGGTCAACCGCTCGCGTTCATTGCAATTTATTGCATTTTAAACACTTTTTGTTTTGGCTGTTTTGGCTGCGATTAAAACAAATGGCCCGGGCATCCGAGAGATACACTCTATCGCGGAGTCTCTGGAATGATGTCATCCATGGGGCTGAGACAGCAGCAGCTGCCACTGCTACTGCGAATCTGTGACAGACATGCAGGGTCAGGTTAAAGTTGAATCATTATTTATTTCGCAACACGATTTTTCTTTTAGCTCGCATTGATATGCTGCGCGGACTTGGCCGCTAATTAATCGAGTCCCATTTTATCGCGCACAAAAGCCACTCGGGGCAATCAATTCCCCAGGCTCAACAATAGACCCCAGATGCGTATTATTAACGGATCAATAGAGAACCTTATAGCGCTGGCCGCAGCTTCTCACGCGGCTTTTTGTTGCCACTGCGAGAACACGCCCCAAAATGAGCCAAAGTGCATTATAATGGAGGATATGGCCATAGCACTTTACGTGTCGTGCGTTTCATAAAAATATCTGACAAGGAGGAGGTCGCTTTTAAGTATTTTTCTATATCTTTTCTATATCCAATCTTTCCCTGCTGGGACAATCAATCACATATTGTTTAAAGGATCTATCTTTATCGATACCTAAGAATATCCTCAGGTATCTCTTTTATATAGTAAATATTTTTAAAGAATTAACTTCGAAAAACGTTTTAGTATCAATCAAACTATCTACAATGATAAATAAAATCAAATTATTTCAACCTGAAAAATATCATTGCATATTAATAGTTATTAATAGATACATTTTCAGTTTTAAATTCATCATTCTCTTTTATTTCTGGGTCTTCATTTAAATATTATAAAACATATCTGTGCTAATAGCAACTAATATTTAATACGTTTCGCATTCTTAATTTATGCAAAACTTAAAAACTCGACTAAGTTTTCAATTTATTCAAATTGAGTTATCAAATGCAGTGAGTTAAATAAGGTTCATCAATTTGAAGGATGGATTTATAATAATAAATTCATCATTATATTAATTTTAATAAATGATGACTTCCCGCAAGAAAATTTAATTTTATGATCTACTAATCCTTCAAATAATGATATCATCATTCCTTACACTTTTTTTTAGTTCACCCAAAGCTCTGAATTAATTTTAAAATCGGGCCTATGTATATCGATCGTTAAATTGGAAACCTTCAAACGGTTTTATAGTTCTGAAACGCGCAGTAGTCTCGGCACACACACTCTCTCAGGCTTTTTCGCATTTAAAAAAGAAACAACATGGGCAAATATCAACTTCAACTTTTTTTCGCGAGATTCTTTTGGCGTTTTCAGTTTCGTTTTTTGCCGTTGGCTTACAAATAAACGGCTTTAACCTTGAGCGAGCGCATTTGGTTTGTAAGTCACGTCTAAGTCCGCGCTCAAAGGTTTGACAGCGACGTCAACGTTGAAGCTGGCTTCTCTGTTGCGGCCTCAGCCAACGTCTGCGGCGGCGGCGACGCATGCGCAGAAATTGGTGCTTCGGTTTTTTGGGTTTTTCGGTCTGCGTTTTGTCTTTGGCCATTTTTGCAAAATTTTTCGCGTGCTTCGTTTACCCTTTTTTATAGTTTTATTTTATTTTTTTTATTTTTTTGCCATGTTCTTGTTGCCAAGTCTGTCCCTTGTGTGTATGTGTGTGCGAGTGTATTATGTTTTATTTATTTCTTACCTTTTTGTGTTAATTTTTGGCCAGGCGCTTGTAAAGCTGGCCTGGGCTTTTGCACGCCACGAAAAAGGTTAAAACATGTTTTTGAACTAGGTTCGCCATCGTTCCTAATGGCCTACTACACGTTGCCGGGGCTCTTGACGGCCTGTTTTTATTATTTTTTAGTTTTTTGTTCATTTTTTGCTCTTTTCCCGTGGCAGTCATGCATCCAAAGTGGCGATTATGTAATGACCAACCACAGACCTGAAGAGTATGGCTTCCAGTAATGGCAAGGTGACAGGAAAGGCTCTCGATAAAAGTCATTTAATGGACATTTATCTAGACCTGCAATTTTCCTTAGAATTTAACGAGGTCTTTGGGTAGTTAAATCTCGTATCTTGTGGATATTTTGCCCAGAGTGTGTGCAGAATTACTAAATTTATTTAATTAATAACAAGAAGGCTTTCATTTTATGTCTATTATATTTTATTATCACACCACTTTAAACCTGTAGATTGAATTATTTATGATTATGCTATCTATGGCTTTTAATTCTTCGGGTTTGCTATGCCTTTTCTAGAAAGGGTTTATAAGGGAGATCATAAATTGAGATACATTTTTTAAACTGATCTCAATTAATTAATAACATCATAACATACTAACTTTTGTAGGAATTATTGTATTTTCTATTGAAAAAATGTATTGAAAAAATTTCGTTTTCAAAAACTTAAAGAAAATATAATAGAACCAATTTTACAATTAAAATGTGCAAAAATACAAGTATAGTAAAAAGTTAGAGTAGGTCTAATATAAATAAATCTTACTTTCTATTTATCTATTTTTCTATCATTCGATCAATCAGTCTATTTATTTATTCATCTTCTGAAATATTTTCTAAGACCTTAACTTTTAATTGGAATCGATGGAACTCTTATGTTAACATTAATTTCAATTGAAAATATTAATTTGATTAAATTCATTTACTTATCAATGACACCAATTGTTTCGCACATGATTTCCAAATATAACATTTGGTTCATAAATTATTATAAGAAAGCAGGCCCTTACAACACAACGAGCCAAAAGCACGCGCGATTAATTCGCTAATTTAATCGCTCTCCCCACACACACACACGCAAAGCTGGCGAAAAGATAGCACAACACTCTGTGTGTGTGTGTATTAGTTTGCCTTTTTGCCAAAAATTTAGCAAATATCAATATCAATAGAAAAAAGCTGAAAATAAAGTAAATGAAAACAATAACAAAACACAAAAAAGCGGAGAACAAGCTGCAGCAATAGCCACCAATTTAACAACAACTACAACAAATTAATATAAACATTTTTTACTGCTTCGCTTAGCGTAGCTTATTGTTGTTGCTGATATTCGCTATTTCGGGTTTTTTATTGGTGTGTGTTACACACTCACTTACACACACCCATGCGAGCAGTTCTCGATCGCCGACTGAGCGACTGAGTGTATGTTTGTTTGTGTGTGAACTTTAAATTAGACGAGGCACGACAGCAGCAACAACAACATCAGCACATGCGAAACAGACCCTAATAAATTTCGCATACTTTGCGAATTTATGCTGAGCCACAAAAACAACAAGCAGTCGCAGCAGCAGCAGCGACGACGACGACAGTTGTTCATTTGAACGCTAGTGGGAAAGAGATGGGACAGCGACAGCCCAAGCCCCAAAAGTCTCCCTATGTGGCTGTGGCCTGATGACGCTGCCCGGCATGATTAAAGTTAGCATTGCTGTTAGCCATACTAGCGGTATGTGGCTGATGTTACTAACTGTCCATGCTGCTGTTAATGTATCTGATGCTACTGCTCCTGTTCCTGCTCCTGCTCCTGCTGCTGACGACCTTGCTTAAGCGTCAACGCCTAATGGCGTCGCCGTTGACTGCATTTTGGCAGCGTCTTCTTCCTCCGCTTCTTCTTTTTGTTCGACTTTCAAGGACAAGTGCCAATTGCGCGGATTGGGTCTCTTCTCCGACTCCGACTCCGCCTTCGCCGACTCCACCCTTCCCCCTCCCTCTATTCAGACGGCATTCAAAAGCTCTGACTCAAATGTGGAGACTGAAAAGGGTTCGAAATTGGCTTTTGCCGTGGCAATTCCAAGCGATTGAATACACACGCTCACTTATGAGCAGTGGACGGGCAGGGAATCGATATCTTACAGATTTGTGACATTTATATTTTGGATACTTACAGTAAGAGCGTCAATAGGGATCCTTTGAGGCTTAAATTATGGTAAAATTGATCAAGAAAAGAACTACAACACCAAGTACCAAGCTTTTCAAAAAGATAAAGATTTTAAACGTAAAAAGTGGAGTAAATTAACCTTTTGATTTATTACTAAACTATTTCAAACATTTAAACTTGGCATATTTTTTTCATATTTCATTCTTAAGGTTTTTCTATCCTTGAATTTAAGTTAGTTACCTAAATATTTGTAATTCTCTTACTAATGAAACTGTGAAGACCAAAAATCAAATTTAAATTCTTCACAAATCTTTGCTTGCCCCTTCTTCTCCTAAACCCCTCCCCCAGGCTGCAGCAAATGTGGAGTTAAAATGAAAGTCAATAAGAAGGAGAAGCCAAAGGCGAACAACAAAAACAGAAATGAAATTGTTTTGATTTCTCCTTTGGCTCTTTCGCTGGGATTTGGTTGCTGCTACGTTTTATTTTTCTTATTTTTTTATTGCTTACTTTATTCCGTATGCTCGTTGTTTTTTTTTTTTTTTTGTTCAGCGCTTTTAATTTTTGCATGCACGTTTCGGCGCTGACCTTGAATTTTTTTCTTTTGCTTTTGTGTTTTTTATTGTTGTTGTTGTTGCTGTTGCCGCTGCGTTACTGTTGTTTTTTATTACGTTTTATTCAAAATTTATACACACACACACAGGCAGACACGCGTGTATATCTTTTGTTATATTACGTATACGTAATATACGTAGCTGAAGAGGAAGCAATATTCACAAAGCAGCAGGCGATAATAATAAAAACAATAAAAAAAGAGACAGTCAGAAATAAATAAAATAAAAAATAAATGAAATTCGCAAATTACTGGACAACGACTACAATGGAGCTTATATGTATGAAATGTATACAAATAAACGCACGCTCTGGTCATGATTTTTATAATTATTTATTGTATTCCCCAATTTTAATTCAGTTACGAGTGCAATTAAATTTTTAACCAAAAAAAAACCTACTTAAACTGGCGCATTGCAAGGCTTGAGACATTTAAGTAGTTATTAGAGCTGACAATTAATTTAATTTACTGCAAAACAAGATATTTAAACCATAATTAAGGGAACTACTTTATTTATAACGTAATTGTTATAATATTTGATATATATTACATTATTTTCTTATAAGTTTCCTAAATTAATATTAATAATGTGCTTGCCCACATAATTAAAATCACTCGCCTCCCACATACACCCACCCCATTAATTTATATTAATTATAGTAATATTTGCCAAATGTCCAATAATATTTTCTTATAGCAGCCAAGTCAGGTTGACTTAATTATTTTGTATACCCTATAGTCTCGTTTTGGACGTTGCAAGTTGTATAAATTTTGATGTTTAGCTGCTGCCTTTTGCAGCTCATTAAAATTTGTCGCCAACTTTTGCACCTGTCGCCGCTACCTTCGACACAGCTACATGATGTCGAAAAATAAGAAAAGGAACAAAACAAATAAAAACAACGAAAATATAAAACTTTTTAACTGACAATACGCCAAGATACAGATACAGATACAGAGGCAGCTACACAGATATAGATACAGAACCGACGAAATTGAAATCGAAAGTGTCACCGCAGCTTGCTTTTGGCTCTTTTGTAAATTTGTCGACATCTCAGGTCTCCGCGGCGTTTAATTTAGTTTTTCATTTTTGTGCTTTTGTTTTTATTTTTGTTCTTGCTGTTTCTTTAATATTTTGAAAAGTGTTTTTGGCAAATGTAAATGTGTTTCAGCCGTTCGGCATTACTCGGCCACACTATACGTTATTAATTTGACCCAAATTCGGTTGACAGCTGAGAAAGAGTGCGAATATTCTGGGCCATCATCTCTAGGAGACATGCCACATACAGATATGTATATACATACATATGTTGTTTCCCAGCGAAGGAAGTGCTGTAAGTGTGCGTTTGGGCCACCGCCTGTCACTCGTAGGGTGATTTGTCAAGTGGCCAGATATGTTTTCCAAACTGACAGCCAGCTGTGACAGCAGCCGGCAAAATCTTCCGCCTCATTTGCAAGATGAAAGCGATTGCCAGTGCAACATGCAACTTGCACTCACCATGCTAATTCACTCAAATTAACCGAATTGCCAATCGAAGGCGTCTAATGTTTACCATTTGGAATTTTAATTAATTTGTCAAGAGATACCGAGAGTGCCGTGGTGAGCGCTTGGGTTCTGATCTGTTGGTCACACCTCTGCGCGCACCACACGGCGTATGATTAATTACACATTGCGCATACGCCACCGTACCCAGGGAGAGAGAGAGAGGCGGAGATTATGCGTCCGTTATTTGTAATTAGCAATTATTAACTTTGTTTACAAGTTTGTGTAAATAAATAATTTAAATAAAATGTTCAAATATTTATTAGTAATAAGAATAAATTAAACCTCAATTCGATTCAAATTTCAAGACTTAGTATAATTCTGAGTATAATTTTGTAAGACTTATTTTGGGCATAATGTTACACAAAAAAATGTGTAAATAAATAAAGGCAATTTTAATACACTTTTAATATATTTGCAAAAAGAATAAATAGTGCCTTAAACTGACTATATTTTTAAGAGCTATTATAAGCATAATTTTACCCAAAAATTTGTAGTAATAATAATAAATAAACCCTCAAGCTGACGCAATTTTTCAAGTCCCATTTGAAGCCAAAAAATGGCTAACTAATCCGCATAAACTTTGCCCGGCACTGCCCATGCTTGTAATTTATCATTCGGACTGTGCAAAAAATCCTCTTGTCTGGCACAATTAGAAATTAAATACATCAGCGGACAAAAGACAAACGGAGCCAAAAAATTAACTTGTCCCAAACTAAGTGGCGGGGCCAACCTGTCGCCTGCAGTTGACAGAACGAGTGCACAAAGCGAAGGCGTTTTGGCCCAGTGCACAATATGCACGGTGGCACTCTGTAAAACACACACACTTTCCCATTTGCATTATTTGCTGACCATTTAATTGAGTTTTTCTTTATTTTTCCTCTCTTTCTCTGTCGGCCCACGCGCCAAGCTGCAACTCATAAAAGTCTGCAAAATTATGTCTTATTAAGTGTGAAGTGGCATCGGGGAGATCTGCAGCAGCATCTCTGTTGCTATATGCTTTTTTTGGCCAAATTATATATGCCAAAGGGAAGCATCTTGTATTTTTAGCCACAACTTTCACATTTCGTGTCAGTTGCTAGATGACTTCCAGTCGAGTGCTAACTAGAAGCATTCTGACTTAATTGCACCGGAAGTGCCGTCATCAAAACATTATTTGCTGCTGATTTTGGCCATTATTATGCCCAAAAGAGAGATATAGAGAGAGAGAGATGTCGGCTGCAGTGGCTTGTTTATTTTGGCTTTTTATGTGCGCACATTTATTTAATTTGTTGTTAATGTTTTGCGTGTGAATATGTTGTATTTTTTGGCTGCGATTCGCATATAAATCTTAGCAGCTCATGAATCACCAACAAAAAAGCAACAATTGAATACTCCTACTCTTGTGCACTCAGAAAAGTTTAAATAAATATTTGAATAAATGCAAAAAGTATATATATAATATGGCTTTATTAGAAACATTTTTTATAAAAAAAGGAGTTTAATAAAAATTTAAATCTGAAGTAATTCTTATTTTCCTTCTTGGTTTATAAAGTACATAAAGCAGATTACGTATTAAACATTTGTATAGGGCTTAACACGAATACCAAAATATTAATGCAATATTAATTTCAAAGAGGAATACATTTATTCAAGTTAATAATATATTCTTTAATTATCTTGGACATTACTTTTCGGATCAAAAAGAATTTCCCAACAAACTCTTACCAATTCTTAGTTGTAAGTAATTGTAAGTTGTAATTTGTAAGGTTACTTTTAATATTCGGCTCAAAAGATCAGTTTATGTTGCTAAGAATTTTAAAATTTATTAGTAATTTTAAATTTTAAAGCACACAAACTTCGTCGTCGTTCATAAAAGTTTAAATAGGAAAAAGGAATGAAAACAAGTAATCTGCTCTTTAAAAACTCAAACATAAATAGTTATTTCCAATACTTTTTCAAGTGTATCTTAAAAAATAAAGACACCTCGATCACTTCTCCCAATCTCTGGCATTGTCAACTTAAAGCCTTTTAGCTCAAGGGATTTTCAAGGGGCTCAACTTGAGGCTACGACTCAGAATCGGATTCAGATTCAGACGGGGCGTGTTGTGCACTCGTCTGGACAGTGCGGCACATAAATTAATTGACTCATGCCAGACCCCTCTAATTCCCCCTCCCCCGCTGCCTAATACCAAAGAGGGGGAGGATGCGAAGTGAGGGCGATCTTAGTTGGTCTCCAGTTATGAGTCAGTCGAGCCAATAAAAAGTGTGCGCTTCGCTAAGTCACTTACAAGCCGCGGAGAAATGCCAGCGGAGCGGCAACTTACAACCGAGAAGAACATGGGAATGTGGCTAAATCCGCAAGTCGTTGGCAAATCAAATCACAGCCAAAGACAAAACAAAGCCACAACTCCCGGCAACCGTCATCGTCGTTGGCATCGCCGTCATCATCATCACCATCATCATTCGCGGCTTCATCTGCATCAAGTTGTGGCAACTTTTAAGGGTCGCAGTAGGAGTTGCAGCAAGTGGCAAGTGGCATGTGTCATAGCTGCTGCAGAACCTGACAAGTGTTTTCAACACAGCAAAAAAAAATTATGACAAAATTTAGAGATATTAAAAATGGAACGAAGGAATGAGGAGATTCTCCTTTAATCTTTATTAAAGCTAATAAAGCTTCTATAATATTTGTATTATTATCTTAAATAAATCAAGTAATTTTTTCTTAGTGTATCATAACCAAACAAGATGAAGAATGAGTTTTCGCTGTTGCTGCTCTGCAAATGTTTTTGTTGCAACTGGAAGTTTGCTCACCCATTCCCCTTCTTGAAGCCAGATAAAGGGGAGTTTATTTCTCCAGGGGAATCATTCTTGCATGTCAGAGGCAATTTAGTTTGGGATTTATTTAAAAGCTGAGTTACATATGCAGAACATATTCCTCGGACCGAACTTCTTACATGTCAAATAGTTGATATATTTCAAAAACTTACTAAATGTCAGCACTGTATGATAGGAATTTATACCTCTAAGATAGCCTTAGTTTAAATAGCAAATATCAATTGATTATCAGATTATTTAGAGATATATATGGTAAATAATATGAATATTTAAGTATATATACATATTTAACTTATATATATTTTAACTATATTTGAAAGTACACTTTAAATTAGCTAAAAATGTTTAACGAATATTCGCTGTAAGCTTTCTGTCACCTTTAACCAGAGGTAACAACAAACAAAATCTATTTTCAAGGTTAACTTCCTAACTGGCCAAGAGCCACTGCCACCAACTATGGAGTGGTGTAAAACCACTCGCAAAATTTCAATACGAAAACAAAATGAAAACCCAATTTCGCATGCGTGTCGGAGCAAAAAACAAATAAGAAAAATAGGCCAGCCAGCGCCTATTTAGGTATTCAAATTTTTACAGCGTCAAGCCAGCGTGGGACCATCGCTGTGGGGTTAATCCGACCCCGAGATCGGGTAGCTGGTAGTGCCGAACGGGGAACGGGGAACGGAGAACGGGGACTGCGGATCGGTGACGAACGACCGCCCTTTACCTTGCTGACACACATTTTATGCTAAATAGCCAACGGCCCCGTGAAGGGGCCTCTGCCGGTTGGCGATTTTTCAGTTGCTTGTTGGGTTAGCTCATATTTTTATTGATTTTGCTGAACTACCGTCAATATAACCGTAGGAGTTGGTATTGCGGATTTCTACCGTTCCATCGTTGTTATTTTTTTTTTTTTGCATATTTTTACAAGAGGAAATTCCCTGTTAGCATTGCTACTGTGGGTGTTTGCTTGGTGTTTCTGGAAAATAACAGCTTTTATTTATGTTTTTTGTATGGGTTTTATATGATTGGATTTTGGTGTGGAAATAAAAATGTATATTTTTAAAGATTGTTATATTTTTTTAATATTTTAATACGATTTTTGGGTTCAAGTTACTTGTTTTATGTGACACTTAAGAGTTTTGAATTTTGTATAAATAATACAAAATTTATCTTTCTTTTAAACTTGCTGCTAATTTATTTTTCTGTTTACAATTTTAATTATAATTTCGCTATTGTATTCATCTTCAAGTTCTCTTCCTCGTTGTCTGTTGTTGAACAGACCTTTCCTGAATAATTTGTGTTTTTGGGAGTTTTTCAAGTGAGGGACAACCTTCGAAAATTTGCCAACAACAAAAAACGTAAACTTACACTTGACATGGACAGCGACAAGCTAAAGTATTTTGGCATATTTAAATATGTATTTTTGTTTTTCATTTTCTGTGTTTTGTTTTGCTTTTGAAGTGAACTTGAATAGCTGCTTCTTCATATTTACAAATAGTTAAAACAAACAGTAGATTATGTAAATTATTACATAAATAATAACGTGGCATACATATTTATCTTTCCCCACCAATTAAGGCTAATGAAAGCTTTAAAAAAAAATTTTGAAAAATAATAATAATAATATTCAGAACCGTGGTTCCATGATAAACTGATTTTCAATGAGAAGAATGAGAAGAATGCACATTTTTTACAGTTACAAAAGTAAACCAATTATTGGACTCCACCATAAATATTTAAAATGATTTCATTTTTGTTGGTTTATACAGTTTATATGGTTTTTTGTACGTTTTTTGTCTGTGTCATCAAAGTACGCTTACAAGCGCCAGCAAACTTGGCCGGCAGCATGACAAAAAAATTACTGCTGATTTGTTTAAACAAAACGCAGTGAAGTTTTCACTATTTCATATATATTTTTTTCTGTTTTCATTTGTTTTGCTTAATTTTTTTGTACTTTTTTTTATTGTTGACGCAGCTGGGCCGCTTTTTGGGGCCTCTCAGCTTACAATGGCGAATGCCCGGCGCCAAACAGAGCGAAGGTCTGGGGTTTTCATATATATGTAAATATACATATGAACCATATTCATGCCATATAAAAATACGCATAATGGCCCTTTGGTTTAATGCTGTAACAGCAAGACAATAAATAGCTGTAATTCAACGCCACAAAATTCTGAAATATTCCCTAGAAAGTTGTTGGATTTCTGCATTTGTTTATCTCTGGAAATCTGCTAAATAAATATTCAAAAATCTTCAATTAAATAAAACTCTTTAAAGTCTAATTATGATATGAAATTATCCAAGATACCGTTTTGATGATGGGCGCTTATTAATATTTGAACTACTCCACTTACTCCCACTGGTCCACTTAATTGCCTAATTATTAAAGCAGAATTATACTTCTGCTATAATCCCCGAAATGGAATAAATTATAAAACCAAATTGATTAACGCTCTACTGAATAGATCACATCAAACTGATCTCACCTTTATGTGTCTGTGGAGTATCTAAGAACAAGTTTGAATCATTTTACCTGCAACATCAGCAAGGCATCCGCTTGGGTTACCCTCAAAAAGTACACATAAATATATACAGATAAATATATATATATATAAATGTATACCTAGGTTAGACGACAGCCGTCGACATTTGGCTAAAAGTGAACTGCGTTTTGGCCGCATTGCAAGCGCGTGTTCTAATGCGAAATTAATTCAGCAAACTTGGTTGGTTTTTTTTTTTGCCTGGTTTTTTGTAAACTCCGCCATGGCTGGCAAATTAAAATCTTTTAATCAAATGCAAAATGTTCGGGCTAATTTTACTATTTGTTAGTTACCGGCTGCAGTTAACTGGTTTGGCTGCTACAAGCCGCCAAATGTGGAGCCTTTTGGGGTTTATGTCTTGTTATGCCTTCTGCTGTCGTTAATGAACGAAGGTCAGTTTATATGTTGGCTGTGAGTTCGGGTTTTGGCTGAAGTTAAAGCTGAAGCTCTTTAACTGAAGCTCTCTGGCCGAAAGGCAACCGAAAATAAAATATGAAATAATTTGTTTGGCAAACTAATTTGCACGGTTTAGTTATGTGAACAGGAAAACCAAATAACAGCTGCAGTTTCTGACTCTGTGGGAGGTTTTATTAGCTGGGAATTGAATGTATTTGCGGATGTAACACGAGTTAACTGAGGTGATTTAGCAGAAACTGTCATAAGATTGGGGATAATAATAATATTTGCTTTTTGAGTAGATATCTAGCTAGTTTTTCAATTTCTGGTATCCAAGATCATCACTTTTTCACCGAGCCTCAGTTTAAGCCACAAAAAAAAAAAAATAACTTAAAAACCTACTCACATATTTCTTTAGCCCGAATCTCCGCTGTAATTCTCTCGCCTTTCGCCATAGATTACCCCCAAAAGTCAAAGTCAAGTCAAGTCACCTTTCACATGCGATCTATCAAAACCAAAGATGGTTCAAAGCGACCGCCTGGCAAACATACGGCAGGAAAAATACCATAAATATACAGACCCAGAGATTTGGGATAATATTCTAGCCTGCGGCCAACACATCCTCAGCCTCAGCCTCATCCTCAGCCTCATCCTCTGCCGCTGCGGCTCATGTGAAATGCAAACAGGCAATTAAATGGCGTTGCTGGCCGCACTTGCTCACATCCCGGCTGGCCAAAAGTCGGGTCTATATAAATATATATGTACATAAGCCCCGGTCTATGTATATAAATCTTTGATTCCTCTGTGCGTGTGTATCGGTGTGTATGCGTCCAGTTTTTACAGTTTTATTAACTGCATTTTTATCTAGCAACTGCAACGAGCTGCACGAACTGGCTCTGGAGCGGAAAAAAAGAAGTTGTTGCCGCTGCTGCTGCGGCTGCTGCACGAAATACCCTTTTGGCCAAGAATTTTTGTAGCCAGCCAAAGGTATTGCTGGTTTCTCCCCAGCAAGGAGGAGAAGGCCAAGCAAGAAGGAAGCTGGCCCCGCGCACTTGTTGCGGAAAACCAGTCGAGTCTGTCGCTGTCTAACTGTGCTTGCAAGTGCAGCAGCCACTGCAACTGCAACTGCAACATTGGCAGCAGCAGTCGCAGCAGCAGCAACATCCACGTCCGTTGGCCCAAGCTTATTATTTATAAAAATTTATTTGGCCCACAACAGGCAAACACGATCGAGTTGTAAAGCAGGAGAAAACAACTAACAGGGGCCAGTGGTAGAAATCAAATAATGATAAATGCCAAGGCTGGCCCCTAGGGATGTGTTAGGAAAATAAAAGATAAGTAAAAGTATTAAGAGCGGGAATTATTTCTACTAAGAAACATTATAAATAGAACAAAATATGGGAAAATATGCCTAAAACAAAGTAACACACTTTTAAATATTTAAATTCCAATGCAACATTTTAAAACGTAAGAAATTTGCTATATTTGTACAAAAACGTATAAAACGTATATTATATTAATATTTTAAAAATGCTTTCTTAAGCCTACACTAGACTTTCGAACGAAAGTCATCATCGAGTTAAAATTAAGATAGCGAAAATATCTCTAACTGACCTTCCTAACAAATGCCTTGTCTAAATCCATAAAAATGATTAGTTTCTAAATAAAATATCATTTTTATAAGCTATATAATCCTCATTTTAGTGTCTAAAGTTGACTTATGATCAAAAATGATCGCCTAGTTTAAAATTTTGATCAAGAAAATATCTTTTAGTAGACTTAGCTCCTTCCCTGCTTGACTTTTCTTATCTTGAGCCTAATTTTAATAAATTCTTGTACAAAAACCTCATAGTTTCTATACCAAAAATAATAGTTAAATGCGGTATAATCCGTTTTTAAGAACGTATTGATCGAAAATGATCACCCAGCTTAAAATATCGATCGCCTTAATTCCATCTCTAGCTTTTCCTTAGCCTTCCTTAACTTATGCCTAATGTTGCTGGTAGTTCTCCCGCGGAAATCTACAATATAAAGGAAAGAGAAGGCCCAGGGGCAGGCTGCTTGTCTTGTTTGTCTGGTTGTTGTAATAGAGATAGCTCTTGGCTTCCTTATAGGGGCAATCAAGCAGGCTACTTGGCGTTGCAGTTGCAGTTACCGTTGCAACTGCCAGTTGCATATTTACCCAGGAATGTCAACAATTTCCTTTTAATAATTTGCCAGTTTGACAAGTTTTTATCCCATCCAATCGCTGCTCCCCTTCGATTGATGCGAAAAACAATTGCCAAGGAAAACAGAAAAAGAGAAAAAAAAAGAAGATTCTTCATTTGGGCAATTAATTAATCGGGCAAACAGACGAGACGAGACGAGATACTCTCTGGTTTAGTGCCCCTTGTTGGCTTAGTGCAGTTCCAAGTTGCCTGCAAATCTCCGTTGCCGCAACAACGTTTTGAGAGTCAATATTGAAACTAGCTGCCAACGTTGCAACGATGAGCAAATAGCCGTTGGATGCAGATACTCGTACTGGCAGATACACGGCCCGAACTGACACTCGGCTACTGAGCCAACACTTGGCCAAGTTGACTTTTGCCACCTCTGCAAAGGGAGTTCGCTCGTTTGGCTTTGTTGTAGCCAGCTTGTGGAATTTCGCACAAATGTCTCTGCCTTATTTCGTCGATTATGCAAATTTGATTTTGGTGTGTAAATGTATTTTAAGCATTCTTTAAAAGGGTGAGAATGTAAATAAAATACTTATGGGGGCAAGAAAACAAAGTATTATTTTGTTTAAAAAAGTTGTGAAGATATATTTATGGGAAATTATTGAAGATAATAATTTGTCTTATTAAAATGGCATTACATTTTATTTTAATTATAATGTATTATAGTTGTAATGCATTGATTTGAGGCATTTATATACATTCTTTTAACAACTTTTTGGTTTTCTTTTGTAATAATAAAAAGGTTTAATTCCTAAACAATTTTTTAAAGCAATTATGAAGTTAATTTCGTTGGAAATCGTTAAAGAAACTAATTAGAAATGTTGTCTGGATAATAAATTCTTTAATAAAAATTATAATAATTTGATTCCAATCTTTTATTTACCAAAAACAGAAGCTCTCTAATAATTTACTTTTATAATAATGATTGACAAGTACTCAATCTGTCGCAATCTCAATCACAGGCATTGGAAATGAGGAAAATACTGGGGAAAAGGGGTGAAGCTGCCCGCTTTCCTGATCATTCTTTGCTTGACTTTTCCGTTGATGATTTGATTTGCAGCCAAAAGGAATTGAGTTGCATGTTGCTGGCTGAGAGTGACTGACTGACAGACAGACAGACAGGCTTAGATACTCGCCAATACTGGTAGCCAATCGACAGTAAAGCCAACCCGTAGAGGTAACCAGAAATGATTGTAATTTGCACTCCGTTTACACGATGCTTGTGGCTATTTGGGCGTGGTCGCACCTGATCTGTTACCTAGTCCTAAGATTAGAGCTGCTCTCTAGCCTGGCAGGCCTAGTTGATATCTGTACAATATCTATATATCTAATCGAGTGTACTTGTTAGTACGTAGCCTAATTTTAAGAATGTTCGCCAGAGGAAAAATTGAAAAACCAAACCAACACAATGTCTTGCATAAAATAAATTAAAATAAATGGAAAATATATAGAATATTATATGTATGTAAATAAGTATTTAATTGAAAGCGAAGCATCATTAGGAATTTCAATTTTGTTTTGGTTTTTGAGTTATTTTACTTTTAATTAAGTGCATCAACTTTTAAGTTTGAGTTTGAACACAGAATCCTCAGCATAATTGTAAAATTTTAAATTAATTCTTAACCATTTTCCTTTCTAGGTAAGTTCCTGTGTGGATTGATGTCTACATAAATTACTCCATAACATTTAAGGCAATATTTGAAAATATAAACCCACAACGAAGGTAATATATTTATATTTATTCAGTTAACTATTTTAGTTAATAAAGCAAAGTAATTTAATATCTGGGGGCCCCCCATAAAAACTCAATTAATTAAGCAGTAATTGCAAGAGATACTCTTAAAAAACAATTCCCCTTTAATTGACATGCAAATGCAATTTAATAGCAGGGGGCTTAAGCGTTTAAGCAACCTCCTTTCAGCGCGAAATTCCCGTGGCCAAGGATTCCCCCATTTCCTTTTTATTTTGCTATTGTTTTTCCTGGCATTCCACTTCAACCCCCCTCCCCTCTGAACGTTGACCGCAAAAGCCGAAAAAAAGGCCAGAAGAATGCAGCTCGAGTTGCAAAAACAATAAAAACAAAAAAGTAAGGAAGAAATGAATTGGCCACGGGGGAAAAAAGCGCAACAGCTGAAGGGCAAACAAAACACAAAAAAGCAAAGATGAGGCGGACGAGGAGCGGAAACTGGAGAGCGCTTAACCGAAAGTGTCGTAAAAAACGAATAATAAAGTGTTTGTCCCACTTGGACACGCCCAGAAGTCGGCAGAAGCCAAAAATGGGGGGCAAGAGCGCGTCTGCCATAATTGTTGGTCAAATAATTGCTGTAATTTTGAATGCAATAAAGTTTAATGCGCGCAGATAAATTTTCGTTTAAGCCAAAAGCGCGGAGGTGGCACACGCCGCTGTTTTCGTCTTTTTCTTCCTTTTTGCCTCTGAGGAGAGCGGGACCACGCGGCGTATGCGCAACTTTTAATACGCACTGTGTCCGCGTTTCGCTTTATGACCGCCATTCTTTTATGACTTCATTTTGTAAATACGCCACAAATGCAACTGCATCGGCATCGGGGTGCAACGTCGTGGGCAGCAATAAAGCGACAGGCAGCGGCTACAAATTAATTAAACAAATAAACAAAAGCCAAAACAAGACATGGGCTCTAACATGGAGATGGAGTGCCCGAAAAACAAACAGCACGAACAGAAAAAGATCTATGCAAATCTGCATGATGTCAGCAGCCAAAAACAGCGTCTGGATTATTGTATCTTTTTTTTTTGTTTTCTGTGTCTCCTTTTTGGCGTAGGCTGCTTGCATCTGTCGGATACAGATACAAATGCGGATCCCTCAGCGATCGCAATCAGCTGCCGGACCTGCTCCTTGTCCACCAGCATTACTCATCATAAATGTGTCGCCAAAAGGCTACCTGCTTAAAAAAAAAATAGATACACTTGGAAATAATTCAATTACAAATTAATAAAAATTAAGTAACATTTTTTCTAATATTACATATAAAGAAAGCTTTCCTTCTAAAAATGTTATATTTTATGTTAGATTTAAGTTAAGATCATTGAAAATAATATTGTTTATTGATACATAAACAGGATTTATTACAAAAAGTGAAGTAAAATATTGCAAAATTTAGATTTAACTTTAAATCATTAAAAACCTATCCAGGAATGTATGAAGAATAATTTTACATCTAAAATTAAAACAGTATTTATTTTCTTTAAACCAAAAAGTAAAGCAAAGTATCTCCAATTTTTCCCCTATAAAAAAACCTTTAACGTTGGCGTTGCTTTTGGGTCAGAGATATAGCCGCACTATTGCTCCTTTTTGGCATTGTTCTTGGTGGTCGGAGGTTGGGCCCTGGTTCGTGATTCGTAATGAAGTCAAGGAGAACATTTGCGACCGGTTTTGGCCTTAGCTTTAGCCATGGCTTCGGCTTCAACTCCAACTTCGGGCTTCTCCTAGCCAACAGAGTCGCGTGGGTGTGCCACAAACGGCAGTGGCATTAAACAGAACAAAACAAAAATAAAAAAAACAGAAATGAAACACTGACCACAGCAGCTATCTTGTTAGCCCAAAACCGCACTGACGGATTGCTTTCTAATGGATGCCAAATGTAAGCCGATGCCGCCTGACCCTTTGCATATTTAACTGCCGCCCGTAGCCCGCCGACGCCGAGTTCCCTTTGCCGGGCGATTTCCTGACTTGGCGTTGGCGTGACCACTGGAGATTTCTGGTCTTCCTTTGGAACAGACATGGGTATTCATTCTGGGCTTTTTGGGTATTTATTCTGGCCTTTTTGGGTGCTTATCTCGGCCAAAAAAAAAACTGTTTAAAAAATACTTCATAAATAACTGGAATTAATGATACATTCAGCTTACGCATTGCTTTCAGTTAAAGACTTCTCTTAACTATATTATACAATTTATTCATTTTTTTAAGGCTATTTTTTCATTAGAAACTTACTTATCCTTAAAAAAAAAGTTCCCTATTTTATGAATTGTCTAATAAAGAAAAGGATTTTATGCAGACTTTGAATCTTTTAACAATTTTTGTCTATAATTTAATCCCAATTTTCTGCAGGATCCCTTCCAAGGGCATTCTAGCTTCGTCTTGGCCAGGCGTAACCTTTCTGGCCAATTCTTTTTGCGGCTGCTGGTCGGCTGAAAACGGTTAAATCGCCGCAGGCGCGTAACCTGTCTTGAGACCTTTGCGCAAGTGCAAAAATTGGCCAAAAGTGGCCGCGGTGTCGGTGGCGTCGGCGGCGGCATTTAGCCAGGCTTAACTCGCAGTCTCAGAGTCTCAGCCTCGGTCCAAGTTGGGCCCCCCCTAAAATGGTGATTAGAGAGGGGGACAGGGATGGTCGCTGGTCGCCGTCTAAGCCAAAGTTCTCGTATCTGTGTCGCTTGGCTTTGGCCACTTTTGGGCTCGCAGCATGCGATCGCCATATTTGGCCAAAACTGCATTTGTTGCTGAGCTGGCCAAAAAAAATGCAAAAAAAAAAACATTGCACGCCACTTGACTTGCCAGTCTTACTCGTATTTGGTTAGACGTCGCCCTAGGCCAGTCTTGGCCCTCCCCTCACTTGGCCATGCTGGGCCGGTTTTTTTTTTATTTTGTGCTTTTGCATGCCTCTCATAAATCCCCGAGAATTCTCATTTTCTCTCCAGCTGCTGTTACTGGTAATTCAAGCTCACATTTGACTTTTAACTTTGGGCCGAATGTGCAACGTGGCCAAATATGCCGCGGCCATTTTGGCCATATGTGCGCACTCTGAATGGCCAAATGGCGTTGGCCTTACCCTATTCTCTAGCTCCTTGCTCTAGGTGTTAGCCACAACGCTTCTTTGGTCATCGATTCTTTGGGGCTCGATTCTCGATTTGAGATTCTTGCGATTTGCGTGAGCGATAATCTTTTGATTTATTTGTTTTATTTTGGGGATTCAGCTTCTGGGAATGACTGTAAATGCCGTGGAGTGGCAGTAGCTTCAGTATCGGTATTATTTTCGGATCAGCTAGCAGTAGTTTCTATAATTTTGCGACACTTTACAGAGATGATAAAAATATATATTGATTATAGTGGTTTTGTTGAAGAAAATTAACTTATATTCTAAGCTTTTGTTTTCTTTTTTGAACAGTTAACCTTGTTAAATATATATTTTTACCTACAACTCATTGTAATGTTTATCCTAAAATGTTTCTAAATAATTTATATCCATTATAAACATATAAAAATGTCTTATAATAATATTAACAAGCATTCTTGGCTTGATTAAAGCCCTTAATAAATTCTACTTGTTTCTCATATTTCCTCCTGACAAAATGCTTAAATTCTTAATACAAAATATTACTATTTATGTGGTTTTATTTATTAATATTGCTATTTAGATCCTCTTCCAATCTCTATCTACCTTATAATGTGCTAATTGAGCTTCAAGGCATTAGTAACTCCACCTAAACTGGCAGCTTTTGTGAATAATTAATAAACAAAAAAATATTTAATAATAATGCCAGACCCTTAAAGGCAGCCAACTGGACAGTGTCTGGGGCTTGGCGAGCTAAGCCAAGCAAATCCAAGCTAATCAAATTAAGGCCACGCTTTAAGAATTAACGCGGCTTGTAAATATTTTTAACGGTGCTGAAGTAATGCGCGCCATCAAAACCGTTGCAGCGTGCCAAAAACAAAAGCAACAACAGCAATAATAATAATAATAATAACAACAACAGTGGCAACAGCTAAAAAACAGTAAAGCAGCGATCCAAAAAAGAAAAAACAAAAAACAAAAGCAACAACATCGGAAGCAACAGCAACCAAAGCAGGCATATAAACAAACATAATCGCTGGCGCCACGACACGCTTCGCGGGTCAAAAGCGGTTGCAAGTTGGAAGTTGCTAGTTGCTGCTCGCTGGTTGCCAGTGGAAACACTGGGAAAAATTCTGGAAACTTACAAAAATAAGTAATACAATTTTTGCATTTAAAATTGATAATTAAAGGAATAGAAAAATGCATTTGAAAACCATAACAAGTTTGATTTTTCCCTCTAGGAAACTGCTGCTTACTTTTTAGGGTTGATTTATGCGGCTAAAAATTATATTAAATTTGCATATAAATATGTTAAAATATAAATACAATAGCAATTTTGTACCTCCAGTGAACTTCTTTCTCCGCTTTTATTTACCCTAAAGTATTTGAGTTTTAATTTTTTTGTAGTGTACTTCCCAGTCCCGAAAAAAAACTACTCCTTGCTGACCAAAACAGAAAACAGAATAAAAAAATAAAAACCCACATCAAGTGAAATATCAGAGGGTGAGCAAAAAATCTCTAAACAGAAGGAAGAAATGCAAAGAAAAAATATAAAAAAATATGTAGAACTGCACATGCAACGTCAGTCGCGGGGCGTAAAAGGGCGGCAAGGCTAACACAAGCAAACATACATATACATACATATTTATATATATATGTATTATTTTTTGCTACAGCCAGCAAAAGGCACAGAAGCCTGCCTGGCTAATCCATCAATAAAAGAGAAAAAGGGTAAACTGCATCACAGAATTCAAAGGAACTTGAAATGCTCTTTAAAATATTGTACATTTTTATAAATGAATATATAAATTATGCATGTATGTATCTTATATTTATTAATATTTTATTTAAACAAATTCAATGTAAACATAACGTATACGTATTATCCATATAATTAAAAAATACGTATACGCCACGTTGAACTTAATATATTTACTTAATGTATTAATAAAATATATAAAAATATATAAATATATTGAATATCATAATTTTAAATTCCCTGAAATTATTACTATTAAAACTATCTTAATAAATGTAATAAATATAAATATAATAACAAGTTCTTTGTTTTCTGGTTAATTAATTAAAGACAACATTAATTCCGACGGCTACAATGTATGTACATGTATATAATGAAATCTAATATTTTTCAATATTTTATTAAAATTAGTTCATGGTCAACATGGCGTATACATATTATATATATTATGAAAAATACGTATACGACATGTTGACCATAAATGTATCTTAATAAAATATTAAAAAATTTATAAAACTATTGAATTTCATAAGTTTAAATCTCCTGAAATTATGACTAAAACTATCTCAAGAAAGGGCACACCAGCCCAGTGTGAGTCACGAGTCATCAGGGAGGCAGGTAAAACATGGGAAGGGCTTTGCTTACTTTATGGCAGTGGATTTTTCATGAGTTAACTAACGGCTGCACTTGGCTGCCTTTGGCTTCTAGTTGTTGGTTTTTTAGTATTTGGTACCTTCTGCTCATTATTATGATTATTATTTTACTTTTTTTTTTTTGTTTACACCGTCTGCTTGTGCACACTTCCATCTCGATTTAATGGCATATAATCTCCCCGATACACATATCCCTTGCCAGCCCAACCTGCCCCTGGCCTGTCTGTGCTCAGTCACTTAACGGTTGTTCAGATAAAATATATACTGATATAGAGATATATATCAGATTTGCACTTGCCAGTTAGCAGTTAGTATTAGCTGTAAGCCGCGGTTAATTTATGTGTAATTGGCCGAGCGTTGCGCTTGCGTTAAGATGCGGCCGGCCGGCAGCCGCTAATGGCCATATGACTGGGCATTAATATCCAACTTAAGCAGTGAGCCAGCAGTTGGTTTTTTGCCAGTGCCATTATTGTTGTCTGTGGTCACTTAGGGATAACAAAGGAGAGTAAAAAAGCGAGGAAAAATGATGAAAAACGCAGCGATTGAGTGTGTAAAAAGGAAGCTCAATTGATTGTAAATTAAACGCTTATTACAAATGAAAGATGAGCTTGGATTGCACCAAGATGATAAATGAAAGCTGAGAAATGGAAATGGAAACCGAGATCATAAATCACAGCAATTAAAGGAATATGCTGCCAGTACGAATACTGACAAATATCGATTTCTAAGTTATTTATTTGGTGTCAAAAGTCAATTTATAATTGATATTAGAAAGGCTAATAACTAACTAAATTTCTTAAGGAAAAAATTACCTCAATTCTATTTAAACTATTGTGTTATTTTACTAATAAAATAAATAGTTAATTATGGCAATAAAACTACTTTATTAAACCGGCCTAAACTAGTTTCGATAGCAAACAAATAACAAAATATTTTAAAATGTTTAATCCAACAAAACTAAAAGAAATTCGAGCTCTCAGGAATTTTCTACATATAAATGATACTCCATCGCCAGCTGTTTAAATAAACCAACTGTAACATTTTTTTCTAGATCAAATAAACCAACTGAAAATTAGCCATTTTTTTTGCAAATGTGGCTCAAAGCGATTTGCCAATATTTTTTAAGGTCAGTCCGTTGGGCGGGAGCAGCGGCATTAAGCCATTGCCGACACGTGCCCGCCAATGAGCCGTGTAAAACTGGCAATCAGAGCCCAAATCAGCCACAAAACAAACCCCAAAAACCAGCAAAACACCAGCCAAGATACGAAAGCCAAAATAATTAAGCTGCAAATTGTAGCGTGAACTGAAATTGCTGCTGTTGCTGCTGCTGCTGATGTAGCTACTGATGTTGCTGCCGGCACGTGCTGCGCATCATTCATAAAGTGCATCCAGCGATGGTGATGACGAAGGGGGGTGTGGTGTGAACTGTGGAGATGCTGGAGTGTAAACAAAAGCCGAAAGCCAAGTTAAACAGCTGAATTTCAAGCTGCAAATGTCTGTATTTTCCTCTTAGTAGCTCCATTTTGCACATACAAAAACTATTTATTATTATTATTTATTTCATAATCTATATTTTATTTGATTTTGTTTCTGGAGACTTAAGATATTTCAAATATTTGGAAATATATTCAAGGTTCAAAACAATTATTACTTAAACAGAAAAAAAGAATAATTTTTTTATTATAATTAAAGGTCATGACCCTAGTAAATATCTATATAATTTATATACATACATATATTGTATAATAAAAAAAATCAATATACCTTCTTTAATTTTTATTAAAAACAAAACCTTCTTTTAGAGTGCACAGCTTAATCGAGTGCAACAAGTTGCTCGTTGCTTGTTTTCCCATTTTCCGCTGAGGAAAACGTGTCAGAGGAGCAGGAAACAACAAACAAAGCTGTTTAGGCGCCGTTTTCAGTTTTCTTTTTTTTAGGGCCAAAACATCCTGGCCTAAATGGAGTGGTAAGCACAGGCACAGACTTAAAGATAACAATGCTATTGCCTCCGTTGCATCGAAGCTGTCTGTCACAGCAGACTAAGATGGTCCTCCTCCTCCTCCTCCTCCTCCTCCTTCACACCACTTCCTTCAGCCTCCTGCCGAAGGTCGCTGGCATTGTTGTTGCTGTTGTGACGGGTTTAACGTTATTGTTGCCGCATTACCATCATCAGGGGCTCGGCTGACTCACGTTTCGCTCATTTGCAGCTCCTCTCTGCCACCCACAATTTCCTCACTCGCACAGTCAGTCAATCAGTCAGTCGGTTGGTTGGTCGCTCTGTCAGACGATCATTCAGCCATTCAATTCGTCAATCCCGTTTTCGCATTCACACCCGCTTCCCATCCATCGCTTTGTTTTCTTTCGTTTCTTTATTTTTCCTCCATCTCTCGTTCGTTTTTTAACTTGGCGTTCTCGGGGTCAAGGTAGCTCCGTCACTTGATAGTGATTATGGACCAGGCACAGTGGTACAAAAGTTCCATAAAAAATCAAATCCTTATGATAGGTTTACATTTATTTAATAATCATAAATAATTATATAAATAGGGCACTTATTCTTGCTGTAACTAATTTAATTAATTATGCTTAAGGATTAAAATAAATAAATAAATCAATGATGCAAACATTAATTTGATAATAATTTTACAAATAAAATGATATAAATAGTTTTTGTTAATCCTTTTAAATAATATTTTCTCCACTATTTCTTCTATGACTGATCAAAAAACTCATAAACTGCAGCTTTAAATATATAATTAAGCAACATACAAATATTTTATAAAATATTTTCATCTATATACATTTTTTATACCACTTTTATAATTATCTTTGCCCCACTGTCTTTGTAAAAAATGAGAGCAGGCCATTTAATTTACGGCAGCATTGTTGTTGCCGGCCGCCTTCGCTTAAGGTTTTCGCATTTTTTTAAGGGCGAATCGCTTTCGCCTTTCTGAGATGCGGGCTTGGGTGATGCATCTGATTAAAGACTAATTTGCCTGATTGAACAGATATTAATAGTTGGATTTTATTGCCCTAAATGAAATTAGTGTTCGGGCCCTAAAACCTGTGGGCTTACATAAGTCGCCACCCCCCACTACCTCTCCCCACATAACAATCTGGGTCTGAAATCACCAGCCTTTTGTTTTCTTGGGGGAAAAAAAAAAATAAAAAAGAGAATAAGGTTTGGAAAAAGTTGAACATTTTTGCGTAGTTTAATTTCACAGTTCAGTGCTTTTTCGGGCGAATAGATCGCGGCTTAGACGCGCCCATTCCACCCTCATATGGTAACTGTTTTTATAGTACATTCCAGGTTTGTGGTTACAGTGCGGATCGGGACTATAGAGACTCTGGATACTTAAATACTTACTTAGTAAATGGTACTTGCAACCTATGAAATTCAAAAATATCTTAAATAGTTTTTATCTTGATGACAACTTAATAAAAATTGTTATGATTGATTTCATTATAATTTCTAAACCTACAAATATTTTTAAAAACTATTACCACACAACTTATAGCTTTGCAACGCACTATCCTCTTGCTTTTACAATTACAATCTCACGCTGCCTCAGACGTGCATTTGCCTCCGCAATGCTCTGCCCCCTCTGAACTTTTAAGCCACACAAAAGTCAACAAAGCAGCGCTGGCTGACTGTCAGACATTGGGCCAGCCAGTTGGCCAAAAGGCAACCTTGGCTACAAACCGGAAGTTCACTGCGGCGTCGCTTTGGTGCAGCCTTGCCTCTGCTTCCTGTTAGCTCCTTAACCCCCGCCTTAGCCCCGCTGCTTCGCATCTGCAAATTTATGCATCACTCGAACCAGCAGCTAACTTCATAGCAATGTAAATTTCCGACTTTCCATATCCTTCATGGAAATGCTAGAGCTTTATTTGCCAACATCCCTTTCCGCCGCGATCCGTCGAGAATTTATGGCTTTAACTGGGCAACAATAAATAAATATTACACAGCACGCCGGTTACATTCGAGTGCGAGCATTGCTATCGAGATTGCATTTTATTAATGGACGGTAATTACCTTTTTTTTGGGGGACAATATAATTTGTTGCAATGGACATAGAAACATATTTTTTAGTTGCCACAACTAAACGATTTCACTGGTGTTATTTGCATTTGCAATGATTTATAATGAACAACAATATATTATTACTAAAAAAAAAGAAATACCGGATTTATTTATTGTCTAAATTGAGAGCTCAATTACCCATCTTACAAAAAATGTTGAATAATAAAAGGTTGTAAAATACAAAGTGTAAATTTAAATAAATCAAGAAATGAGCTTACTTTCTAAATGATAAAAAATTGCTAAAAACAATAATTGATATTAAAGATATTAAACCTTAAAAATACTGAAATCTTTCGAAGATTATATTAAAAATTACTCACTTACTTACTCAATAAAGTTAAAATAATTAATTTATATCCACCAAAGATTAACCTGAAAAATAAAATTACATTGACTTTTAATGGCAAGCTAGTAATTTTTTCTTTTTGATTTCCTGATATTTTATTGTACTTATTTATTGCACTTCAATATCGTTCTTTATTTATTACAATAATTTAATGCTTTGACGTGCAATTGTATATTTTTTGGTGGGTGGGGCAAATTGAAAAGCCATTAAAGTCAATTACTTGCTATAACTTTGACAAATTTTCGATAATGCTCAGCAGAGCGTCGTTCACGGGGATATGGAAATGGGAAATATGTGTGTGTGTGTTTGTCCGTTTTTGCGGGGTATGAAAAACCATAAATAATAAACGATTTTCATGACGGGCGCAATTGGAAATCTCTTGTGCTGACAATTAAATGCAATGGAATTAAAGTCAATTTTCGCATCGGCATTGTGGAGCATTTTTAATGACCGACCGCCTGCGTCACTTGACTTGTCCGGATCCGGATGGGGATGAGGATGCAACTGTTTGCCATTGCTTGTATCCTTTTATTTTCAGTTTTTTTTTGTTTTTTTCCTTTGTTGGTTACAGGGATTTACAGCAATCGTCGATTGCCTCCTGCGGTGAAAACGTGGAGATTGAATTGAAAGTTGGAGGGGAGTGGAGTGGAGGACAGTGAGATGTCCGGCCTCCTGCCGACTTTTAATTACGCCATAATTTGCGCGGCTCTGATACAGGCTCAGATCGTTACACTGACAAAGAAACGTAATAATAAGACTGTATTTTCAAAAGTATTAATTAGTGGAAGTATGGAAACTTTAAAGGTTATTTTTTAGACTGTTTTGCTTGCCTCAAAAATATTTCCTTCAATTCCTTTGGAAAATAATAGTTTATAATAAATAGTAAAGGTAATTTTATATTATCTCAACAGCTACTTTACTATATTCTCCATTTAATTTGTAATAAAATATTTTGGAAATCTACCTCTCTTCAGCTATACCTTTTTTCCAAGAGCGTCCTTACTCCTTTGTCGCTGGGCTTTGATCTGTCAGAACCTTGTCTCCGCTCCGAGTCCATTTCACGCATTGTTTTTTAATTATTTGCCCAACTTTTGTGGAGTTGTAAACGGAATGAGAATGGGTTGAAAGTGGGTGGCAGGATCGGTATTGGGTTGCTGGGTGGCCGATTCGGCGCTGTTAATGAGCCAACATTGTTGTGTTAATTTGCCAGGGCAGAGTGCCGGGGCCGCGGACAGTGTCAGACCGTACAGTAAGGTCTTAAACAAGGAGGAGAAGGAGAAAGACAGGTCTTTATGGTCATTGTTTTTGGAGTTATTAAATTGACATTCGCGCTGCCTGATGACGCGTTGATTGCAATTCCCGGCAGAAGGACATTTTTTTTTGCCGAAATTCAATTTGTCATTTAATTGATTTTAATGTGCGCATTGCACATTGCACATTGCACACTGGACATTGCAAATTTTCGCATTGCCACACGGGTTATTGAATTCGTTCTGGTCTGGGCCTACTATTTGTGTTTGTATTTGTGCTCGGTTTCCGGCCGGAGAGCCAATCCCCATTGCCATCGAGTGCTACGGAAAATGCAAATTTCCCCACTGCCAAAAGAAAAGGAGAAAGGCGTGACGGAAAAAAAGATGAAAAAAATGCGAGCAGTGAGAGAGCTTTAACAAAAACCGCACGCTTAATATTTTATGCATATTTTGTGGGCATTAAAAATTAAATTAAACAAGCAGATGTGGAGTGTTTTTTGTCGTTTATTTATTGCTCTTGCCTCGGGGGGGAATTCCCAGGCCCCCAAATGCGCCTTAAAATATGCAATGCTCTGCACAAGCACTTAGTTGTGAGTGTGTGTGTGTGTGTGTGTGTAGGTACAAATGTTGTAAAAACATTTTTCAAAAGCCTCGTCGGGGGACTACGACAACGTCAGACATTTTTATATTTATTTGTTGTCTTTTTCTCGGCCGGCCACCAAAAAATTTTGTTGTTGATTTTATTCAAATAAAAATAATGTTTGACACATATCAAAATAGTTGTTCATATAAACTCGTTTTGTCCAATTGTCCGCGTATGTAAATATATAAATTTTATTGTTTCTGCAGAATAGAAATGTCTAGGAATTTATTTAATTGTTGAATACATTTTTCGCACCTGAATTCCCAAGGAAATTTACAAATGTTAAATTCATGCAGAGCTGTGAAGTGCCAGAAATTGACCCTTTTAATGCTGTGTTTGCCTTTTGATTGTTAATATTTACACAAATATATATTTTAAAAAGTTTTTAAGTCTGAGTTTTAAATCCTTTAAAGCTGCAACCTAAATATTTATTAACAAATTTGCCAGGAATAAATTATACAAAAATATTTATAGCAAAACTTGAGTATAAGTTTAGGATGAAAGCAAATGTTTTGAAATTGATAAAAGGTGTTAGATAATTCTTTATTATTTCCTTATTACATAATTAGGATAATAGACAATTAAAATATATACACGAGTTCTACATTTTTAGGTTATTAACAATACATAAATAAATAAAATAAAATCAATAATATAAATAAACATATTTTCAACAATTAGAAGTTCTTCGAAATTAAACATTTATTTATTAAATAAAAAAAATACATGTTAAGCAATTAAAGGATATTAGATAAAATATTTTCTTTATTAAATAAGTCTACTAATAAATAATATAAATAAAACTATTTTTGGCAATTAAAATTTATTTGACGTTAAACATTTTCCTTATAAATTAAATTAAATCGTGTCTAAAATTAAACGTAACATTTTCCTGGCTAAATAATAACCTCTAATTGCAAAACAATTGAAATCCGCTTTAACTTGTACCAAAATCTCCTTATAAATACATATTTCCTGCAATGGCACACAAGTTAAAGCTTCATCCAGAATTCATAAATTTGACATAATGAATCGCTCTCTTGCTGCTCACTTTTTGGAAAACAATTGTCCAATGCAATTTCGCGAATGTTTACCTTACATTGACCCTACCAAATTGTTCACAGTTTCCCCCATTGATGAATGTAATAATACGCTGGCAGCCAAAAGTTTATTTACCATCCGAATGAGGGATATATTCGTGTGCTCCGGCCAGAAATTAAACATTTATGGTGTTTAGGCTTTGATTGTACGAATTGGTTAGGCGGCTCTGTGTGTTTGTGCATATTGTTACATGGCCAAATGGTATTGGCCAGAATGTATATTTGACAATAAATAAATATGTTGTCAGTTAATTAGAAATTCCATTGAGTGGAGAGACCATACTGTTTGGCTTATTAGCGAGGCGCTAATTTGATTTGATTTGATTCCGTTTCGCTTACAAAATTTATCAGTTGTTTTTGGAATACCTCACCATCGTTGATTTGTTCAAATTTTTTGTATAAACATTCCAAATTTTCTGCGGTCGACGAGTCTGACCAAAACCCATACAGCCATGTAAATATGAAGCCTACCGATTGGAAGCGTTCTATATCTACCTAACTGATATGATAATGATTAACTGATATGGCAATGGTTAAGTTTTAATGGAAAAATATTAAATTCCTTGAGGGAAAAAAGGTTCAAAGAAGATCCAAGCATAATTGAAATTAATAAAAATATTACAAACATTTATGGCTTCATCTTTGTAACTTATAGATTTATCTTCCAGTGCATCCATTCATTAGTTGCTTCTTTTGAAATGAAAAATATTTGCGATTAAATACTTTTTACACTTACTCCAGTTATTTGTTGTATGCAGCATGCCACAGTTTGTTTTATTTATCTTTTCGTGCGGATCGAGTGAATTTTTTCACTTCTGGCCATATCTCTGGGCCCCAAGTACGTGAGTGTTGAACGCATTTTTTGTTATTTTGTTTTGATGGCTTTTTACCACCCATCGACGGGCTGATATTCCATTACAACGCCACCCACGCGCCTTTATTTATTTTGTATTATTTTTTTGGCGAGTGCGAACTTTGGATCGCCTATCAGCGGCAACTATATCTGCTGGGTTTATAGTATATATATATATGTATGTATATGGTCGGGCCATAACAGTTTCTCACGCTCAAAATATGGTTTTTGTTGCATTGAATTGTCTTGCCTATAGCTTTTATACATTTTTGTAGTTACTACAGGAGAAGCTTGCTATAAGGAATAATACAAATTAAAAGTGTAAAGAAATTTAAATATAAAATGAGTTCCTATTAATATTTTTGTTATATTTGTAGTAATAATAAACAGATCAATACAACATTTAAATAGTTTAACATTAAAAATACTAAGAACATAATTCCTATTAATATTTTTTTAACCTTTGGCAATAAATTATAATCTTTTATTGAAGTTTGTGTGTGTGTATATTTGTAAGTCTTTTGATCCTGTTTTCCCTATGGTAATCCAATATTTGGTAAAAATATCATAAATAATAAATAAACCCATAAATATAAAAACAATTTGTAATTTAAGGTCTAAGCTTAGTGTCAGTGTTAGTGACTTTGTTCACCTTATTCCACTCTTTTGAGTGATCACTGTATTCCTGAAGTTGTAAACTAACTGGCGGCAAGAGAATTACCGTTTATGGATGCCAGAAGGTTTGGCTGACAAAAAGTTTAACAAAAAATACATGGTTTTGTTTTGAAATTTTTGTTTTTTTTTTTTTATTATTTTTCTGTTGCATAGTTTACTGCACTTTTTGGCACGGCGCATGCGCCACAGGTTACATTTGAGGCGAGTGTGTCAAGGCGGCTGCGCCACCCTCAAAAAGGCATTGCCGGCAAATGCGGATTGCAATTTGAACTGCAAGTGCCGCCAGCCGCCAGGCTACCGATGCAATCGATACTCAAGTCACTCGGCTTCGATCCTAACTCTGCCCACTCCACTATACCCAGATCGATCGGATCACCTGCTGATCGGTCGACTAACTGCCTTTTAAGGGGATTTTCAATGTTTGTGGGACTCATATTTAATGGTCGCTAATTTATGGTAGTCACGCCCGATGTGGAAGGTATCGGTTTGAGGCGGTTCTAGCTCACGTGCTTCAGTCGGCATTAGTCTGGTTATATTCCCTAGATATCTTTGCTAAATAGGTTTTATTTTTAAGAATTTATTTATTTAAATGTATGTAAGCAGATGTTCTCAATAAAAAAAAACGGATAGATTAGAGCTCAAATCACAATCTACAACCGAAAACTTAGGGACGTCATTCCAAAATTTAAAAGATTACGTATACGCCAAGTGTACATATAATACGTAGCTAGTACATTTGCACGTAAACCTAAAAACCATTTTTACTCTAATAAAAGCCGGTAAAACTACTTTGACTTGTAGATTAGAAATGTACAAATTTCTAAAAGGAAATTTCAACTGATTTGTAGATTTGTAGATTGTTTCCTACTCTTAGCTTTAGTGCGTATTTCCTCGTATCTTTCAGTTTGAATCATAAAAATGTATCTCTTTGCCTTGCGCTCTTTTTCTTTCGCCTTTGGCCTGTGTCCTAATTCTCGTCCTACGTCTTTCCGATCTTCCCTTTGATAAAGCTCGCCACAAAGAGAGATCATGGAAGATAGAAAGATAGGCGGAGAGCCTGCTGCTCTTTATCGGGCCTTCTCTTTCCCGCAATGCCTGCGACGCAAATACCGTTCTTTATTTTCTCCTCCTTTACGCTTTTCGCATAACTACTTGCATGTGTGTGTGTTGAGTGTTTATTTAATAATTCGCTGCTCTTTTCTTTTCTTCTCTTCTCGATTATGCGAACAGCGCCGCTGGCATCGCAGCCACCGTCGCTGCGCAGTCGGCGCTCTGCCGTAGCGCTGCCGGCATCGCTACGTTCAGTTGATTTCTTTTCTAAGCGGCATGCGGTTGTAATTCTTCTCCTAATCACATTGGATTTTTCGCACTCAATTGTCGCGGTTATTACGGTAATAATAACGCTCTTCCCTTATCTCCCTCGCTCTTACTATGTCTGTCTCCCTCGCGGATCGTGCTAAAAAGTGAAGTTGTCACGATGACACCAAAAGCTGTGACTTGTAATTGAAGTGACTGCGTGACTGCGACTTTGACTGTGTGCGTGTGTGAGCTCTCCCGATAATAATGCGTATTTATAGCGCCTAATCAAAAGTGATTGATGATTGCCGAGCTTTAGCCCCAGTTACATTAAGTGATCAATCGATCGAGCGATCAGGCAAAGGGGCAGCAGAAGAGGACCTGATAAGCGAGCACTTTGCAAAGTACCCGAAGCGATTACAGCTCGTTACAATTATTGATTGGCACTGAAAGTATTCTAAAGTTTCACATTTGCAAGTATAAATACACTATTAGTAACACCCAAAATAATTGTTAAAAAGCATTGATAAGAAGTCCAAGCATAATCGAACTGTATTCACTTTGGAATTTCGATAACTTTTGTAATTTGTATTGGTATTATTAGCTATTTTCCTTTAAAACAACTTTTTAAAAAATATAGTATTTAAATGTATTCATATTTTGATAGGAATACAAAAGTTATTAATATACTTGGAGTGTTATTAATAATTACAAAATATTGAAATATTTGCTATTACTGAAAAAATTAAAAAAAAATTGTATTTTGATTTTTTTGTCTCTTAAATTAATAAGCAATACAAGGTTCAGATTTTAATATAATAAATAAAGGGTTTATGGCTCCCATACAGTTTTTTAAGTAAACGTAAAACAGGGGTGATCGTCAAAAAAAACTCTGTTTCAAATAAGAAGATCACTATTATGTATTCCAATTAACAAGAATCACCCTTATGCATATACATATGTACATATGTATGTACAAACTTGGTAAAAGAACTCCCTCAGTTTGCCTTGAGAGATAGGGTTTCGCTTACAAATTAGTTGGGTAAACAAGAAAATTAACAAGAGATTACATAACAAGTGTATGCATAGAACACGGTTCGTAAAAATAAGGTTCGGTTAGATAAATTCCCCTCCAAAATCATGATAAAAAAAACCAAAATAGTTCGAGGGCCCTTGAGATTACGATTTCGAACCACGCACGAGGATTATCTTTACCGTTATCTCAATAAACACAAGCACACAAACGCACAAAATAATTTGCCAGATTTGCGATTCATTCATAAAGCCCTCCAAGTGGATTGATTTTCTATAGATGTTTGTATACGAACATCGGAATTGGGAAGATATAGTCATCAAATTAGATCAGGGCAAGTTTTCGCTGTGTATCAAAAATGCAAAAATTCTAAATTTATAAAAAAAAAATAGCAGCAGCAACAATCAAACTCGCACACATGTTTCGCACATGTGTGTATTATGTATTAAATTCACTAACAGCTACAACAAATTGGGCTCGCCAACAAGTGTGTGCTGGTGTGAGTGCCTGATCAAGGCAGCGCAGTCGACGCAGACGTCGGCCGTTAAAAAATCAGCAAAGTGAGCCCTACACGCGCATGTAAAGTTGCCTCGCACACACACACACACACACACCCGTACGTACAACCGAGTGTGCCAAAAATAAAGTAACAACAACAAAGGCAACCAACAGAAGTGGCGTCGACTGCGACTGCGACGCAACTAACGCCATATAAAACAGGCGGCAGCAACAAAAACCATGGCAAAAAAACAGAAAAAAACGGAAGATGAGGGCCAAGCGAAGATTAAAATACTCTTGCATATGCATTAAAATCAAATAAATACCTATCCATAAATAATAGAAATATTAATTCTTCCTGAAAGTATTTATAATCAATAATTTATGATCTGTAAATTATAAAACCATATATGTATGTATGTACATATCTCTCTTAAAATCCTTCAAGAAGCTAGCTAAACCCTACATTTACATTATTCTGCCAAGATCATTACACCAAAAAATCTATCAGCAACTTGAATCCTTAGACCATAAAAATCGATTATATGATACGCAAGATCGAAATTGAAATGCCCTCGTCAAGGGTATCAAAAATACAAATTTTTTGTGCTTATGGGTCGTAAAGTTGACCTTCAAACAGCAACATTTGCCGAAAAAATACGAGCAACCAAAAAAAAAAACACACACTCACACACCCATGCAAACATGAGAAAAAAAAACAAGACGAACGACAATCCGAGGCACAAACACACACACACACGTGCGTTCGGCACACCAGCCAAAAATTGGCCAAAAAATTGCAAGCTTTTTTATTGTTGTTTTGTTTATGGGCTGCGCCCCTACGAGCACACACTTACATATACAGAGGAACCTATTGGCAGAGGATGTGGCGCGGAGATGTGGCAGTAACGATGATGACGCTATGTGCATACCATGATACCGCTTTGTTGTTGTTTTTGTTGTCTCATAAAATCTAATTTGGCGAGCGCATTTTTACAGAGCAACAGACAGCGGTGGAGAGAAGGAAGGAGCAAACCACCAGAGAGTAAAAGAGATAGAAATACTTAGATAGACAGTGAGCGGACGATCGCTGCCGGCTTCGCTGCTGCTGCGCAGTTGTATCTTAAAGTTTCTCGATGCTGTTTTACATTTTTTATGTTTTTAGAAATATTTGCAGTCTTCCCAAATTATTTCCTATTTACTGAAATTAAGTTATTAATGGGATGTAAAATATTGTTTCAGTTTCTGATTTTTTATAAATAAATCCGGTAAACTTTAGGTTTTATTTAGAATTTTTCATATCCACATAAAACTAAAATTTAAAAAAATGCCTAAAATCTTTTGATGATATGAAATCGCTTTTACTGATTTTTTTTTATTGAAATTTTAGCAATATTTTTTATGTTTTACTAACTATAAAAAGTTTATGTACACTTGGGATGTATTATCAAAGCGATCTATTTTGGTGTGATTGGAAATTAAAAACAACCTTGTGAAATATGAAATGCATACATTGGTTACAAATTATCTTGTTTATTGTTTTTAATTTGTTTGATATATTTTTTTCGCAAACATTTTTTGAAACTGGCAAACATTTTGCGCTTTTATGCTTTTCACTCTCTTTCTCTTTCTGCGAATTTCGGGAGAGAGCACATGCTACGAGTGAGAGAAATGGTGCTCTTTTGTGCAAAAGTTTGCTCGTGTGTGTTTGTATCTGTGTGTTTGCGAGCGGCGATCGGTATCAAGGTTTTTGGCAATTTGGTTCGCGTCCGCCGTTTCAGTCGGTTGGTAGGTCGTCGTCGCTTCTCTGCCGCTGCCTCGGTCTCTGCCTCTGCTGCCGTCGCTGCCTCAGCCGGCTGCGCCTTTTTCTAGTTGCGTTGCTGTTTTCTGCGTTTTTCTTCTTATTCGTATTTTTATATTCGCGCTCGCTTCTTCTGTTTTTGCGAATTGCCGTGCGGAGATCAGCGAGCTCGCGTGCGCTCGAAATACAACAACAAAAATTCACAAATCGCTCTGTCTGCGCCCACAGCGACGCCGACGCCAACGGCGACGCACGTTTCGCGCGGCACTCTTAACCTATTTTCTCGGCAAGCGAACATTAGTTACAATTTTGTTGTGATGTTGCGCGGCAGATACGCGGCGGATTCGGACGGGTTGCGTTTGCGCGGATTCTAAACTCACACATACTCTTACACACACTCACGCCCACTCACACACACACATCCACGCGCTTGGATCGGGCCAGTAAATAATTGCAACAAGAGTGCGGCGAAATTGCAGTCGGAAAAGCTGCAAGAAAATTCAAATAATATTTTCTTACAAGAAAAAATTTGGCAAAATATAAAATTTTTAAATAAAAATTTTGCCAAAAGGGAAACATCAATTAATTAATAATAATAAATTTCATTACAAAAATAGTGCTAAATTCAGTGCCTTAAAAAGCCATAAAATAAATCATTTTATAACGCGGCAGATCAACAAAAGATCAGTGCTGAGAAAAATGTGGTGCCTTGATAGGATTTTAAAGTTTTATGCTTAAAACTGCGCGGCAGCGAGAAATTCAAAATTAAATAAATACAAATATTTTAAACTGAACACAACTGTACTTCTCGCTAAGCGATCGTTGCGACTAAAAAAAGTAGAAGAAAAACACCGCATCAAATTGGATTACACAAACTTTTGGCTGCTGCAATCACTCTGGGAAAGGTTAGTACCTAGCTTCCAATATCACGTATACGACCTGTCTCAATGCCTCGAAAGTGAAAGGGTGTAGGAATTGTGTGTGTGGAGAAGCGAACCGAGAACTGAGAACGGAAAGCGAAAGTGCTGAAGTGTTGCGCATTAAGTAATACGAATACCCATACACAGAGTGTTATAATCGCAAACTGCACAGCACATACTATATAGTGCGGGGACAAGTGTACAAGATAAGGTTTATTTTTCCTGCGAATTTCCAGCCAGGCATTCCTTAGCCCAGCAGTTGGCCATTACTACACACTTTATGGGGGGACAAAGGGATAGATACGGGGGAGGGTATCTCGCAGATAAAAGGTCTTTGAAAGTGAAAATCCGATTAGCTAAGCATCAGCACAGCTCATCCATCCGGCGACAGTGTGTTATATAATCCCAAGAAATGTGTCGAATGTCAGTGTAAAGCGGAGAAATATTATTTTTCTTCGGGCATTCTTTTATCATAGCCGGAAGACAAGTGATATCTTTTTGACTTACCTGATCTTTAAGGTATTTTTACAACGTCTTGGAAAAGAATTCTATACAAAGATAGCAGAACTGCTTTTAGTGCAGCTGATGGCACTTTCAGTACCTAGTAATAACATTAATTGCGCATAAATCTATCTTTGAAGTGGGAATTTTATGTCTATTAAAAGTTGTAATGCTTTTTTGCCACATTTTACAGACTTTATACAGGTAATAAATGGATTAAGCAACCTTTCCAGATAGTGACTCTAAAGAATTAAATTTTAAATAAATCCCTAAGTTATTACATGAAGAAAATAAATATATAAACCGAAGTTGTTTGCCCATTTTCCTCATTTCTGTCCCCTTTTATAAGATTAATATCTGTGTGCCAGGGACCTTCAACTGTCCTACATCGTCCGAAACGGCAGTTTTTGCTGAATTTTGACATTTCTTATCTGTGAAAAAAGCACACGGGACATGACAAATCCAAAAAAATAAAACCACAGATCACTTACATCACAGTTCGATATGGCGATTGAGTGGACTTTCATTATGTATGCGAAAAACCCTACGGATACAATGGCAATCCGAGCGACTATCTATTATCTCTCAGTACGTGTATGTGTCTGTTGGGAGGGTGTAAAGCAAAGGTATTCACCACCCACCAGTCCACCCCCTTCCCCCTTCACCCTTTCGAATTTAGCATATCACAAGTCATGCGTAAAAGTTATCTCTAAAAATATACACTAAAAGTTCTCGCACACACCCGACATACACTCACGCGGACCTAAAACATGCGAAAATTATCTATAAATTTAAATTTTTACAATCTGTGCGCGATTATAGAAGCAACAACAAAGAGCGCTACCAAAAAAAAGGAAAAAAAAGAATAATAAAGAAAAAGCTTTGAGCTGACGTCAAACTCGCAGCGACAGCTCCGCTGGCAGCGCCAATTTATTTTACACAATTAAGGGTGTGCACGAAAAGCAGGCAGAGAGATCGAGAGAGATATGTATGTGCACATATGTACATATATATATATATTGTATATTCTATATTCTATATGGAAGACATGGGCGATCGCTCATGCCCGCACTGACACACACACTCACTCATTACTATGTGCCAATTTAGATTAAAGGCAAACGAGCGGAACCACGCCCCTTTCACAGCCCACCCAGCTAGCAAATAATACGTTGAGGGAAACAATCGAATACCAAAAAAAAAAAAGGAAGAAAAAACCCCACAAAGAAAGGTTATCTAGAGGGTGGAGGGTTTGGGTTACAGGCGCTGGGTTCCAAATTCAAATTCCATGGAAATCCCAATAAGACATTTTATGGTGCATTTAGATTATTCTTGGAAATTTGGGTTTCTTTAAAATATTAAATGATTAAAGTTTGTCAACTTTCATCTAAGGGATCATAGTCACATTTTTTAATGAACAAACAACGATCATTTATTATTTCTTAGTATTTATTTAATTTCATTTCAAGATGATTGCTCTACACTTGATCTGACCGAAAGTTCTTGGAAAATGATAATCATTTATAAATATATATATAAATCCAAGATCCTTTGAATTGAATTAACCATAGGCAATATTAAAAAAAAAAAGCTTAAAGAATCCCAAAACAAAGAGGGTTTTACATATGTACATGTATAATACATCTAATTTATGATTATGTACTTGGGAAATTAAAAAAATCCTTAAGGGTTATTATAATAAATACCAACATTTTCTTTGTATATTGATAACAAACTTTCCTCCGAACAAATAAATATATTAAGAAGGAACATTATTTAAATGGGTTTTAATCATGATTTTGTAAGGGTTAATTCCAAATTTTAAAGGGTCATCATTTAAATTTGTTAATAGTTATAAACGCTTGCAATTAAAAATTTATATTTACTATTACTATTAAAGAAGCTTTTAAATAAATTAAATACATTTTCAAGTTGACAGAATATTTAGAAAAAAATCGCAATAGTAAAATAAAAACCAGAATTAATAAAACTTGAAAAAGAAGATTTAAAAAAATAAAAGGCACAGAGCCGCTGCATTGTTACCAATTTGCGCTGCGTTATTTATTTATTTATGTATTTATGCAATATATTTATTAAACATTTTTATTGTGATTTGTATTTATACGAGTCCCCTGTGTGTGTGTGTGTGTGGTATTTTCTCTGTGCGAATTGTATTCGCACCAACTGTGTAAATATGGTGCGCAAACGGTGATGTTATTCTATAAGACGGTATAAGAGTCCCGGCGAAGGGGTAGGGATGTTCCACCCTATTAGTTGGGTTTATGTTTGTGTGCGGCACACATATCGGCCGAAACCCAGGGCCAATCTAGCCCCTCATTCCCTCATTTTTGACGCAGAAGATCTCTTGCTCCCTCAGAATTTGTTCTATTTGTTCTATTTTTTTTTTTTAATTTTTTTGTTGCTCCCTTGGTTTATTTTCGTGTATTCCGCGCCAACTTATAAATACTTTGAAGAGAGCAAGGAGAAGTGGAGGATAAGAGCTTTATAGTAGATATATATGTATGTATGGTATGTATGAGTCCACCTCAGGAATCGGAAGACATGCCAAATGCGAATACCTCCCAAGTTATTTGCAAACAAAAACATAAATTATTTTGTTTGCCTGAATGGATGCATATTTATAATTTGCGTTGCGCGATCTTTTGGCCTATTTATAACCCCCAGTTAAGGGGTGTGTTTTGTTGGTCAAGTTTAATATTAGACTTTTCCAAGAAGGAGTGACTTTTTGATATTTTTTGAGGAGAATTTAAAATTTAATTAAATAAATAAATGCGTAACTTTTAAAGAAACTTTGCAAAATTACAAACATAATTTCCCCTTTGAAGTTATTTGAATAGTTATTTATCGAAATATTTACTAAAGTAATTAGTTTTTTATAATTGCCAACATGGGAATATTATAATTGCTTCGAAGTTTTAGTTGTTATTATAAATATTTCAGCAATGAAAAATATCTTGAATATATATATAGGAACATTTGAAGAATGTAAGTTTGTAGGTCAAAAATAAGGTTTCCTTTTACTAAGAATTTAAGACCTTTTTTTAAATTTAATTGCTTCCTTTTTAAGACTTCCTACTTAGAGGTGTTTATTTATTTTGTTTATTCTTAAAGAAATTTTACCATTTTTTTTAATCAAGAATAAATCTTTTAGATGACAATTGAATTTAACAATTAAATAATCACTTTTCTTACTCTTAGTAATTATTTAAGCATAAATCTTTATGCCCAATTTTGTATCTTAATTTGATTTGTTTAAAGTATTATTTGTTTTATTTTAACTACAAATCTTAATGGCGAAATTCCCTTTTTGCCTGCACCTCCACCTGGGAATTTCGCAGTCTCAAGGCAGTGGCACATGTTTCTCAATTTCCTTTTTTTTGCTGTTTAATTTGTATAAGTATATATATATTTTTTGCATGAATTAGGGCCACATGTCGGCGATCGACGTTACCAGAGGACTGAGGACTGGGAATTGAGAACTGAGGATCGAGGGAGGCTGAGGACTGAGGCTGCCCACGCAGAAGCGCGCGCGTTCGTTTATTTGGCCGCCGCACCGCGCAGCTCTGCCTTAGTGTTTATTGTCGGTTCTTGCTCATGTGCCGCTGTGCCCGAGGTTTTGCTTTTGGCAGGGTTTAAGTGGGCCCACATATACGCGTATATGTATCTCTATATAGAGGTATAGGTACGGCGATATATACGCCTTCGCGCGTCTGTTTGTTTTGTCATGTTGTTTGCGTGTACTTAGTGCTATCCAAGTTGTTGTCGCTGCTCTCTCGTAGACAATTTCTAAGTGTGTTCCGTCGAATTTGGGTCAGTCAGCGAAAAAGTTGCCCCTCGGGCCTGCCACCACCACCACCACCAACTCGGAGACAGCCACCAGAGTGTCATTGTAATTGCAAATATCCGAGGCAGGGACAAAAAGATACAGATACAGAATTGCCGGGCATTTTCGGCTGCCCACGCCGCTGGCTGAAAACTGTCAGAATTTGTGCATCATCCTTACTTTTTCTTATTTGTATATTTTTTTGCATAAATATAAATACGTGCATGGTATCAAGGGGAAATTAGCGCATTTAATTGCCCAGAGAGTGTCTGACCACAGACACTTGACGTAATTGGCCGGCCAAGTCGTATTTGTTTAGTTTCCTTTGGGTTTTTGGTTGTTGTTTTTTTTCTACCACTTATGCTGTGCTGCCAAATGTTTTTCTGGCTAAAATTGTAATGAATTTGGCTTTTGATTATTTCGATAAATGCAATTTGCATGCATTCATTCTGTTCGTTTGGTAAGCTGTGCTAATTGAGTTGCGTTTGTGCGCCACGTGACGTATGCGCAATATATTAAGCATACGCCTCGTTTAATTCAGGCAGCACGATCGACGACGAAAGCTCTCCACTTAGCAGCCAATAAAACGATGGAGAGTTTTATTATTATTATTTTTATGACCTTTAAGGAATGCCCTTTTATTTCTGGGGGGAAATTGCCAAAAGGCTTTAAATTTTAATTAGATAAATAACCAAAAAACTCATGTTTATATCCGGTTAGGGGGTTTTTAGAGTGATTTATTATTAAAGAAATGTACTTACAACATTTATATTACATATTAATTATTAATTAAAATTAGAAACAACTGACTTCTAGCAATAACGAAAATCCAATATTTAATAAAAGATTTTTGAAGATTCTTGTAAAAATCACTCAAATCAACCTGCTGGCTCGTTCTGCCCACGGGCTGATTTCGACAATTTCGCTGACAGAGCTCCTCGAATTTTGGACAGATTCGGAGCCAAGATCAGGCACTTGAAAGGCAAGATCGAGTGCTTGCTGCTGGCCAGACTCCAGTTACTCCACGGTTCCAGATTCCAGGCAACCGATAATAGCCGTGGGCACCCACAGCCGGCATAACTGTAATCGTTACAAGCGTTGGCTGTCGGTGAATCAGTAATGGAAAGCACCGGGCGACACTGTAAAATTTATTCCCAAAAATATGGCAAATTGGGAATATTCTAAAGGAAGAATACTCATTTTATTTAGGTAATTTAGAGATGATTTTTTGGTATTTCTAATTTGTTTCCAATTTCATTTCAATTTTATATTTAATTTTATATTGAATGATATCATTAAAAGATGTTTCAACTTATTTTCAATTTATCTCGTATTTAATTTGATCATTGAAAATTTTTCTTGTGGTTTAAAAAGTTAAAAACAAATTCAAGAAAAGAAATATATAAATTAAATTTAATTTATAATTTTGATAGTTTCAATAAAATAATTTGTAGTTATTTTATATTTATATTTTTTTTTGTAAAATTCTAACTTACCTCCATTTTTTTTTTCAGATAAAATATTGTTTTATTTTGTAAGCTTTTTGAGTAATTGTCTTTATTTTTTATATTTATTTAATTAAAACTCAGCCCTAGCGTGAACCTTTTCTTGTTTGTTAAACACAAATGTTTTTATTCTTAGTTTTCTTTTATTTATTTAAAATTTAAACTTGGCATAAAACAAAAATGTTTTTACTTTAATTCAGTTAATATACATAGGGTCAATGTAAATACATAAATACTTCAAATTACAATTAATTAATTGTGTAATATTTATAAATTTTAAATTATTTAATCATTTTTTCCACTGTTCAATGAGTCGCTCCGAACTGCGTATAGTTGGCGATGACATCATCATGACCTGCTAACGAGTGGCAAGTCCAATTCACCTCCGACCATAACTCAGCCTATGTTATGGAGGCCTCTCCTCGCTGTCCAGTGCCCCTCCGCTGATACCCCTGCCCCGATTCTCCAGTAATATATAATATATATATATGTGATAGTCGGCTAATTTCATTTGTCGCCTTTTACACTATTTCGCACTTCTTTGCCGCCCACACGCGGCTCGGCACAGTTTCGCACTAATGTCTGCGCACATCCCGGACCGGCGCGGCCCGGCGTAAACTGCAGAAACCGTTTTGCGTGTGGGCGTTCTATTCCTGGCACCGCTACTAGCACGCACTCACTGCAAGGCAATTAACACATTTGTATCTGACAAATGTAAAATGTATCTTTTTGGTGCACTGCTGAATGGACTCCGCCGCTGCTGCTTAATAATGCATTTCTCTAAAAATATGCATATGTATATATCCCCCTCAATGAGCGACAAGTTAAATTATTATATCTGCCGGCTGGTTGCCGGTCGCCATGTAAACGCCTTGGAAAAGCTGTCAAAACTTTTTTTGTTTTCTTTTATTTTCCATGCAATTTTTTACGATGAATGCTTGCAACAATGAAGTGGTAAACAAATTAATTAGGATAAGGAAAATGTTGCTAATTAAATATTTTATGAACTATAATGAATTGCGTGAGTTGTGTGGGTTACGAAATGGAAAGAAGTCGAAGGATTTACATAGAAAATATTGAGAAATTATTAAAATCGTCAAATATATTAAATTTGATTATTTTAAAATATTTTTATTATATCAAGGTTTGATTTTTCTCTGGGATTAGATTTTTAATTTATGCTTAAAGTACTTTAAAATGACTAGCTTTAGCCCTAAATATTTCTGCAGGATTTCAATTACATAACAAAATCAACTTCAAACCAAAAAATAGTAACTGTAACATTTTATAGTCCATTTATTTAATACATATTGCCTTAAGTTACTTAAGCCCTTTTTATATAACCCAAAAACTCTCACTTTTTAGTATTATCGATCACTTTAATGGGCCTAAAAGTCCGATCCGCACCCTCCACGAGTTAATTAAGCAGGTAAACATTTGATTTAGTTCACCGGGCACGTGCATAAATCAGTTTGGCGAACGAACCCATTACCATTACCCTAATGTATCCCGCAACTCCCACAACATCGCCCACAAGCTTCGGAGTAGCTATCCGGCTTCGTGACCCAGTTAGGCGCAGCTATTAGCCATTTTCCCCAGTATCCGAGTATCCAGTGAGCCGTATTCCAGTATTCAGTTCGCAGTAACCTCCTACAGCTGACCTTGCTCAACATTTTGCTGCTTTTTATTTGTATTTTAGCCAAGCCAAGCCTCGAGCAAAAGGCTAAATGGAGTTTTTGGCCTCAACTTACAGGCCGCGCTCAATCAATCATGATCTGGCGGCGCGGCTGCATCAGTATCTGTATCTATGTCTCTGTATCTGTAACCGGTGACCTTCATCTTTTACAAGCTGGCCAAACCTTTGGCAAACGCTTTTGGCCGGGCTGATTCATTTGAGCCACAATTGTTGTTTTTGCTGCTCAAAGTTTACTTTGCGGCATTTTGCACATTTGACCATTGAGTCAAGGTGAACCGCGATCGCGCTAATCTTGATCTCGTTTGCCTTCTGCAAGTGTGTTTCTCTATCTGTATTTGAAGCTGTATCTGTATCTGTATCTGTGAGCATTAGCAAATTTAAAATATTCATTTTGGTTATCTGCAAAAAGTCATCTCTTTGGCTGTGATTTCCATTGATTTATAACTAAACCAATTTTGTTGAAGGGCACCGCAAAAATTCTTAAACTTCAGAAAAAATAAATAAATATTTATTTACTTTTGAAGTTTAAATGTTGTAAATATTTATTAAAATATAAAATCATACAGTGAAAACCTTGGTGTTAACCTTGTCTTTGTGTAAAAATTATTATATGATTTCTTAGGCGTCAAAAGGGCGCTGATCTCCAAAAGTTTTGAGATCTATTTTTTACATGCTGACGGATACGGATACAGAGGCAGATCAGAGATACAGGTATCAGCGATGCCGTGTAATGACCATGTGGGCGCTCATTATTTCTAGCCAGGTTTTTTTTCGCGTTCATTGAACTCGCAACGGTAAATTTACAACGCGAAATCAACAACAACAACAACCTACGCCAACATGTAAAGTTCTAAAGCAAAAAGATAAACAGCAAAGCGAAAATTGAAAACTAGCAGCAATAACAACAAAAACGAGAAGATCAACAAACGTCAAACGTCAGCGTTAGGCAGGCAGCCAGGCAACAACAAATATCAACAAACTACTTTGTATTTATAATTATTATCGCTCGAGCTCAAGTGTGTGAGTGTGTATCTGCCAGTACTCGCGTATCTCTCAGATACACACACCCCAGCGTTCGGCTTTGCGCAAACTATTTAGAACGTGTAAATTGAGCGCAGGCAGCGGCAGCGAAACAACTATTTCACTTACAGCTGAGCGCTGAGCGCCGACAGCGCTGCCAGCGTCGCCGTCTCGCACGATAAGGCGCCACTAACTGAAAGTTGAAGGCCATTACTGATACGCCCCGTGCGCCTCATAAGTATTATTCTTTCTCGCTCTCTCTTTGTCTCTCTACCCTCGCAAAAGGTATGATAATAATGGTCAGATGCTTGGAAACGCGGAGTTAGTGATCTGTGATCTATGGACATACTTTATGATTGTATGTTCTATCTATTCTATTTTTATATCTTTACAATAAGTAAATCTTCAAAGATATATTTTTTAAAATCAATAAGGTTTTTATGGGACAAGAAGAGAAGCTTACTTTAGCAATTTAGCGAAGTTTATTTACTCCTAACAGTTATAACAATAACACTCGGAAATTGTTATGGAAATTACAAATTTCGTTATATTAATTAATTAATTATTATTTTAATTTAAATTGTCATATTTCAAAAAGAACATATATAAAAATGTGTTAAAAAACTTTAGACTCAGTTGTATATAATTAAAATTATAATAATTTGTATTAGGGTATAGAATAATAGATTAATAGATTCAATATTCATTTCGAATGTTAATTTTTTAAATTAAATTAAATAAAAATGCAAGCTACAAAATGTTAAAAGGTTTCTCCCTTTCCTTTGTGTTAAAATGTTCTCCTTTTGTCTTGTAGTTTTAGGAAGTAGAACATGTTAAGGAATAAGGTTACGAATAAATATATTAAAGCTTTTCAAGGATATTTATCCTCGATCTTTGGAATTATTAGGGTATTTTAACTCTTCCATCTGCGTTTTCCCTATTTCCTACTTCATTTCTTTGGCTGGAGTGTTGAGGGTTTGCTTGTTGTGTGACTGGCAGTTAGCGTTGATTATCTAAGTATGCTGTTGACGCGTGACAAAATGCTTTTTTTTTTTACTTTATTTATTTTGATTTTATTTTATTTTTTTTTAATCTTCTGCCGCTTATCTTGACTTTGTGTATCTGCATCTTGATATCGATTCGCGGAGCGTTACAGCTACACGTCGCAGCTGAGATGGGCTGGGTGAGCGGCGTTTAACATATTGCGCAATTTGCTGATCGCTCAAACAATCGCCCCCATCGCCCCCGTCGCTCCTTTGGCTGCCACGCGAGCCTCGCTGATAAGCTGCTAACATAGTATTTTTAAACAATTTACGTAAGCGAGACGCCGCCGCTTCTGCTGGGTTGTTTGAAAGTAAGAGTTCTCATTAATTAAACAGAGGCGGCCACCACAACAACTTTGTTTGCATTCGCAGCAAATTTGCATTGAAAGCGCAAGTGTAAATAAAAACTGCAATCGCATGCAACGACGTTGACGCCAACGCAACGCTGACGCCGACAGCGATGCCAAAGTCGGCAGCTCTGCTGGCGTCAACGAAAACGAAATTGAATGAAAAAAAATTCTTAAATTGCTTGGCTTTTAATTTTTTTTTTACGTTGGCGCCGGCGCTGGCAACGTTGCGTTCTACATTTTTAAATATTTTTTGTTTTGTTTAACTTCCCTGAGTTATTAAAGGAAGACAAAAAAAAAAAAAATTAAGCTAAAGTGACACAATTAAATGGGAGGCAGTCGCGCTAAAGAGATTTTTATATTTGCCGAATGATTTATTGCAATCTGGGGTTTTATTTTATTCTGTGACTGGCAAAAAACCAGTTCGGAGATTATCTCAAAATTAAATTTGTTTTTCATATAAGTAATAATAATAATATTAATTAGAATTAAATTCGGTAGGGTTTGTTGTTATTTTAATTTTTTTAATAGTATATAATTTGTTTTTTTATTATTATTATTATTAACTTTACGGCTCAAGTTATTTGGTTAACTGGTACTTTAGCTTATTCATGACGTAAACAGAATATTGACGTAGGTCAGTAAAATGGTTACTAAAAACACATATTAGATTTATCCAGCGACCTTTACCTAATCTAAAAATTCTGTTTTTAAAATATTTCTCAAGAATTTCAAGTAGTTTTTCCTTAGTTCTTAGTCATAATTCAAGCTTTAAATATCTTTAAGAAAAATATGACACTTCTCCACCCTTTTCAAAGAACCTTAATCCAAGCTGATACCTGTATCGTTGTCACATTTTATTTTTCTCTCTGTGAATCATAGTTTTACCATGTTTAATGATTGACAATTAAAATAGATAACTTTTGGGTTTCCCTTGGTTATTTTCAGCACAAAAATTTACTGCCCTTGTAAAGTTTACTCATAAATTATTTTCTTATCAAAAAATCCATAGGAAATCTATAAATTCAAATCAATAAAGTAAAAAAAGAAAAATAGATTTGAATTTTAGGGAAACCCAAATATTTATATAAAAATTAAATTTGAAATATTCTTTTTCATTTACAAGAAATCACGTGTTTTGCGAATACAAATTTGAATTTCGAATGCACAACTCAATTTAATTTGCCTTGCGAAATATCTGATATATACGGAATACTTACATATAGCGAATAATTCAGATCTACATGCATATAATTTTACTACCAAATCAAAATGAAAGAAAAAAAAACCAAAGAACCATTTACAAAAAGATAGATAGAAAAGGAATGCGAAAAGATTTGCTCGAATGAAAATGAAAGTTTACTTTTGTTGTAGCTTTTTCCTCAATTCTTTTTTCGAACAAAGACTGGGAGAATGAGAATGTGTGTGAGAGAGAGAGGGGGAGGGATCGCCAATAAAAAACGCTTACGACAGCGGCCCCCCACACGCACACACGCTGTAATTGTTATTATTGCTATAGGCACATAGATACATACATATACACACTATAACCGATCTAATCTCTGTTGCACGCGCGCCCCCACTCTCCCCCACTCTCTCTTTCTCACCCGCCGTTGGGTGCCTCTTTCTCACGGTCAGCATTCGTTTGCGAAAAAGTTCTTTGACGTTTTGTTTATTTATTTTGTTAAGTGTTAAGCGTTGCCGGCAACAGCTTAAAGCTCCAGTGTTTTGCTCTCTCTATGGTTCTTTATAGGGTATTTAATAAACTTTTAGGTGCTATAATTTTTTGGTTAATTTATTTATTTACTTTCGATGCTTATTAGCGGTATTTTTTGTCTAAGATAACGTGAGTTGTAGTCATAAAACGTTCCCAATAATAATATAATTAATAAAAAGATACAAATCGTATGATCATTTTACTAGAGAATTTGAAAAGATATAAATGTTACTTTTTAAACCCTTTTTTTATATATTCAAAAAGAAGAAAAGTAGGTTTATAGTACTACAATTTTATATTTTTTCTGCTTTTTAAAATATTTATTATTATTTAAGGTTATTAATATATAATTATATTGATTTAAAATATTTATTTTAAATGTATGTAAATACAAAATTGCAATTATATTTATCAGTTAACAATTCAATAATTTAAATCGAAGAAACGCTTTATTTTTACGTATACGTAATATTCGTAATCAAAAATATTACGTATACGCACTGTTATATAAATTATATCATAAACTGTACGTATTTGGTAGGTAAAGGTTCACCGAAAGAGTTTGTTTTCCAAAAGAGAAAACAATTTTCTAATGTTTATAAAATATTCACAAATTTGACTAAACAAGGTTTCCACATTTGCTATGAGAAAATATTGGAAAATTTATTAAAAAATACAGAATTTTCCAATTAAAATTGTTATGGGAAAATAAGGAAAAATGTATTAAAAAATACAGAGTTTTCCAATTGAAAAATAATTAAAAATCTTTTAATAAATAAATTATTATGACCTTTTTACAACCTTTTACCGGGTGTTTAATAGTCGTACTACATCTACTTATAATAAATTTCAATTTAATTGAATACAATGGCAGCGACGTTGCAAAAAAAAAGAAAAAGAAAAGCAAAAGTGCTTCTTATCAACTTCCACCGCTTCGCTCATCCTGCTTATAGAACTTTGACCAAAGGCCGTTAAGATTAGGCTGGATTCCAGGGAATTGTAATAAAGAAATATCAGCATCAATTCTATTCTTAACACGACACACTGTAAGTGGGTTTGAGGGCTCCATAAATCGTGGCATAGATAAGCCCCGGAATACCATACATTATGCTCCCTTCTTTCTCTGGCAAATTGCATGGATTGCTCGTCTATTTGGCCGAGTAATTAACAGTTAGCCAGCAGCCAAAACATGGCGGCAACAAATGGCAATTAACACTCCACACACCCGCACACACTCCACTAATACAGTTGCAACTGTGGTGTTTTCGGCCACAAAAAACAACAACAACAACTACACACACATCCTGTGCGCTGTGTTATCGGGCTACGGAAATGCAATAAATAATTGAGAACAGCCTCGGGGCGCTCAGCTTCGGCAATTGTAATGAGCAATTGTGTTCAATGACAAATTATCATTGGTATTTCTTGTACAAAACGGTTTACACATATGCCCACAAATGTGGTGGGGCCGGGGGCGATAATGATAACAGGACTGAACAAAAATCGAATTGCTTCCGCTTCCGTTTCCGGAAGTAAACGAAAAGTGGAAATAACTAAATTTAGACACATCTTTTTGTTATATTTGTTATATTTTTTACCAAAGACTAGTTTACTCAATAGAATTTCTGTAAATTAAAATACTTTTTTCGATTATTATGCAAATGAAAATGTACAAATTTATTTTTATTTTAACTTTCAAATATCACTTCATATACTGATTAATTTTATCCTCATTTACAGGTACAACACTGACCAAGGAGCGATGGACCAGCAATTCTGCTTGCGCTGGAACAATCATCCCACAAATCTGACCGGCGTCCTCACCTCCCTGCTCCAGCGGGAGGCGCTCTGCGATGTCACGCTCGCCTGCGAAGGCGAGACAGTCAAGGTGCGTTTATATCCAGAAATATAATACATAAATATATACATTTTACTAATATAATATTCTACTTGCAGGCTCACCAAACCATACTGTCAGCCTGCAGTCCGTATTTCGAGACGATTTTCCTACAGAACCAGCACCCACATCCCATCATCTACTTGAAAGATGTCAGATACTCAGAGATGCGTTCTCTGCTCGACTTTATGTACAAGGGCGAGGTCAACGTGGGCCAGAGTTCGCTGCCCATGTTCCTGAAGACGGCCGAGAGTCTGCAGGTGTGTGTTTGGGATTAATAATAAGAATAATGAATAGGAAAACTTTTTTGCTAGAGAAATCATTAAGGACCTAAGAATAAAATATATATGAGTCCAGATATCCAAATCTTCAAATGATGTCAATATTTTATACTAAAATCCCATCTTCCTTTGTCTCTCCAGGTCCGTGGTCTCACAGATAACAACAATCTGAACTATCGTTCCGACTGCGACAAGCTGCGCGATTCGGCGGCCAGCTCGCCCACCGGCCGCGGTCCCAGCAATTACAGCGCCGGACTGGGCGGAGGCGGTGGTGGCGGCAGTGGCAGTGTGTCCGATGCGATGCGCGATTCCCGCGACTCCCTGCGCTCCCGCTGTGAACGGGATCTGCGTGATGAGCTGACGCAGCGCAGCAGCAGCAGTCTAAGTGAACGCAGCTCAGCGGCAGCAGCAGCCGCGGCGGCAGCAGCTGCAGCGGTGGCAGCTGCCGGAGGCAATGCCATGAATGCAGCGGCCGTGGCCCTTGGCCTGGCCACGCCCACCGGCGGCGAACGATCTCCGAGCGTTGGCAGTGCCAGTGCTGCGGCAGCAGCAGCGGCGGTAGCAGCGGCTGTGGCAGCTGCTGCCAATCGAAGCGCCAGCGCTGATGCATGCAGTGATCGCGGCAGCGAGCGTGGAACTCTTGATCGTTCCGATAGTCGCGATGATTTGTTGCAGTTGGATTACAGCAACAAGGATAATAATAATAGCAACAGCAGTAGTACCGGCAACAATAGCAGCAGCAACAACAACAACAATAATAACAATAATAATAACAACAACAGCAGCAGCAACAACAACAATAACAACAACAGCAATCGGGAGCGAAATAACAGCAGAGAGCGGGAAAGGGAGCGGGAGCGGGAGCGTGAAAGGGATAGGGACAGGGAGCGGGAGATGTCCACCACGCCAGTGGAGCAGCTGAGTAGTAGTAAGCGCAGACGTAAGAACTCATCATCCAACTGTGATAACTCGCTGTCCTCGACCCACCAGGACAGGCACTACCCGCAGGACTCTCAGGTGAGCAAAAGATGGTTTTTTGTTTTAAATTTTTTAAATTAAATATTTAAAATCGAAATAAAAATAGTAATTAAATCGATTTATAAATACATTTTTACTCGACATACAATTTTTTGAAGAATTGTGTTATTTTTATTGCGTATACGTAATATTTATATTTCGACATATTACGTATACGTAGTGTTGAGCTTGAAGTTATATTTCTAAATATGTTCAAGAAGAAGAAGAAAAGTATGCTATTGTATTTTATATATTTTAAAAATAATTATTAAAAGTTATTACAAAGTATTTAAAATGTAATTACGTATACGTAATATTAATAACAAATTACGTATACGCAATGTTGTGCTTGAAATGGCCATTTAAATATTAAAAATATTTTAAATAAGGGGAAAGAAGTATGAAAAATGTTTACTGTAGTTCTATTTATTAAATATATACTTTTTATGGCTTTTTTAAATATTTATTAGGACTTTTAAAATATAAAAATGATTTTAAATCTTGCTTTTAATAGTAAACAACAAAAAGATATCAATTCAGCTTATTAATTTATAATTAAATTCTAAGAAATAATTATATACATTTACATTTCAAAGAAAATATTTACATATAATACGTATACGTAATATTTGTGGTGTTGAAAATTACATATACGCAGTGTTGAGTAAAATAAGCCAAAACATTGAAAAATTCATTTCCAACAAACATATAATTAAAAATAAATAAAAGTAAACGATGTACTGTAATTTATATAATTTATAAAAATGTTCCTACTTTTAAATATTATTTAAAAAGTAACCTAATATAATTAAAAAGCCTTCGTTTATATATGTACATGTATCAATCTCGTTTACAACTCTCTGCATTATTACGGAATCTAATTTAATTACCTAGAATCTCCCCAGCCTGTTGTACATTTTATAGATAATTAAAAAAAAGAGTTAACTTGCAAAGGCAGTGCCAGTTTAGGAGCCCCCAGCTAACCTTCCGTATTTGTTTAATTGTTTTATTGGCCAGTACATTGCCCTGTAATTAAATTGTCGCTTTTTCTGGTTTTTTGTTTCCCACAGACCAAGCCTAAACCATTTGAATGCTTCTCTGTCTGTCAGTCAGTCAGTGAGGAATTCCGCATTTGAAATTTAAAGCACTTTTTGTTGTTATTTATACGTATATGTGTACCTTAATTGCCAGACAATTAAATTTAATTAGGAATTATCACACATCAAAACGGGGCGTTAAATGTTTATTATTTAAAAAATATTTACAGCTGCATTTTTTACATTATACATATAGAACTATAAATATTTTATTTATATTGTTCTTTTCAGTAATTTGTTTTATTTTTGCCTTAAATCTGCTTGATAAAAATTTAACATTTTCTATTTTCTGTGAAATACAAAACGTTTATGTGTGTATATTTTTACATAGTAACATTTTAATTAACTTTGCGGTTTCTTGATTTAAATAGGGGTGTAAAGTTGTATTCATTTAAATTAATTTATTGGCTTCAAATTGAATTATCACTATGCCCTGTGTACCAAACAAAGCTTTAATTACCTTAAACCAAATTCGATTTAAATATAAATTTAGGATTTGTTATAGTTATACATCAGAGATGTGTGAAGTGTTAAGTTTTCGAAACTGAGTTTATACATTTGATAGTAAATATAATGTTTATTTGCTAACAAGTGCAAGCAATAAGATATCTTCCCATCTATAACTTAACCTTCATGTCTTATGGCCATAAGCTTGCCAAACTTTTCGCTTATCGGCCGGGCGGGTGGCATGCAAACCAAACAAAGAATATCAACATTTATGTTTTGGCATTTACGATATGGATGAGGAGATGGGCTTGGATGGAGGGCAGGGCAACTGGGCACACGCTTCGCTCGCTCACATGACTCCAGCTATCAGCTGGGGCCGGTGATCTGCGATCAAATAGTGCTGCGCTGGCAGTTATTTCGGGCTCTTATCAGCCAGAGTGAAGTTTTTGTGGGCTAGGCACGTGCCGCTCTCCCTTTCTTTCGGCTCTCTGTGGCACGTGCTGATAAAGGCCACCGGATAGGTTCGTTCTTTATGGCCCTTTTAGGGGTATTATAATTGGCCAAAGGTAGAGACAAAATGACGCCACAATAAAATTTGGGAAAACCAGCATTGCATTAAGAGTTTTTAAACAAAGATATTTAATAAGTTTATACAATTCCTTCTCTGTTTACCTTTTATTTATTTTGTTGTTTTCTTTTTCAGGCCAACTTCAAGTCGAGTCCCGTGCCCAAGACGGGCGGCAGTACATCAGAATCGGAGGATGCCGGCGGACGCCACGACTCACCGCTCTCGATGACCACCGGCGGCCACCTGAGCAGCCTCGGCGGCGGCAATGTGGGCGCGGCCAGCGCCCTGAGCGGCCTGAGCCAGTCGCTGAGCATCAAGCAGGAGCTGATGGATGCCCAACAGCAGCAGCAGCAGCATCGCGAGCACCATGTGGCCCTGCCGCCCGATTACTTGCCGGTAGGTCAAAAGATTGCATTAGATCTGAATTGGTAGAGTTCAAATTTTATTGATTTCGTTGCCGCATCGTTTGTCTTAGTTAGTTTGTTAAGGTTTTTTCTTTTTTTGAAGCGGTTCGATGGTTCCAGCTACTGTACAGAACATTCTTGTAAAGCCTTTTTGTTTTGTTTCGTTGTTAAGCCATCATTTCTGTGTCTCTGTAGCTAGCCGACAATTGCAAAATGCTTGCCACAGGCCCAGTGAATTGTAACCAACATATTGCTCATTCTGTTTGTTCAAAATATTTGAAGGGAAATTCCATAGAAAGTCTAGCAAAATGGGAGCAGAACGAAGGATTGATGAATTGCGTTTAATTGAGTTTTCCAAATGATCTCAGCGGAATGTATATCGGCCAAAGAAAAGAAAGAAAAAATCTCAACAATGCTGTTAAAGTTAACGTTAAAGTAAAAGTTAAAGTAAAAGTAAAAGTAAAGTAAAGACCAGCAAATCCTTCCTTCTACTCAGTTCCACAATTTTCTCAATCCGCCGGCGTGTAGGTAAAAAAGTCAGAAGCGTTTTTAGGCAGCACCAGCAGCACCAAGTCGATGCACCAGATGCTCTTGCACCAGGCCATGGAGGCGCAGCTGAAGAGCCTACAGTTGCACTATCAAAACGAAAGTCTGGACTCTGCCGTGCAGAGGCTGCTACACCAGCAGCAGCAGCAGCAGCAACAACAACAACACCATCAGCAGCATTCACAACTTGACCAGCACCAGCAGTCACCGCATTCTTCGGTGGGCAAAACAACTCTGTCTGCCCTGGGATCCAGCTCTCGGAAGAGCGGTCGCTTTCGGGCCAACTGGCTGTACCAGTTCGAGTGGCTGCAGTACGATGAGCGGGCCAATACCATGTTCTGTCGCCACTGCCGCAAGTGGAGCGGCGAGCTGGCCGACATACGCACCTCCTTCGTCGAGGGCAACTCCAACTTCCGGCTGGAGATTGTCAATCACCACAACAAATGCAAGTCGCATCGCCTCTGCTATGAACGTGAGCTGCAGGACCAGCAGCAGCACCAGCATCTAAGCCAAAACCAGATGCCCAGTGGCAGTGGCAGTTCCAAGCGACGTTCACCCGATGTCATCACCATAAATGTGGGCAAGGAGAGCTCATAGGGAGAGAGACAGGTCCTCGGAAGAGGCACCCAACATATACACCGCTCAGGATTAGCCATAGGCATTAGCATTAGGCTTTGACAATAAAAACATGTATGACAAAAAAAATAAAGAATATATTTAAGAGTGAATTACGGAAGCTAAAACTATGAGCATACTGTAAAGGTGGATTTGTGGCAGCATTATGGAGTTACAGGAATATATTTTGATCCATTAGGGGAGTTGGTTTTAATTTCCTCACAGAGCTGGAACTGGAGAAATAATGCATATTTTAGGTAGAAAATAGTTTGGATATTGGAGAAATCATTAAACGAATAGATAAAAGAAAAGATTTGATTTCATAGCTAGAAAACCTAAAGGATGTAACTTTAGGTAAAAAATATGACTAAGTTTTTAGCAGAATTATTGATTGACTTTTTGACTGTTATCGCTACCCAACTTAAGCTCTATATAGTACCAAGATTTGTCCTCGACTTACCCATATATCCCATATATTTTCCCCCACTTTCTGCCTCTGCTGCTGAACCCAAAGAGCGCCGCCCTGAAGTTACATGCGGAGGACATGTCAACGCTGCTATCGCAGCACGCTCTGCAGGCGGCGGATGCCCGGGAGGATCATAACGATGTCAAGCAGATGCAGTTGGATCAGACGGATAACATTGACGGTGAGTACTACTCAGGTGGAGCACTGCCATTTAGCCATTAGCCACTAGCCACTAGCCATTAGCCATTTAGCCAGAACCGAGCTAGCACCACTACAACTACAAAAACTACAAAAAAAAAGAATAAAAGTAAAACCACACATAAAAAATCTTCTTCTCTCTGAGCTTTTGAATACCTTAAAGCACTCGAAAAACCGAAAACCAAAAGAATATCTTACCCTATATTCTGTCTGTATATTGCGTATGTAATTTGTTATTAGCTTTTGGTTAATATACAATCTGTTTTTGTTTGTTTAACCAAAACTTTGTTTCCACCACGCGTTCAAAACTATTAGAAACTCAAAGAAATGCGAGAAAAACAACCCCGCCAAAAAAAAAAAACAAATAAGATAATGAAAAAACTGTATAGAAAAAACTGTAGAAAATTGGTAGCTTAATTTCTGTTCATTTTCCTGACCCGCCCCTGCCCCGCCCCCATTAAGAAAACCACCCAGTAATTAAAATCTAACCAAAAAGAGCAAAACTATTCTAATCTAGATGGTTAAGTAGAAGTAAAACCCCCTGGAAAGTGTCACAAAATGGATATATAACTTGGAGATGGTTTGGAAAATTAAAGAAAAAATATATTAGAAATATAATTTATATAAATATTAGTATTTGAACCCCAAGAATCATCTCCAGCTTATAAATCGACATCCCTGAATGTTCCTGCATGCATTTATATTATAAATCCCCCTCCCACATCCTGAGACAAGTAATATCACTACCTAATTACCACCTATTTTGTATGCTTTTGTAAGTACAGAATTTTAATTTGTCCTATGTATTTATTTAGCTAAAAATATATATTTTCCGAATGATATAATCCTAAGAAAAGTAAGACCCAAAAGTGCTAGCTAGAGCAACAGATCAACAACACCTCTCCTACCGACAAAATATATATATATATCTTTCTATCTGTCTTTAAATGCATATCTTTATTATTTTCGTTGTTTGTCGTATATCGTATGGTATTCTATATTGATACATATATACTATAAATCTAGCTTTTAGGATGAGTTTTTCCCATTGTGTTTTATTTTTTTTTGGGCCGAGACTGGATTGCGATTTCGATTGCTTTCCTAGTTTTTGCTGTACGTTTGCATGTTGCATGTTTTTTTTACGCCCTTTACATATACATAGCCATACACACATACACATTTGATACTCACACACCCCCACATAGCCACACACACACATACGATTATCGTTTACGTATCTATTTATTTTTAATTTTGATATGTATTATTTATCGATTGATATTCATCTTTCTCATGCCGCCATATTTTAGTCGTAAGTCAGTTTCCAACGAACTTATATACCCGGATTAATTCCAATTAGTTTGTAGAACTTAAAATGCCTCCGAATGTCATCAACCAAACAAAAAATTCAACAAACAGAAACCAAACAATTTCAGTTATTTAGCTCAATTGGCGTACACATACATTGGCAACAAAATTTAACCAATAAAAAAGAAACAAATAATATCAAACAATAAAAACATGTAACAAATTTCAAATTCAATTTATAATTTCACTTAAATAGACACACACACACACACACACACATACGCGTAGCCATTTTCCAAGCGCTTTCCTTTTCGATTTAATCCCATATTCAACCATTTTTTATTGCCTCCTAAATACATATAATTTTCTTAAATTTTTTGCATTGCTTCCGTTTAACTGCTGAAAAAATAAAATAAAACAAAACACAAAAATTACATTCCGAACAAAGAAACAAGAAAACCTTCTAAAATTTTTCCAAATCTCTTTTCGTCTTTAATGTTGCAACTTATTGTCTAAGAAATGGAAAAAAAAACAAAAAGCAAGCCTAAAAAATATGTATGGAAACTTTTCAGTGTGAATACGACATACAAAAAAATGAAGCTTCCAAAATCGATGTGTTCTTTTTATCCTTTATTTCCACACAAAAACACACTCACATACACACTCGCTACACACAGGTACAGACTGTACTTTTCGTCTTTTTTGGATATTTCTACTAACTAACATTGCTGCATTTATGATTTTGATGTCGAGAAACCGTTGAAACATATTTTGATCACACTGTTTTTTGTAACAAGATAACCGTAACTGACTGTCTGTGTTTTTACCAATTGGTTCTTGCCAAGCTAACTAAGTGTATTCCAATCTATCTTTCTTTTGCCTACACTCTTTCTATATCTCTCTCTGTCGCTCTCTCTCTCTCTCTCTATCTCTCTCTGTTTCTGTACTTAACTGTCAGTGTGTGTGTGTGTGTATGCTTGTGTGTGTGTGTGTTGCACATACCTCAAATAAGTTAAAAAACGAGAGCAGCCTTAAAAAACTGATTTGAAAAAAAGAAGGGTAAAGTGAAAAGGAGAGAGACACCAAGCTCGCACATTATTGGCTCCAGCTTGCACACAAAGATTATTTAAAAGAAATACAAAAATCCTTAATTGAAATTAAATCGAAATTGAAATTACCTTACAGCTAAAAAATAAAAAATAACCCCTACCCAGCGCCCTAAAAAAACCCCCACCACCACCTTAAAAACCAACAAAATGTATAAAAAAGAAAAAACGAAAAAGAACTGGAATTTGCTAAACTAAAAAAAAATAGAAACAAGTGTAAAAAAACAATACATATAAAATTATATTTAAGACAAAATATACAGCCGCCTAAACATCTGTTGCAACATTGAAGTACTAAAACGAAAGTAATCCCAAAAAACAAACCACAAAGAAAACTATTTTGTACGAAAAAAAATATGTATTATAAAGAATCGAAACCACCGACTATATATTTATGATAAGTCCAAAAAAACGAACGAATTGTCGATGCCACAAAATGACACGAAACCGAAGTTGTTGTTTACCATTGATTTTGATTTAACTTTGATTTATTTTCTCCCAATCCGTTTCACACCGTTCACAAGACACTGTTGATTGATTGATTGATTTGCTTTGATGCAAAGTATATTTAATTTAGCTGAATTGTTTTCTTAGAGCTATTAAGTCCCGCCGATCCGAGTCGATGCCGCCTTAGCTTTAAGTCCAGCCTTGGTTTGATTTGTTTTGTTATCTCCACAGACTCTGCCAGCCGTATGATTAAGACATTTTTTGATTTGAATCCAACCCTTATGCCCCCTTGCCCACGATCGAACTGTAAATTTTGATTTCCAGGCTTCGCCTCGATGCCCAGTTCCATTATCCATTATCCTTGCCGATCACCACTTGACTTGTGTTTATGCCCTGCGTTTATCTTTCTTATCCTTTGATCACCGCAACACACTCGCCCCCAGACACACAGTTTGTTTCGAAAAACCAAAAGCAAAACGATCTAGCCACGTCCTCACATTCAAAGCATTTTAAACCAATATCGTAGCTGATCGATCTATTCGTCTCGCATTTCCCCCCTAAGAAAAAATTTTGTCAAAACTCGGGGGTTGCATAAACTATAAAGATATGTATACTAGGTATTAGGGTGGGCCAATTTCGACAGATTATTAAAGTAGATTTGGAAAATAATAAAAAGAAACCTACGAGGATGTTTTTCTGAAGAGCTTTCTAAAATCCTTAAAAGGGTATAAAAATATGCCATGCAATTTTCGAAATATCACATTTAGTGTAATTTATTTTTAGCATAATTCTTGACACCTTTTAAGGGTTGTTCTATCTAAAACTACTTTGGAACTTTACTGAAGAAATCAATTTAAATTTTAGTAAATTCAGAAAAAAAATTGGCTAAAGCTTTTACTTGTTTTATTTTTATTTTTAAATTATTATTGGTCCACCCTAAGCGGTTTATAACGACAGCCAACAGAAATCGTGAGGACTTTGAAACCCCTAAAAAGGAGTTAAAAAATACAATTAAATGCTTGAAGGAGCAAAATACCAATTTTGTAGCATATTTTTTAGGGCAACATTTTTAAGGGGCTTAAAGCCCCCCAGAGAATTTCTGAAGAAACTCCGATACATATTTTTATACATATGCGACCCGTCCACACTTTTTGAATTTATGCCCAACATTTTTTAGTCCTCCTACTTAGTTGAACTTAGATTCCACCCACACAACGCCCAAAAACCATTGGCTTTAGACCCACTGTGCGCATGGAATGCAAGTGGGGCGCGATCGAAACCAATCTCTGTCTCTTTCTGTCTGTCCACCTGTCCACCGCCCGTCCATATGTCCACCCCTGAGATCCCACCCCCACAGTGATGACGCCTAATATGAAACGAAGCAAATGTTTGCAGGTCGCGTCAAGTGTTTTAACAGTGAGGATCGGGAGCGGGATCGGGAGGAGCAGGAGCACGATAGGGAGCTGGAGCACGATGTGCATGTGCATCGCGATCGGGATATGGATGCGGAGGATGTGGAGCAACAGGATCAGGAGGATATCGATGAGGAGGCTGAAGCGGCTGCGGCCTACCATGCCACGCCGCCAAAGTACCGCCGGGCGTTGGTTTATGCCCCGCCCCATCCCGACGAGGCGGGTGCCTCAGGATCGGATATATATGCGGACGGTGGCTATCAATGCGAGTACAAGTGCAAGGAGCTTAACATGCGGGCCATCCGCTGCAGCCGACAGCAGCACCTGATGTCCCACTACCCGCCCCATCATCAGCACCACCGCTCCCTGATGGATTGTCCCGCCGAGGCGGCCTACTCGCCACCAAGTGTGACCGGCAATCCGGCCTACCTGACCAGCAACGGATCGGTGCAGCAATTGGATCTGTCCGCCTATCACGGACACAGCCATGGCCATCACCATCATCCGTCATCCCTGCCGATAGCACCACCACCGCCCAGCCAGTCCCAAGGATCGCCACAGCACTATCCAACTGCCTCGAGTTCTGGCTCCGGTGGGATCTCGGCACCAGCATCAATAACAGGATCAGCTTCGGGTTCGGCCACATCCGCACCGCCATCGGTGGTTACATCGGCTATCTCGCCGCAGCCAAGCTCTAGCTCCAGCGGCTCCACGTCCTCGGCGGCGGCAGTGGCAGCGGCAGCAGCGGCGGCGGCTAACCGGCGGGATCACAACATCGACTACTCCACCCTGTTTGTCCAACTGTCGGGTACGCTGCCCACTCTGTACCGTTGCGTAAGCTGCAACAAGATTGTGTCCAATCGCTGGCATCACGCCAACATCCATCGGCCGCAGAGCCACGAGTGCCCGGTGTGCGGTCAGAAGTTCACCCGCAGGGACAACATGAAGGCCCACTGTAAGATCAAGCACGCTGACATCAAGGATCGGTTCTTCAGCCACTATGTACATATGTGATCACTTCTCTAGGCGTCAGAGGGAGTCGAAGCAAATCAAATCAAAGATTGAAGGCAGGTTTTCACCACTATTAAGTAGCTACGAATCAAGCAACGTATACGTAATTTAATGCAAGCTAGAGTGAGGAGCCAACGTCTTGTCTTGGCAGTTGGATGTACATCTATATATCTATTTATAATCCTTATATATATACACACACACACAAACACACGCTGACACAGAACCTATGCTAATCGTAGTTGACTTCAAGACTCTGAACTATCTATTTATTATTGTTAAATCGTCGAAGCTGCTTCTTTTTGTAGATCACACATAGAGCGAACCAAACAGATAATTATCGACTATCAATTGAGATAATATTGATAGCATCGAGTTCATTTTTGAATTATAAAATACCGAGACCAGTACTCAGTGGAGGGAAACTTTGACAAGTATTATATGTAGAATTCCAATCGATTTCCGCGTCAGTTATTATTTTATTTACTTACTTAACATGTGCTGTAGTGAATGTTGACTAATTTTCGTTCGTTCGTGTCATTTTGTGCCATATTAGCTAATCTCTCTTCTAGTCCATAGGCCCTAAGGTCGCGAAAGATAACGAAAGGTTAAAGAATTAATCATAAATCTAGGCAAAACGAGTGAGGCAAGCAAGCTTGATCAATGTGAAGACTTGAACCCAAAAGGCAAAGCAAAATATATCGACTATTTTTGAGAATCTCTTTCTCTGTAAGGTGGTCTCTAGTCTTGTCTCGAATTGAGAAATATTATTCGGGGAGCGTCCAACTTCACACCGTTCATGCTGAGCCCCCAGAGAACATCATCGGGAAGCTGAGGTTGGACGCTTTCCTGAACTATGTATGAATGTATATCTTTGGCAAAACACCCACCGAAGTTGGTTACAGATAATTTACTTATTCAATTCATTAAGCTACACAATTCAGTGCTTTGCTAAAGATCAAATTTAAATCGGATTTTAACGAGAAATGATGTACTTAAAACCTTAGAAGTAGAAAAACCAATCAAGCAAAGAATCCAAATATTTAACACTCAAATACAAATATATATACAAGTACACATGAATGTGAAACGGATAAATCAATCTTTAACATCTTTAACTTTACTTAATAAATCTCTTTCAAATCAAATTCCAGTTCTTTTCATTCAATAAAAGCAAAAGAAACTTGTTGGCAATTTGTTGGTACATTAAACCCCCATCCCTAGGTACTAAAAACCACTAAACACAATTGAATAAAATATACGAAATGAAACATAACTCTTACGGTTACGAATTAAAAAGAACAAAAGAAAACCGAATCCAAATTTTAATACAAAAATTTAAACATCAAGCGCACTCTTTTAACGGTAAGTTCAAATTTCTAAGATCTATTTAAGCACAAATACCTCCTCTCCTATAATTTAGACTTATGTTACCTAAGTTAACTCTATATACACATACATATATGATTTACGTCTTATTCTTATGAATTCTCAAAATCAACAAATTCGAACAAAAATAAATGAAACAAAGAAAAAACAGGAATTGGCCAAAACGATTGAAAATTTTATTTAGTTATTTGAAAACACTTGCCTCTACTCACTCACTTACTCACTCGATCTATATCTATCTTGCTATATAGCTGTATTTCTCTCTCCCTCTCACACTCAGTCTGTCTCGCTCTCTATCTATCTTTCTCTAAGTACTGTACACACAGTTCTGTCTCGCTCTGATATATTTAACGAGATTCTAAATTTGTTCTAAATTTGTTCTGCCAGGCAGGAGGGGTGTTGAATGAAATGTGTTTGATAAACGATAAACAATAGGCGATGTACGATGTTCGATATACAACGTGCAATATCTGATTCTTATCGTTGTTGCTGCGCTACAGGTTTTTCGTTAATCGTTTTTAGAAGTCTTCATCCCAGAACTCAGCCATATTTATTTACTTGTTTGTCTCATTGTTTCTTAACCTCATCTGAGTTTAGTTATTTTTTTTTTGTTTTGACCCTCTCTTACACTATCTCTGTCTGCCTCAAAACTTATGTACATTCACCAAAAACAATAAACAATAAACTCCACCCCCTCCGCAACCCTTCCAAAAACAGTGAAAAAAATCAAACACTAATACGGTTCTTGGGCTCTCTTGACAAATAAAAAAGAAATTAACAAAGAAGCTGAAAAGAAATCGAACTGAATCATTTATATATATTAAAAACAATATATAGAGCATTATTTTAGATTTTACACAAGTGTCCGACACGAATCATTGCACATAAATACATACATCAGTATATATATTTTGGTTTGGGTTCCTTTAAAAAAAATATACAGTTCAGGTCGCCCTCCCCCCAATTCTCATCCAATTATTGTAAATAATTTCCTTGCGATTCCTTTTTAAGTGAACCATCGAAGAAATTCCAGCAACGACAAATCATTTGATTGAAATAATAATTTTTTACCAAGTAATATATTGTTGTTCCCCCCACCCACACCTTCTTCCCACCATCACTCAAGTGCTGTTGTTCTGCATTTCTCGAGCTCTCAAAATAAAATAAAAATAATTATAATAACCCCATGGAAAAAGTTGTAATTAAAAGGAAAATTCTATTCAAAAACTGTATTTATTTATCGTGATTTTTTGGGTGTAACAAAATTTGATTGCGAGCAATTATACGATATATTACACATCTATATATATACATATATTTAACCCCACAAAACCCGATCAAACCCACGTCTCGGCGATGTGAAAAAGAGTTTCAGTTTTGAATAATCATTCTTTCCATGGCAAAAAAGATAAAATAAAAACTTTAAAAAAAGGAAACAGAAATTACGAATATACTACCACACATACACGCATAAACAACACACACATACCAATACACCAACACACACTCACACACCAGCAGACTCTGAAAACCATCTAATTATACAGTTTAAGAATTATTATAAAAATGATTTTTCTGTTTCTGTGAATCACCAACAACAACATTGTTTTTCTCTTCTTTTTTTCTTTGCGCGTTCGAACGAACAAATTAATAAATAAATACAAAAACGAAAACGAAAAAAATATACTTAAATTGAAACTGAAAAACTCAACCAAAAAATGCTAATAAATATAAACAACTCCATAAACCAAAAACCGAATCGAAATAATTGCATTGACGCAGGCTCAAAGGCCTGGCACATGCGGCTAACGTTCGAGCGCCTCTCCGGCGGCTGCAACCTGCACCGTTGCAAGCTGTGCGGCAAGGTCGTCACCCACATCCGCAACCACTACCACGTCCACTTCCCCGGCCGCTTCGAGTGCCCGCTGTGCCGGGCGACCTACACGCGCAGCGACAACCTGCGCACGCACTGCAAGTTCAAGCATCCCATGTACAATCCGGATACGCGCAAGTTCGACAACCTTATGTCCACGGCAGCAGCGGCGGCGGCATCAACGCCCACGGCCAGCCAACTGGCAGTGGCCTCCCAGGCGGCCATGGCAGCGGCGGCTGCAGCGGCCTTTAATGCGGCGCAACAGCAGCAGCAACACCAGCAGCAACACCAGCAATCCCAGCAGCAGCAGCAGCAAACCCAACAACAGCAGCAGCAATCGCAGCAGCAGCTGCAGCATGCCCATAGCCTGGCCCAGCAGCACATGCTGCATCAGCAACTGCAGCCGCAGCACCATCAGCAGCAGCCGCACAATGCCACGAGTGAATGATATAGCCAGTGTCTGGGCTGGAACTATGGAGCCTGGCGCCCCGATGACCAGAACCTCAAGCAGCAGCAGCAGCCGACCCATCGCAAGGCCCCCTTTAACTTTTATGCACGCGACTACTACTACCAGCAATCCCAGCAGCAGCAGCAACAGCAACAGCAACAGCCCTTAATCGGATCCTTAAGCAATGGCAACATGCGACCCCAGCGACGACAGCCTGCAACGCAGACGATCATCATCGATGAGAGCGACACGGAGCTGGATGAGGAGCAGCAGATGAGGCTGAATTTCGAGCGGTATATGGAGCAGCTGAAGCAGTTGGCGCCTTATGATCCCCAGGAAACTATGTGCAATAGCAACACCAACAACAACACCAATATAAATAATAATAATAGCAGCAACAGCAGAAGCGACGAGCCCACAAATGCCAATCAAATGGAAGCTACTACAACTACTACTACTAATAGTAATGATAACGCTAATAATAATAATAACAATAACAATAGTTACGCTAACAGTGCTAGGAACTACAGCAAAAGGCAGCAGGAGGAGGAGGAGCAGGAGCAGCAGGAGCAACATCCACCGGGAATATAAAGAAATAAAAAGAAAAAAAAAAACAGAAAAAGCAAGAGCAACCAATTGATACTCAAAGAAATAAATTAATATAGAAGAGAGACCGCAAAAGTAGGCAACTTTTAGGTGACTTTGAGGGTAAGCCAAAAATTTATTTGTCAATTATATAGGCTTCCCTGAGAGAGGAGAATCCCAAATGCTGATCTGTGGCGGAGGAACATCCAACCACACATTGTCACATGGTTTCAACCATAAACTATAAAACGGATGTTGCAGTTGCACTTATACAAAGTTCATTAAGAGAATTTAATCGTAATGAGGTTTTAAAATTGTAGAGGGACAAGCAGTCAGAAAAAAGGGTTTCCAAGGCAGCTAAGAGGAAGAGGGTGAGGAAAAAGCAAAAGGTTTTAACTAGTAGCACAAAAAAAAAAAACAAAAAAATTTACACCATGAAAAGCTTGAACTTAACTTAAATTTAAACTAATTATATTCCAAGAACTACTCACATATGGAATTACAAATTACAAATTTTACAAAAAACTCAAATCGTTGGACCTGTCACCTGACATTTGTGCCAAAAATCTCTTGGTGGTAGTGCCACAAATTCCTTGGCTGCACACTCTCTCTCTTTGCACCTGTTTGTTGTTGCATTTAACACAAGTATGTGCACACCCAAACCACACACCCATCTTATACACACACTAACCCACCCACCCCCGGGAAATCAACCACTCTGATACTCTAGAAAGGTTAGGAGAAGTTAGGACCTAACACCGAACACTGAAGACATTTGAAACGAGAGATTTCTATGCTGCTAAAAGAAAACACTTTACTGTTTTACATAAATGTTTAATTATTAATTACCTATGCGAAATAACGACAACTGTAAAATATTATAATAATAATAATAATAATAGTAGCTGTAACTGAATTTAATCGATATTTATACACAACTATTCAATGGGATTTTCTACACATATACGAACACATATATGTGGTATCTATAATGTACAAATATCTGTGCGTTTGATCGATGTTAGTTGACCTTGAAGAAGACATGCATTACACGGCAACCTAATCTTAGCGAAGCAGTTTTAACTTTAAACTCTAAAAACTAAAATAAACTACAACTAATTCACTGATTACGGATACTAAACTAATGTTAATTTATTTATAACCAAACCGAGAGAGTCTCGAACTGAGGTGAGCCCGATCCGATGTATTATAGTTGGCGATACTGTGTCGCTCTTCGATCGATCAACTGTCCGTGCATGTGGCCGAGTTTGTTATCCAGTCTATATATATATACATATATATATATATAAATAATACTAAAAAAATATTAATTAGTTTCGCAGACTATTCTTGCGGTGTAAATATGACGATGATTCTCCCTCCCTCATCCGGTTTCAGCTAGTTAGTGTATATTTAAAGTCCGTTTTCTTTGTAATTCGTTGTTGTAAATTGATTGCCAAAATCCCAAAAAAAAAAATATATATATATAAACAAAAAATAAAGAATATTGGTGCGCACACACACTCACACACAGACACAAGAAGCAACCAACACACAAACACAATTGTCTAATTGCCTAATAAATTAATGCATAATTCGATTAAAATATATTAAATTTATAAAGTTATCTATATATTAAATACACATACACATATATTCATAATATTTATTTGTTCTACTTTTTAACATGAAATGTTTAGTGATTAAATTTACAATTATTAATAATTATAATGCTACATCAAATACTGCCCCCGACTTAATGTTTGTTTAATGTTTATTTTTAACGCTGTTTTGTTAAACAACAAATTTAAGAAATTTATCTATATATGATGTGATAACTATAGTAAAACTAAATACACACACAAAATCACACACACTCATACACAACACATACACACACACACACGCATTACAAATTGAAATTATGTTAATTAAGCAAACGAAGAAAATTAGAGTGAGTTGAAGTTTTTTTAAAAAACGAGAACGAAGGTAATCTTTAATTCATTTGTGTGGTATGCAAAATGGTGCTAAATCCAAATATACTTTAAAGTATAACGAGTAGGAGATGCGAAGGAGCTGAAGGATTTGAAGGAGGCAGTTTAAGCAAAGGAAGACACCTTTCTTTGAATCGTATCGTATGTGCAATATGACTAGTTTTCGTTTAAGCAGCAGCAGGAGCAGGACTTTGACGTTGACAAGACCACGCAGATAGCAACAAAAAAATATATTAAAAACAAAACAATAAAAATATTGAAAAATGGAATTAGAAATATTTGTAAATAGAGAGCGGTGCTTAGGAAATGTAATTCGAAAACGTCACAAAATGCGCCAGAACAATTGGAACAATTGAAATGGAAAGACACCGTCTAGAAAAATAATAAAAAAAAAAACACTAAATAAATGTTAGCATATCACTATGAATATGATTATATATACATCTGATATAGCAGCAGTTAGTTAATGATCAACTTTTCGCTACTATTTCTGTGTCTATTTACAATAAATGTCATAAAGCTTATCAAATTGAAGAAAACACACACAACACTCCCATTATACACTCTCTCATATTTATTTTGGTGCCTTTTTTGATACACTTTCCTTGTCCTTGATTTCGATTTTGACTTCTGACTTTGTTTAACCATTTAATAACAAACAAATAAGCATTTTTGCAGTCGATCAAGCGTTGTTCGAGCCTTTAATTTTAATGACGTGCTAGTTTCAATGTAAACTTAGTTTAATCTTATATTTTTGTATTAATAATAAATGCAATACAAACTATTTTTAGTTTTATTTATAAAAAAAAGAGAAAGTTAAATCAACAACAACAACAGCGGCAGCATCAACAACAACAACAAGAACAGCTAAAAATATAAAGAAAACAAAACCGAATAGCAAAAAAAAAATAAAGTTTAATTAACTTTAAGCAAATTGAAGCAAGTCCAAAAAATGCTTGCAGCATTTGTTACAATTTATATATATACACAAACTCACACACACCCACACACACAAACATATATAAATATATATATATATATTACAATATTTTTTAAAACGATTTTTAATAAACATTCTATCTATTATGGCAGCCTCTTTCAATGAGCGAAAGAAATCGAATTACTAAACCCAAAATAAAACCATAATAAAAGCATATAACAAAAGATATAATGGAAGGATAACAGGCAGACATAAAATACACAAACACACGGAACACACAGACAGACAGAAGAACACAAACAAAACAACAACAAACAAAAAAAAAAAAACTAAAAAGAAATCAAAACTAAATCAAATAAATTGAATTTTATGAAAAACAAAACGAAATGGTGATCACTTACTTACTTATTCCTTATTATTTTGATCCTCCGACTCTGAGATAAGTCCTTGCTGATACCGTATCGATATGGATAGCGAGACTCCAAGTCCCGTTCTGCTGTGCGCCTTGAATTGTGCTTCCAAATACGTTAGGGGTGTCCATGAAAAGTTGAACTATTGTCTAAGGAAACTATATCCCATATATATCCGACTATAAAACACACTCACCTGCACATATGTCTACACACATGCGCGCACGCACACACACACCAAATGCCATATATACACATAGAGAATTTTCAAAACCTCGGCCCAATTTCCTGTTTTTTTTTTTTTTTTTGTTAAATTTGTTTAATTATTATTTTCTTTGTATGATTTTTGAATATGTTAACCTCTTTTGAAAGATTATCGAATACCCTACTTTAATTAAAACTAAATAAATAATATATGGATTTATTGTATGTATCGAATTTCCTATTGAGTTTCAGCCCGATAAAGATTATCGCTAAGTGTAAGTGTAATTCTTCGCACAGATAAGTTACACCCAAAAAAATGATATATATAATCTACAAGTAGGTTAAATGTGCGAAAGCAAGGACTTCCCTATATCATTTGACCATAAACAAATTGTTTTTTACATTTGTGCTATAAAAATATACATATTTCATGTCTAAATGAGTATGCCAATAAATACATCTCAATGTATGCGTCGATTGTGACTAATTTCATTTGTATAAAATTAATAAAATTAATTTTAAAAAAAGGTTATTCCGAATTAAAGGAACTTTAACAAACGGAGGCATTTTCATAAGTTATTCTGTAAACGAGCAGGGTGAACCATAAAAATGAGCAACACTCTTAAATCACATAAATTACTTACTCAAATTAAACTCAAATTTAAAGGATATTTCATTTAAAAAGAAAAGTGTTGCCTACTTTATAGCGCCCTGCTCACCTAGCATATATTTCCCAAAGGCTTAGTTGTAAAATGAGCGACTTTATATACATCTATATATACTTTATGGAACCGTGAATTATATACATTATACTATTTAAAGGAGATCTAAGAAATATTTCATTTGCACGCTGAAATATGTACCTGAGGCAGCGGAAACGAACCGAACCGCAGGTTCGATGAGTTTCTTGTAATTTGTTTATTATTTATGTATATTCCTTTGTTGACCTAAGTTGCTTGAATTGTAGTTAGTCGCGTTTGTTTTTTTGTTTTTTAATAGTTACCTCTGTTTTTAGTACACTATCCCCTTAGTTGTTTTTAGTTTTGAGATATTTTTTTCATTAAGTTGCCCAAAGTACACAAATAATTTTTGTTTTTTGCTCACAAAACGAAACTCTACCTAGCTCTGTCTCAAGCCATATCTCTGTCTATCTACCTCTGTCTCTGTCTGTCTCTCACACACACTCACTCTTACACCAAACTCTCTATCCCTTTCTATTATAAAAAAAAAATACGAAAAGCAAAAACTACAAATCAAAAACCAAACAAAAAAAAGAAATCTATTTCTCTGGGCTGATTTTCGTCCCGCTCGACGGGCTGTTGTGTGTTCTGTTCTTCTCTTTCTCGTTCTCGAACCGCAGGCAGCAGCGCCCGCCACCACCTGTCGACCCCCCTGTCGACCTCGTCCTCGGCCTCGCCCCCGCCGCCGCCCTTCGGTATGCATTTGTCGGCTGCCCTGAAGCGCGAATATCCGCTGCACTACATGGCCGCCGGAAACGGTCATGCTGGTGGCACGCTACCATCCCATGGCTATAATCAGGGCGCTGGAAATATACCCAATAGCGGAGCAGGAGCTGGTGTAGGAGCCGCCGGTGGAGGAGCCGGAGGAGGAGCTGGTGCCGGTCACAATTCACATCACACTATGTCGTATCACAACATGTTCACGCCGTCCCGCGACCCGGGCACCATGTGGCGCTGCCGATCCTGCGGCAAGGAGGTGACCAATCGCTGGCACCACTTCCACTCCCACACTGCCCAGCGGTCCATGTGTCCCTATTGCCCGGCCACCTACAGCAGGATCGACACCTTGCGCTCGCATCTGCGCGTCAAGCATCCGGATCGCCTGCTCAAGCTGAACTCGTCCATTTAAGGGCGTGGCCGGGGCCCGAATCCAGCCCATCATCGCCAGCACTATTACCACCACCACCACCAGCAGCAGCAGCAGCAACATCACCAGCAACAACCAGCTTACTACATCAACAGCAACTTGAGCAACTTCAGCAATAGATACAGCAGTTTATTGTAAATCGCTACGGCCCTTTGGTGGATTCTTTCTTGCATTTACATAGTCAGTCGTCGTGTACCATACTACCCACAGAGCTAGCTGGCCCAGCAGCAATAACAATAACCCAAACACTAGTAGAACCGAAGATGCTAATTACATAATCACACCCATACATATATATATATATACAATATAATGCTAATATTAACTTTAACTATTTGACACAAACGTCCCATCAATTTATATATACTATATATGAGAAGTGAATGTGTATAACTGAAGAGGATTAGGCAAAGGTTTCAGTTGCTAACTAAGACGGACGCGCAATGGGGAGAGGAAGTCGGGAAGTAGAAGTCAACCGTCAAACATTTCGAAGGTTTCTAAATGTTGTTTCCTAAAAATTAAAGTAATATAACAACTACAACTATACATAATGGTAGGCAGGAGTCGGACAAGGAGCAGCAGCAGGAGAAGGAGCCGCCACAGCAACAGTCACCCACAAATACTACTACTCATACGAAGAAGGTCGTCGTCACACTAGGTTTTAGTTTATGTTTATCAATCTTAGATCTTAATGTTTAACCGATATGTTCTGCAGAGTAAGCGAAGGAAGGATACGGGGGCTACTCAACCAACTACAAAGAAATTTTCATATACCTCAAATGCATTTCAGTTTTATTGTTGATTGCTTAATTTTAATCTACGTAGAAAGTTAGCACATAAACGTTTAATTTTATAATGTAATCGGTTCCCATATTAATCCAAGGATAGCTGTTTTTTTTTATTATTGTGTTCTCCCATTCTTTGTCCTGATTTGAAGATGATGATCCTATGTCTTAGGGTAAAGTTTATTTTAGGATTAGCTCGAAACACTTGAAACCACCTCACTTTCTTGTTAAGCTTGTTTATATTTATGGTCAAATGTTTATTTTTTAAACCCTAGTTGATATGAGATGGCTATAAAAGTATATATTACAAAAAAAAAAACACAACCATATCATGGAAAACCTAAAAAAAAAGAAAGAAAATCGTTCGGATTAATATGTATAAAACATTTTATTTTAAAATCGCCTAACCTTCTGCTCAATTGGCAAGACAATTATTTACAATTTCAGGGTATAATTATCGATTATCTTGCTTCTTGATTACAATAACCAAAACGTCCCCGCAGAGACGGCAAAAGTAATTAATTTTAAACATTTTGTGATAGACAAAATTATATATGTTTCGGCACAAAATTCTATCTAAAGTCTATAATCGAACGAGATATAAAATTAAAAAAAATCAATGTGATATTTTCGGCACAAACTTTACATAAATAATCTAAAAAAAAAAAGAACATAATACAAAATAATGCAAGGAGAAGCAACATTTTCGGACAACGTTGCTTGCCTTTGGCATATTTATTTAGGAAAAGATCTTTTGTTATAGCATATTATTCAAAATTGTTATCTTTCGGTCCAAAGCACAAAATGTATAAAATTACTTTCTAGTTTATCCCCTACAATTACATCTACTTTAACTTTAATCTACTTACTTGATTTCCTAGTTTTAAGTTACGTGCTCTGTTTCGTATGTACGCATGTGCGTGTGTATATAATTCATTCAAAAAATATATATATATACATCATAATTTTATTTAGTTTTACATTGATTGAGTTGCGAAACTTGAAGCCAATAAACTACAGCAGAAATTCAAAAAAACAAAAAAACAAAAACAGCACAAATGTTAAGGCAAAACCAACACTACTACACACAGATTTATGTACCAAAAATGTAATAAATATGAAATTATATAAAAAACAAACACGAAAAACAAAACAGCAAGAAACCAAAAGCAAATTTAGAGCGGAGACGATGGACTTTTCTAAACTTTTATCCTACATACTTAAGCGTAAACACGAAATATTTTTGTACATCCATGTTGTAATCAACCAAGAGCCGCCCCAGTTCCGGGGCTGGAGTGGAGGAGGAGGGTTGCTCTGTGGCATCAGGACTTGGACATGAATCCCATCAACGCGAACAGAAGGAACAACGTCGAGTTGTTGCTCATTTTTTGCTCTACACTCACAAAACTCAATTAATCAATATGCAAATGCACACATGTGTCGGAGTGCAAATATTATTAACAGTTTTTCGTCGTCTACCAGTTTAAATAAATCAATCCATAAAGCTCGATATATATATACATATATATATATCAACCGGAATATACACATATGTATGTATATCTCAAATTTATTCAAATTAAAATCAAAATATAATTCACTAGCAGCATTTAAATGTCAAGCAAATAATAGCAAATAAAACCAAATAAAATTTATGATTATTATTATTACATATACCAATACCTAATCGTTTCATGTTCTCCCTTGCTCTCTGCCCTTCATGACCACGTCCCTACTTGGAAGCACAATTCAAATCGTTAGGTTCGGGATTGGGTTCGGATTTGGGTTCGGGGGCCCCTTTCAGGGTGAGGGTCATACCTTGCGTATGAGCAATATTACTTTTCAGGCAAAACAATCGTCTTTGAATTGGCCACTCAGCTGTAAGGCACAAAGTAAGTACTTGATGGGTTGCGGTAAGTAAAGCAAATATTTGATGGATGCATTTGTTTGCCAATTAAATTAAGATTATTTATTATACATATTGCAAGTTATTGTTTGGAAAAATTTCTTCAGGCATCCCTTGCTGTTTGCAGAACGAAACAATTGACAAGGAGGGCCGAAGTAAGGGTTTAATTTTTTTATTTTGGAGTGTAGAGAAGTAATCATAACAAAAAAAAAAATCTGAATCTTGAATACTAGTGCAGGTTGCAATTAAATGATTGTGAATCGACTCATTTCGGTTAAATGGAAAAACAAACTGAACAGGAAACCTATATTTTGCGTTTGATTGAATTGACGGCCTTTTATTTAATTTGCCCTAAAGAACGCTTAATTTAGCTATTTACGTTTTTTGGAAATCATTAGGTAAATTATTAGGTATTTTTTGAAATTTTTTTAAAGTTTAAATATGGCCAAAATTGCCGGTAAAAAATACTCGCATGGTCAACAAGTTTTTGGCGACTGGATGAAAAGATTCTAAGAATGCTTTTTTTATTTTTAAATAAACATATTGTTTTAGTTTTAAGTTTTCGAAAAATCTTCTTGGCCATCTGGAAAAGCGTGGCTTCCAAAAAAAAAAGAGTTCGAAATATTTTTCTTCGAATCTTGCCAACTGCACCATTAAGGACACCTTCCTACTCTTCGTAGAACTTGATTAATGCTGTTTTATTGTCGGCTGCTCTTGGCATCTATGTATGTATATTTCTCACCAAACGCATTTGCATAATCGTAGAAGCTATAGAATATTGTGATCTGATCCGAATATTTTTTAATCATAGGATAATTATCCACTCTCTATGACTACAGATTTAAAATATATGTTAATATCTTGAAAATTAAGCAAGTTTATTATTATTATTTATACTTAAAGGTGGTGTTCCGTGGCCCTGAGGTGCACGCTTTTATAGCGCTGTAACTTTTTAATGACGTCGAATTTACAAATATCCAAATATAGTTATAGTTATAGCAAACAAGAAAGGAATCTAACTTTGGATACCCGAAGTTTGAACGATTGTTCCTATAGCAGCTATAGGATATAGTTTTCCGATTTTCATTTAATTAATCCAGAAATTCTGAAATAATAATAAACGGCCACATATAAATTTTTTTTTTGTTAAAGTATAATTGGACAAGACAGACAGATTATTGACAGTATTAAGAGTTCTCGAAAGACATTTATCGGAAGTTCCTAATTTATAAAAAAAAAAGAAAACATAGCTAATTGGCAACTATTTAAAACAACAACAAACTTCAAAGGGATTTCGTAAACTGAAGATCATACCCAAATCCTGGTGCCCAAATACAAATTCAGAATATTAACGATATTTAGTCATCGACGTATTTCTTATTAAATTAAATATTTAAATAGCTCTATGGTATTGGGGGCATTATTTTATGTTGTATGTAGATGTTTAAAATAGGAAAATTACTTGTTACATTACTAAATTATATCTATAAATTCTTTATATTTAAGCTGGTGAGATCCATATTCAGATTAATTTAAAAAGATCTTTAATAAAGGCAGAGGTGTGATGCTATACAGACCATGTAAATAATATATTAAATAAAATGGATCACAGGTATTGGATTTTCTATGTAATACAAAAAAATAAAACTAAATAAAATAAAAATATGACAAAAAATGGGAATCAAGCAAAAATTTGCTGGAACTAAGGTATAGTTGAAAAATCCTTAGTCTTAAGCGAACAGCTGATCGACTATTTTTGTTTTGTACTGACCTATGTACATCAATTACTTCTTAAAGAAACATAACAATAATTAAGATCTGTAAACTGCTAATTCGAAATTCCCTACGCTGAACTTAAGATTATCAAACAGCTCATCATCCCTTTGCTTCCCGACCCGCCTCAACAATTTCTTTTAAAGCTCTTAAAGCATTGCAAAACAAAAAATTTTTGTTTTAAAGGTAAGTTGTTGAGCAAGGTCAGAACAAAACAAAAATAGTCACTCAGCTGATTAAGAGAGCTGTTAGCTTATCGAAGTCGTCAACGCGGAATTGTTTTTGAGTGTTATTTTTAGCAACATAAAAGGAACATTTTTATCAAAAATCATTTAAATTTGTAACTTATATTTTTGTCACTCAAGTCTGATGATACGTATTATGACTAGAGAAAAATCGAAAAAAATCATTACCATTTAAATTGTTTAAATATAACATATTATATAAATAAAAGTTTCAAATATGTTAAAGCTATATAGATTTTAAACGCGCGCTTACAATTATACATTTCGACTCAGTGCTGCGAAACCAAGTCAAGCTCTATGTCAAAAACAAACAACCTACGTCATGTAAAGTTTTATCTACATATGTATGTAACTGAACTCTGTGAATATCCGTTTATTAAATTTTCATCAGGAAAAGACGGTTTCAGCTATAGCAAGACAGAAGTATTTTGCCTAATCCTTCTCCCCGACCGGTTTCCCTTAAAATCCATAAGTCCATTGGCAAAATATAGCAGGTTTTAATTTTGTTTATTTATTTGTAAGCCCTTGAAAACTACACACTTCAGGGATTTCCCGCTGGGCGCCACAAATGTAAAATGTAAATTTAACACAAAATTATTAAAATTCGAAATTTAAGTTAACATAATAAGAAGTTTACATAATAAGACTATACGAATGTGTTTAGAAAAATAGAATTATTCATTGCAAAAATATATATACATTTTTATTTAAAAAAACGAAATATTATTTAATTTTTTCACAACCATGGTCACATTGGATAAAAACAGAAAATATTGGGAATATTTTCGCAAGCCTGCCATGGTCACATTGGATAAAAGAAAAACAGAAAGACCGAAATTAGCGGGAAGTGCAGAAAAATCGCCAAAATTTTCACGCGCTACTATTAAGAACCATAAACAGCGTAAGTAGGAAAATTGTAAAGGCCAATTGCAACGCCAAACAAAGTGCGCGATGCGCCGAAGATTTTTGCATAAATTTTGTGAATTTTCGAGCGCCTGTGTGTGTGTGTGAGTGTTTGTCTGCAAGAGTGTGCGACCCGAGTGCAGCTATATGGGTGTGTGTGTGTGTGTGTGCTGGTGTTGAAAAAATCTATCTCTTCGCTACGCATTTCACCCCCCGTTTTTGCGTATTCATTTGAGATCTCTTCCTCTTCTGTATCAGCGTAGCCGCCTGCGTTAGTGAGTGTGTGTTTGGTCTTTGCTTTCGTTTTTTAATTCTTTGTTTATATTTACGTATAGTTTGTTTGGCGTCCCGCACAATTGTTGTTGCCCGACTTCGGATGCTCTTTCCGCCTAGATCTGCGCCGAAGTAAAAGAGCTCCCGAAAGCTTTTCTCCCGCCGTCTGCCTCTGCCTCTGCCTCAGCTCGGCTCCACACACACAGCCGTTAATCAAAGTGTCATAATTTTTTATGAACTGGCGAGCAGACAATCCCTATAGCTTTCGGATTTCGTATACTCGATGTTAACAACGGTATTATTATTATTTATAGTGCCAACAAATTTTGCAAAATATTTTTTTTTGGTTGGGTAAAAATTCAATATTTTTTTGCTCTTCTTTAAAAGCTATCTTCTGGGTTCTTCTCTCGCTAAAGAATCTTGTAGATTATGGAAACAAATTTTCCTAATACCATTTGGTATACATTCCGATTTAAAAATTTAATCCTAGGGCTTAATTAAATATTTAGATTCCAGATTCTATTTAAAATTCCTCAGAAAAAAGCTTGGGGTTTGTAAAGAAATAAGAAATTTTGTTATTATGTTACTAAAGACTACAAGCTTACAAGGATTAAAAGTTCTTAAAAATATCATTGAATACTTTTCGACTATTGATATACAAATTTTCCTAAAACTCACTCTTTGAAATAATTTAGCTTTTAATAACTGAAGTCGAACACTTCCTAGGAATTTTCTATAATTATAAAATGATTACTATTTGAATAATTTACATCACAACGACGACCATTTCTCATAGCAGCTTACATCCCTTTCAGCAAATTTCACAACTTTCTAGAGCATCCGTTTCCTCCGCTATATTTCAGAATTTTTCTGTAATATTAGAATTCCATATCTGTCGTCCATATTGCACCTGTCCCAAGGTGATGTCTTGATTGTTCATAATTTTGACGTAAATTACCGCATTTAGAACCGCGGGCAGCCGCGGCAAGCACTTGCTCGGATTATTTATGAGCCATCCTCCCATACGTTGGGGATCTCCATCCGCATTGCCTCTGGATTTCCCGCTCAATCGCTCTCTCTGTATATCTTGCCGCCTTCTGTGAGGTTTTCCCTCGAAATAGTTTTCCTCAGTTAAATTTTGGCGCCCGCGTGGATCGGTCGTGCAGCCGGAAGGAAAAGCGTGCGTCTGGCCTTTGGAAAATGTGCCGTGCAAAGGCGGGCGTTTATTTTTAGCCAACGTGCTGATATTTCCACACTCCCAGTGCTCCAAATTAGACCGACAATCGACAACTGCCAAATTAATTGCACATGAAAGGCATCGTTGGCCTGTGTGGCTTTAGGGAAGAGTTCCAGAGACCTCCAGCATCCGTGGAATCAGTTATATAACCGAGGAACAATAAACGATAATGCCCAGTAAATTTCAGAGGAAAAGCTCCCCAGCCACAGCAGGCGGAGGAGGGGGAGTGGGAGGGGCCTCCTCCGTTTCCTCCACGCCCAGCAATCAACCGAGGAAGCGGGTGAAGCGATGCTGCCGGAACTTCGTCACCTTTATGTGCACACAGGTGGGCGTGGGCGCCCTCATTGTGTTCTACGCCATCTGCGGCGCCTTCGCGTTTATGCACATAGAGCGCCAGTTCGTGGACGAGACCGCTGGCCATGTGATGGAGCTGCGCCAAAACTGCTCTCAACAATTGTGGAGGATCACGGAAAAACACAACATCGTCGATCGCCTACCCTGGACGGAGGCAACGAATGCCGTGCTACGGGAGTACCAGGTCAAGATAGCAGGCGTCGTTAAGCACGGATATGTTGGCCGCAGTCCTGAGCAGATATGGAGCTTCCCAGCCGCTTTGATGTTCTGCCTCTCGGTGATAACCATGATCGGCTACGGGAATATGGTGCCGCGAACGCCGTGGGGCAAGGGATTGACCGTAATCTATGCCACCTTTGGCATACCCTTGTACATTCTGTACTTTCTGAGCATGGGACGGGTGCTGGCGCGCTCCTTCAAGTTCCTTTACCGTTCCATGCACGACTGCACCCAGGAGCATCCCGGTCTGGATCGCCTGGATGCCCTCGAGGGTGGCGTTAACATGCCCCGAAAGAAGATAATTGTCCCCTCGACCGCCTGCCTGTGGGTTATATTCTTCTACGTGCTCACTGGCACCGTCATGTTCGCCAATTGGGAGAAATGGAGCTTCCTGAACAGCTTCTACTTCTGCATGACATCGCTGTGCAAGATTGGTTTCGGTGACTTTGTTCCGGGTGCCTCGCTTACCACAGCGGCCGACGTAAATGCCGCCACTCACAAGTTGCAGGAAGACATAGGAGCTGATCCGGAAGAATTGGCCAAGCTGCAGTCCGTGGCCGCCGATCAGCACTCGAAGCTGGCCATTAACTTTGTGTACATGCTGCTGGGCATGGGCCTGGTGGCCATGTGCCGCAACCTGATGCGCGAGGAGGTCCGGATGAAGATGCGTGAGATGCGCGAGGATGCCAAGCTGTGCATGGAGGACACGCGGCTGCGTTTTGTTGGTTGCTGCGGGAATCCCCGGGATGCCTACGAGAGCGATTACTATTAGGATGATTATGAGCAATAGGCGGATGTTGAGGGTGTTGTTTTGGGATGAAAAAAAATCTCTAATTCATGTTAAATAACTTAACTTGGCTATCAGGACGTCTATTTTTGTATCTTATTAAGGATAATTACGAATTGAATAGGAATAGGGCTTTATACGATCTGTCAGATATAAAAAGGTGTTGTGTATGAGTGAAAAGTGTGTTAATTGTGTGACTACATCCCCAAAGACATTGAATGTAATCCATTCGGTTCCTGCAGCTCACCATTGATCAATTCCTGCAACTGCAAGAGCGGATCCGTAACTTCGAGGGCATGCTTGGCGGCGGCAGCGGGGAGCGTTTGTGCACGCCAAGCACTTCGGCCGGCCCCTTCCGCATATTCTCTGTGGCCGGATTCCAAAACCGGGCCAATGACATCGTCTACTGCCCGCCAATTGTGCGCCAGCAGCAGTCGCAACACGTACCGGAGGACTCCACGGCCATTATCTACTTTGGCGGTGACGTCCAGGATTTTCCGGAGAGCATGGAGACGAATCGCGACAGCAGGGGCTACATGAAATACAATCTCGAGAATTCGGCCATTCTGCTGCGCGAGGCTTTCCCCAGGTCCCACATCATCGTCATCCGGCCGGTGCGGTGAGTGTTTCATGAATTTTTCCATTATGTTTCTAATAAAAAAGTATATTTTACGTTTTAATAATTACTAAAATTTTCCTCAAACAGAATGGAGTTCAAGACATTTAGCTGCTTCGATAACTTTGTGAGAGGCAACAATGCTGGAGTCCCAGATCACACTCCCATGAACCATGCCCTTCAGCATCTGGAAAAGTGAGTGTGAATCCTACTACAAAGCATTCATGTGTTACTTAAAATTCCCATTCGTATCTCGTCCTTAGATTGTTGCAGAACCTGTCGCAGCGCTTGATCTCCATACCCGAGAACGAGATCCTTGATCAGGCCGCCCAAGCGGCGGCTGCAGCGGCAGCAGTGGCAGCTGCTGCTGCGGCCGCTGCTCTAACGCTATCCAATGCCACCGTCACCTCGGAGTCCAACTCGCAGTCGGCGCCCGCCTCCAACGACAGCAGCCAGGATATGGATATAGACATACTTCAAGTGCAGGAGAACGTGACGGTAGATGCGGACGGGGCTGTCATATTTCCGATTGTTGGCAGCGAAACGGCAGAGGCAGTCAATAACGTGACTGGAAATAATGGTAACATTGGCGGCAACAACGAGGCCAGTGCAAACAACCATCAGGAGGAGCAGGGGAATAATCAGATTCAGCAGCAAACGCAACAAGCGGCGGCCATCAAGTTGACTTCAGCCACCAACAATGTCGAGCACTACAACAATGACTGTGCCACGAGGCAGGTTCCTGCAGCCAATGCAACTGCAACAGCAGCGGCGGCACCAGCCACATCAACAGCCACAGTGACGGCAACCAGCGACAGCAACCCCCTTTGGTGGCGGGAGAACCTCAACCTGGACAAGTCCAAGCTGGTGCTGATTGGCTTTAGCAAAGGCTGCGTCGTGCTCAATCAAGTGAGTCGCGTTTGGTTCGTTAACTGGTTGTGCCGGCGCTCCAATCCCGTCAGAACCGAAGCATGAAACCATCAATCAGGGTCTGAAGGGGTTGTGGGAATCATTGGCTCGGTGACTATTAGCTAATCCTTCGTTTTCCTATCTTGTTGCAGTTCATCTACGAGTTTCATTATTTGAAAACCCTCACGCCCGACGACAGCAGCATGTGCCGCTTGCTCTCCCGCATATCGGACATGTACTGGCTGGATGGCGGTCATGGAGGCCAGAAGAACACATGGATCACATCACGAAGCTTGCTGGAAACGCTAACGCGCATGGGTAAGCTGAGAGCATCCATCGCTTCGAAAATCTTTTAACTAACGAATGGAACTCTTTAAGCAGGCATGAACATCCACGTCCACCTGACGCCCTACCAGGTGCAGGACGACCGCCGGCCCTGGATCCGAAAGGAGGAGAAGCTGTTCACGGAGATGCTGAGGCGGCTGAATGCGCCGATCACCCGGCACCTGCACTATGACAACCAACCGGCCAACCTTATGACCCACTTTGAAGTGTTGCAGGCCTTTTGCCAGCACGTCCATGCTCTCAATCAGCAACAGCAGCTCCAGCAACAGCAGGGAGTGGGGATTAGCGATCAGTCCGCGGTGGCCACCAACAACGGCGGGACCAACAACAGTCTACTGGAAAGCGGCGAGGAGGCAAAGTGACAGCTGCAACTGCATCCGCACCACCATCACAGGCGTCGTTTGCATGCAATGCGCAAGGGAACTGCCGCCCTGAAACGCCAACAGGTGGCCCAGCTGCGCCAGCACCATCAGCAGCTGCTGGCTGCCGCACCGGAGTTGGCGCTAGCCTCCTCATCGCGCCTGGCCGCGGCCCTGATCTCGTCGGCGGTGGCCCTGAGCAGCGCCTCCACATCTGCCGCCGGGAGCATTGTAAATAATCATCATCACAGCCATATGCAACAACAGCAGCAGCAGGAGCAGCTGCCTGAGCCACCGCAGTCACGCCATCATCAGCATCACCAGCACTCCCACAGGCATCATCACCACCACCACTCGCACCACCATTCGCATCACCACTCGCACCATCAGTGTCGCTCGAAACGCAAACTGCAGAAATTGTATTATACGCTTTGCCGTTAGATCTGTAACTTAACTTTATCTGATGTATACTTGTACGAGAGAAAGTTTCTTAACACTACCACTAGCAAGCACCTACCTTTTCCCAGTCAATTCCAAAGTGTCGTCTATATTTTTTGTGTATATGTATTTATTTATTCCCATTTTTTTATATTCTATTCTTTTAAATCACCTCATGTTCGTAATTATTGTCCCTTAAAGTGAAGAAAAAATCTCATCAGTGCAATAATATAGGTACATACGTCTACAAGTATATATATAATTACACAAATATCTACATATGTGTATATGCTGATTTTAAAATCATCTCTTTATGTATACAAACACTCCAAGCTAATTTATTTGTAATCGAAAAACGATTTGTGATTTGCGCACATGAACTAACAACACTTCGCAAGGCAAGCATCCTCCATTGACTCAAGCAATTATCTTTTTAAGTACCCCAAGGAATTTATATGTACGTCGACGCAGTAATCTAACCAATCTTAGATCACCCCCAGACCGCACACAAAAACCCCCTCTGATTAAGTATTACTTAGCGTTAAGTGAGCTTTAATTTAAGTTGCAAACTGGCAAGGATCCCACGACAAAATGTACTTTACTTAGGACGACGATCCTCAGATACGATTGCTTGAACTGAGGCCGAAGTAACAAATTCGCGTTAAGCCGAGAGATTTGCTTCTCGTCCAGGAGGCATTCGAAGTACACGTAGTTTTTTCTGATTGTGCTGGGCAAGTCAAAGAAGAAGTACTCAACGTGGGAAACAAAAGTGAACTTTTGCCAAGTACGATCCAGATGCGATAAGTAATTGTAATGGCGCGCGTTCCTTATACCAAAGGGCTTATAATAACAAGATGCATAAAGACGATTTATTTGCAACAAATTTGGGCAAAACATTATCGTGTGGTGTTACTAGTCTTGTTATTATAAGGTCTTTGCTTATACACTATTTAATCAATATGGAAATCATCATTACCGCTTCCGCTTATCCAACAAACAGACAAACCGATCAAACACAAATCCAATTAAACTTATATAGTGCATAGAGAAACGAATAATAAATTACACAAAAATTTCGTACCTTTGTCGAATTTGCAGTTCAAAATTGCTTTACGAGAGTTTTGTCAATGTAAGTTGTACTGCTTAAAAGTTTACATACAATTTAGGCAAGAAACCGTAATTAATAAAAGAAGGATACAAAGAATGATACAATTGAATGTGTTTTGTAGATGTAAATTAAACCATTATAAATGATAAAGAAAAACCGCTGCGAATTTGAAACGAAATGTATGAGAGTTCTAAAAAAAAAGTCAAGCAAATGAAATCTACTAAATAGAGTTCCCAATGTAAATTCTACTGATATTTGTGAGTCTGGTAAATAAAAAGCATAATATATGGATAAAAAATAGCAACGATTTTTGTTTTTATACCTAAAGGACTTTTCACAGGAATTACTATAATTTTGAAAATAGTTATTTTATAAAAGTTTATAGTGGTGTTGTTTTTGCCATAAAAGGTATAACTTTCATGCCGAATTGATATGAAGTATTTGCCATCTAAATACCTGCGGAAAGTCCCATTTGTGGTCTAATTTATGAACTAAATCTATCACCTCGCTGGAAAAATTAGTCATGAATCTGAATCCCTTGCTTGCCAGACGAGGCAAAGTCCGACTTCAATGCACACTTTTGGATACAAATTAAATTAAATCTTAGATCCACCATTTCTATGGCACTAATATCACCGTAAAATTTAAAATCTATTCCAGATCCCAAGATCTCGCTACTTTTTTAAAATTAACCGCATTTAAGAGTATGTAAACTCTTTGGACTCATTTCTTTTTAATCCATCTACTTATTTTATAAATAAATTACAATTCTATTGTACTCGTACAAAAAATATCGCTTGTGATGTGCCCGACAGCTTCATCCTTGAGATTGATGTCCTGGGTGCGTACAGGTGGTGGGTGAGGTGGATGTGGAAGAGGATGAATGGCGTCGGACTACGCACAGGTGTTGGGGCACTTGGCCCCCGTCGTCCACTCGTCGCTGCCATCGCAGCAGTCGCACACGTGGTCATTTATCCGGCTGCTGGCCACGTAAACATCCAGGCCCCGGCCTGTGATGTGACGCTTCTGGTAGCGACAGTAAAACCGTCCCACGGAACAGGCGTTCGTGCTGGGCTCATCGCTGCCGTCGCCCTCGCAATCGCAGTAGTTATCGTTCAGATGATCGAAGGCGATCTCCTTCGTGCCATCTAGACACCGGAACTTGCCCTCAAAGTTGGGCTTATAGGCATCGTAGTCGAAAAGCCGGGTACCCCTGGACGCAGAGCAAGATCGGTTAATTACAATCGTATACTGGTAGCCAATCCCCACGCTTACCTGATGATCTTTATGGGATCCTCGTGGCCGACTCCAGCTGCCGTGCCATCGCCCGCGGGAGCAGCTAGAGCCACCGCTCCGCCTCCGCCGCCATCAAAGTCGTCGACGTCGCGCTGCTTGCTGCCCAGCGACTGTCTCATCTGCTGGTGCTTCCGCTTGATCTGTTGCAGGTTCCATGGCGTAGGCACTCCCGGCAGCTGGTTCAGCGAGAAGGCCTAATTATTGTTTATTTTACTCATTAGCGGCCGCAGTTTATACCCACATATTGCTTTTCTCGGACTTACCTGATAGGCGATGAAGGATATGCCAACCAGGAATATGAGCAGCAGGAACATCTTGGACTTCTGCTTGTAGAAGGGCTTGTAGTAAATGTTTTCTCGCTTCACCCATGTCTTTCGCATAGTTGTCTTTTAGCTCTGGGAATGATTCTGGTTCTTTATAAAAAATATGTTTTGTTTATTAGACAGCATTGTTGTTGTGCCATATGATATGGCCTTTACCAACACTGTCCGCAGCTGCCATCATTTGTATGGTACCTAAGGTACCATGATAAAATTATATGAGGTAGTTCGTCGGTTATTATTCTTAAGAAATTAAGGCGTAATTATACCCTTGCAGGCGTTTGCAACGCAGTGAAGGAGACATTTTCGACCCCATAAACCCTATATATTCTTGTATTAATAGGAGAATCAATCTAGCATTTTTCCGTTTTCTTAGCCATGTTCTAAAAACACAAATTTTGTTGGAATTTTTTCTAAGTTGTTAAAAAATAAAAAAATGTTAACCTTAAATTTGGATTGCACGTTTATTAAGGAAAAAACTAACACATTAGTGCTTTTATAATTTAATTTCGTTAATTTTTGGCCAAAATATGATTTTTCAAAATTGCAATTTGCCATTTAAAATTTCCAAACCTAGCTAGATCGATTCGCCCACTAATTCTGATCAACAATATATAGGGTTTATAGTGCCAAAAATACTCCTTCCCGTTTTAAAACATAATTTTAAATATAGTTTGAAAGGGTCGTCAGAACGAAAAAGCCACCAAGCGGCCATAGTTTGAACTACAGCTTGTCGGCGAAGGGAGAGAGAGAGAGGGAGAAGATCGCTCCTCCATCGGATACATATGTGTTAGTTATGGTGTAAGCAATACAATTATGATAAATGATTTTGATAAATTTAAATATTGAAAACTCGATTCAATTGAAATTTTTTCAAATAATAAATAATTTAGGTACAAATAAATGCTACCATTGATTACTTACTTTTACAAGATGTATTTTATATTTATTTTTTGTTTAAGAAAATACATATCCTTTTTCACGTTATATATACAGAAAAAACCTTGAGGAAATACTGCAAAGATATTTTCTTTCATTCAAAAGACTTTTATTTGAGCTTACACCAATAAAGTGAAGATCATGGCTCACAAAAGATACCCAGGTCGACTTGCAGAGGTATTTGTTTTCCATTGGCTTTTATTTGAGCTTACAGCACGTAAAGTGAAAGTAATATGAGGCGCGAAAAGAAAATAAATAAGTGTAGATGGGAATGGTATAATGCTGAGGGTTGGAGATTAGGTGGTCTTCAGGAAAGACTCATGCTTATACACTTCGATAACGTTCTCGATGATCTCCCACTGGTGCTCCCGTGTAAAGTCTTTGACCAGTGGCTTGTACCACATGGCCGACTCGTCGGACTCGTCGGTGAGCGGCACCTGGACGCCGTAAGTCTGCAGGGCCAGCGATAAACAGCCAATGGCCACATGGGTGGGCTTATACTTGAGGATGTTGGCGCTGTGGTGGAAGTCTTGCAGGTAGGAGGCTGCAGCCTTGGCAATGGGCACCGAGTTCCACACCTCGACGCCCACCCAGTCTTGTAGGGTCTTCATATAATAGAGTAAGTACTGCAAAACAAATATTTGGAGGTGGTCAGTGTGTTTTCTGGCATATGTAACAGCTGCTAACTGAAGTACTCACCTTGTGGGCCAGGTCGATGTTAAGATCGAAGCCGAGGGTGCGTGTGATGAGCAGCTCCGCCTGCACGATGGCATCGCGCATGGACCAGTACTCGTCATTGAGATCCAGCGGATCATTGCCCCTGTTCAGGGTGCAGTATGCCACGTTGATCACATCGCGTATCTTCACACTGTCGTCGTCCTTGATTTTGCCAGCCAAGTACAGTGAGGAGGCGGCAATTAGCTGTTTTATTTGGGAGTTATGTCTGTGAGATGCGTTACACTTTTAAGGGAACTCAATACGCACGAACTCATCGTAGTCGGTGGTCTTCACTTCCCGGAAGAATCGGTGATACACAATGGCCGCACAGGCGGCCGTCAGTGGCTTCATCTTCAGCTTGGCGGCGCACTCAAAAATGTAAAGGGGCACCAATCCGGCTTTGTTCAGCTTCCTGGCGGGGATTCAAGCACATTTAATAAAATCAACCAGCCATCATCAGGTCCACTCACCTGTAGTCGATGGGCTTCACTCCCTTGCTCGAATCCACGTGCTGCTGGAGCGACATGACATCCAAAACGTTCTTCATTCTCACAGGCAAGTGCCGAATCAAGCGTATTTATTAAAATTGGGGGATGGGGCAGCAGCAGTACCGAATTTGATTGCGAGTTCGTTGGCCCACACAGCAGACTGGATAAAGCGAGACTGCAGGTCAGCTGGGAGCCACGAGCCTGAATGCAGAGACACACCGAAATATCGAGAGGCGACAAACCGGTTCGGACTGCAGCGGTGCAATTGTAAGACGAGGTGCAATCGGATCGGGAAAACTAACGGGGCGACCGGCGAGGCGGCGACAGCTGTTCCGATTTCACTTAAAATGGTGGACGACTTTGTTAAAAATCATGTTCCCTGTTCAAAAATAGTTTACCAACAGGCTCAACAGCTGTTGGCTTAGACAGTGTTGGGTAACAGAAAAAGTCAATCAACAAAAACACTTTATTAAAATCGTTGACCAAGTTTTGTCTTGATAATTTAATGAATCTTTTCATTTTTAGACATATTTTAACAACTCTTTTGAGTTTTTAATTAAAATATATGCCAAAAAACATAAGTGTAAGTTTCTAGTCCAAATTTCTTTTAGTGCAGCAATAGGCGATAACGTACATATATCGTATATTATCATTGCGAAAACGAAGTGCAGGCAGCAGCAAAAACAGCAAATCCGTCGCAACCAGGCGAAAATGGATCAATAACGCGCCAGCCAGGGCTAACTCGCAAACCCCGTGACCGCTAATTGGATTCCATTGTGCGCCCAGCTTCAGGAAACGGAAATCTACAACGGCCAGCAGCGAATCGCTTGAGAGATACACAAAGAAGCACAAACAAAACAGAAGATGAAGGCGACCAAGACGCGGGCTGTCCGCCTCACAAGCTTGACAGAGGATGTGAGCAATGTGCCTGAGGATGCTCCCTTCCGGGCACGTCTCCACTTCCTGTTCGCCCAGATCGAGCGGGAATTCGAGCAACTTTACCTGGAAAATCAGAGCTGTATGTGTAATGCATTTGTAACTCCTAGTACCACAATTTAAATTATTCTTATCAATTACAGTGCAGGATAAACTGGACATTGCCACCGCCACCAAGGAATCAGTGGTCCAGCAGGAGCAGCGATCTACCGGAGGAGGACTGCTGAGCGCTCCATCTTCATCATCCGCTTTACCCACTCCGGCCACCCAAGCGGATGAAGTGGGCGCCAGCTTTCTGGCCGCCGCTTCCAGCACACACAAGAGCCTGAAGGCCAAACTCAGCAGCGCCACCGGCGGCAGCAAAGCGAAGGCCAGCAACAAGATTAAGGCTCAGACGAGCCGCATCGTGTCCAGCTTCAAGGCTCCCACAGTGGTCAGCACGGTGGTGCGAGAGTTTGGAGGACATAAGGATGGAATTTGGCAGGTGGCCGCTAAGGCGGGACAACCCATTATAGGCACTGCTTCCGCCGATCACACAGCCTGTATCTGGGGTGTGGAAAGTGCAAGGTGTTTGCTGCAGTACCAAGGACACGCCGGCTCTGTCAACTCCATCAAGTTCCACAAACATAGAGATCTCGTGCTCACAGGCAGCGGCGACGGAACAGCCCACATCTGGCAGGCGGCCGTCAACTGGGAGGTGTCCAAGTAAGTGTCCAAAGGGAGACGTAGATTGTGAGTTACAATTTGTTCTGTCCCATAGGAAGGGTCATTCATCGGAAGAGGAGCTGGACGATAGCGATGAGCAGGTAGAGGACCGCGACCGTGTGGATACCTTGCGCACACCGTTGTGCGAGTTTACGGGCCCCGGTGGTCACCTGTCCGTCGTGGTGGCCGCCGACTGGCTCTCCTCCATGGACCAAATCATCACCGGCAGCTGGGACAGGACCGCTATACTATGGGACGTAGAAACCGGTCAGCCACTGCAACCCCTGACGGGACACGATCACGAGCTGACACATGTTTCGGCGCATCCCACACAGCGCTTGGTAGTGACCGCCTCGAGGGACACCACGTTCCGGCTATGGGACTTCCGGGAGGCCATACCTGCGGTGTCCGTGTTTCAAGGCCACACGGAAACGGTTACCTCCAGTGTATTTGCGCGGGATGACAAAGTGGTGTCCGGATCGGATGACCGCACCATCAAGGTGTGGGAGCTGCGCAATATGCGCTCGGCTTTGGCCACGATCCGGACGGATTCCTCGGTGAACCGCCTGGCCGTTTCCAGCGGTGGGATCATCGCAATACCACATGACAATCGCCAGATACGGCTTTTCGATTTAAATGGACAAAGGGTGGCCAGATTACCACGCACCAGTCGCCAGGGTCATCGACGAATGGTGTCCTCGGTGGCCTGGGCGGAGGAGCCGCTTCTCGACTGCGACCTCTTCTCCTGTGGCTTTGATCGCCGCGTCTTTGGCTGGTCCATCGTCCTGCCCAAGGACAATTGAAGGCGGTTAAAAGGGGCAGCTGCTCCCAAAGAAGGATGAGCTCAATGAGCCAGTAGCCCCCTCGGAACGCAAAACATCTCTCGAAAAGAGCATCCCAAAAGAGATGCTCGTACTTATGTGTGTAGCCGTTAAACGTTAGATCAAGTATTATGCAGACATTGTTCAAGATGTTCTAGATGTCGATCACTGAGTGTAATTACTGTTGCTTTTTGCCAAATAGTCGCGGCACATCATCAAGTGCTGCTATATACTACATATTATCATTGTTATAACATATTTACGTGGGGATTGGGCTGGGCTTCCGAAGTCCAATTCGTATTTTATGTGTTTTACTACCATACATAACATATACATATTATAGGTGTCTAAGGCATTGACGTTATTAGCGAACATGAATAAACATAATCAAGCACTTCTAGATGCATTAACCTAATAATTTATTGTTGTTTTATTTACAAAATGAAGTGGGTGTAAGCGGGATACAGTTGGTTGGAAAATATAGGCTTTAACATTTTGAGCTTCCTAATGCCAAATCTGCAGGTTAAACCCATATCATCACGATAATTCACTCCAATGACGTATAATCTCTTTTATTTCCATTTTATACACATTCAATATACATACTTTGAATATAACTTAATGTTAGTGGCTAAGGCATAGTGTAGACATAACAATTTGAAACGTAAAAATAGCCCATCGATAATGCGTGGCTATAACTTTGGAATACAGTCGCTGCCGCTTACAGGTGGGCAAACTTGAGCACCAACAGACCAATTAGGATGCCCACCTCCAGTATGATAATGAGTATCAGAATGATCTTGTTGTAGAGCACCTCCCTGCTCAATTTTCGAATGATGGCACGAGACTTTGACAGATCCTGATCGGCGTCCTCTAGTCGCCGAGTGGTGCGCAGAAGTGACTCCCTCTGCTCGCCTAGTTCGCCCAGCACCTGTAAAAATGGAAGCACATGTAGACAATCTGGCCAATCCCCGTTTTTAAAGCACCTTACCTCCGCTCCCATGTTCTCCGTTTCAATGGCAATCTGGTTGGATCTCTGGATGCTCTCCGTCGTGCGTTGCAGCACATCGTTCATGCTGGCCGACAGCTGTGCTTGGCGGCTGTCGTAGTCGCCGCCGCTGGGCAGTTGGTGGTAGCCTGCGTTGGACATGATTTCTGGGGTGTTGTTAAAAGAAATTAAATGCGATTTTGGTCAAAACAAAATAAAAACAAAGGCAGGGTGTGACCGTTGATATATAAAAGAAGACCATAACGCCTTGAGCCTAGCACTAACGCGTAAAATGTTTCCCTTGTGAATTAGAGAGCTATCGATAAAAAATGAATCGCCGCCGTTATTTTGATCTCTGGTTTAAAAAATATAGCTTTCAATATCAAATTATTATTTTGATATTTGCTGGAAACACAAACCAAGTTTTGCAATATTATTCAATACTTTAATAATACAAATTCCTAAATCTCAAGCAATTTAAAACAAAGTTTCAAGAACTGTATGGTCTTGGAAATATATTGTTTATGATTGATATCAAAGGTTTGAAAACTTCGGAGAAACAAATGGGCTGTCCTAATTTTTGTGAACAGGAGACAGCCGTTAAATCAAAAGTCAAGAGGTTTCCCATAAATAGAAAGAGTAGTATAAATTTATCAACTACCTCCCCTGCGCACCTGCGCACCCCCCTGCCAGTTGCTAGGGCCGACAAGAGGGCGATTTATAAAGGCTGACAAAACCAAAACAAACAGCTATCAATATCATGTTGTCTTATCTGGAACAGGGAATTACTCGGCTGAAGCGTTATTAATTTAAATTGATAGAGGCGATGGCTAGTGGCTACGCAATGCGGACATATGTACATAGGTAGCACTCGAAGAGTTTTGACTCTAGTGCGGGTATTTGTCGATTTTTGATTCCTGATAACGGCCTCTGTTGTGCTGCCTCCCTGATCATACATGGCCGACATGGCATGCCCGCCCCGATCTGAAGATATAGAAATTGTATGAGTTGTATAGAGAGCCAACGGCGGAGAGCCGATTGGCGAGTGGGTTCTCGAGTCGCCGCTGGTCGCGGCGAATGCCAAATTTAAACGCAGTCGATCGCTAGCGCTGAGCAGACGTGCTCCGCTTGAGATACAGATACTCAGGCACTCAGTCAGATACTCTCGGTCGGCAACAAACAAGTTCTAAATTTATCGCTCGTACTCGCGGGGAATCCAATCTGTGGTGTCTTTGACATTCTAAAGCGTTTTCGGAGCTGCGAAGGTAAGCAAATCCCAGGCGAGGACCCCAAAAAACTCGATTAACCCAGTGGGTTCAAGGTGATCGATCTTTCGCTCTCTTGAGTCGAGGCAGGAAAGTGTGTCATAGATTCCAGACCGCATAAGATGCAAAAGCATCTCGGAGAGCACGTGCTCCAGTAGCAAAGCCTGCATTCCGGCACGTGACGATAGCTAGTAGCTAGCTAGTTAGTTAGTTAGTTAGTCAGCGGGAAGGGTGGTCACCTCGCCTGTCATGGGACCCATTGTGCAAACAGCGCTCCCACCTGCCAGAAGTCACAGGTAAAGCCAGAGCGCGCGCTAGCTCCGTCTCTGTCTGGAGCCCGCGAGTATCTCTGAGATACGTCGTGGTCGTCGTCGTGCGTGTCATACTTGCGGCAGTGTGAGTGTTGGTCGCGCACACAGATACTGCGTCAGCATTTTTATGTATGAATATCTGTGAGTCGCGCTCTCCCACAGAGTCGCGAGTTTTCGAGTTTTATGCAATCAAATAATACGGGTATCATGTGATCTCCGGGGCTTGTGGTCGGCCTAGAAAAATCCTCTGCTAGAACGGAGGAGAAGCGAAAGCGAGAGCCAAAAGCTGAGCTCGATCGAGTACTTCAATAAAGCCTCGAGTAATTGCACACAATAAATACCAGTCGATTATGATTTATGGATCACTCTATAAATTTCCCGTCGTCGTCGTCGTCGCACTTCCCAACGATCAATCAACTTTTACTGATTAGCCAGCAGCAGCAGCAGCAGCTCTAGCCGCTGCTCTAGCCCGTTTATGAATGGAAAATCTGAACGTTCGAGAAATCAAGAAATCCCAGATCTCAAGTACAAGTGCAAATAAGCCTTATAAAGCCCCGCACTCGAGTCCCCCATCTCCAATTGCGCAACTCCCCAGCCAAAAGCTTATCGGCATTAGGGCGGCGACCACTTGCATTCCAATCGATGAATTTTGATTCCCAAACGACTTTAAAGTCCCTCGCGAATTATACTCACACTGGTTATTAAATAAATTTAAATGTATCTTAATTTGACATTAGAAACTTACTGAGTGTTGGGGCCATAAATAATATGGTTTATAGTCATGTGTTCAATATTAGTAGGTATATGGGTTCGCGCTTCTGTTTTACAACTCCCATTTATTTTTAGTTCCCTGCCACTAATTACCTTTTAGTTAGGCCCATATGGGCATAATTGGGATTTGTGACGCAATAGAAGCGTTTTACTTTTTTACTTTGCTCTCACAGCAGTAGTTTTGGAAAATCAATTATATTGACAAAGGGGCTTTATTAATTTTATTAGTGTGGGCTTGGGCATTTCTTCTCCCGATCGTCTTTGTATGTGGATTCACATAGGAATTATATACATCTTATACATACATATATACAGTCTTAATTACTCACAGGGGAAAAAATGGAATTGTCATAAAAACGAACGCTCGCAATAAAAAGTAGGAGTTATATTCGTATTTGAATTAACAACAAATAGCAGCGAACGGGAGAGCCGGAGAGAGAAACAAACAAAACAGAGCGAAAACTGAACGAAACTTCGAAGCGTAGCGATATTGATATTAGCTACAATCACATGGGCGCCCAACAAAAGGGGGTTGTCAATGTCACCGCTCTTCGCCTAACGTTTTCTCCCCCTCAATACCCCTTGCCGACGATTAAATGTGATTAAGGCTCACCCACAATTCGCGTGTGTTAGACAGGAGCAACAACAACAGCTGAATTTTAACTACAGCGGAGCTTCAGTAATTCAAACTAATTTTGAAGAGTTTTGAAACTTTAAACTTATAAATAAAAGTATACAGCTTATAAAAACTTTTCAGAATTGAATGTTAAGAATTTTGATATGGATCTTCATTTGATAAAAAACAAAGCATACTTTTTCGCTGCTTGCAAAATCAAGTATCCGCCAGATACTTTTCATAGGATAGTTAGTGCGATTGACTATGGCTATCGATAAGGATTAGTTAATATAGACGTTTAACTGTATTTGGAGGTGGTTTGCGCCCACTCACTGGCACGCAAGGCTAGAAGTCCACTCACGAAAATGACCAGCGAAGAGGAGCGAACACAGAGAGAGGAAGGAAAGAGGCGAGAATCGGACAGCAAACGGCAATGGCTACGACGTCGCCTAGCGCCTAGTTGTTGTTTTGAAGTTGAACTGGTTTACAGTTGGCGCAGCTGTTTCGCCGCCTCGGCGTTTTCAACGTTTTCAGTTTTCAGTGTTTTTTTCGTGTTCGAGCAGTGCGTGCGAGCGGGAGCGATATTGGGCAATTGGGAATTCAAAATTTCAGTTTCCAGTTTTCAGTGAATTGAATTTATTAAAACGAAAGCAGCACTTGAGCAGGCGAGTTCAATTAATATAAATACCTGTTTTCCAATCATCGAGTTTCAAAAAAGTTGCCAATTAATTCAAGAGAAATGAATAAATATTTACAAATACAGTTTATTTGCCCTCGTCTGGATATTGTGTTTATAAGCAATCAATTTATATAAAATGAACATACATACATATACATATGTATATCTACATATCTATATATGTACTTATATGTGTATATAATAGCCTGATATCGTATTGTTATTTACTAACAGGGTTCGTGTCCGAGCTGTGGGGATTTCCGCCTTGAAGCGATAAAACCTTCTAAGCAAGCGCCCCGCCCTTTTGATTAAATTTTAATTAAAGAGGAATTTAATTATTAAAACTATACAATTTCCTCTACGAAAATCCACTCAAGTCCTACTTTTGAATATTAGAGTGAACTATTCACGAGTACCTACCAAATTGTATTAGTTTTTGTTTAATAAAAGCAAATATGTACAAATGTTGTATTCGAAATATGCATAAAAACACCTCCGAAACAAATACTGTAAATATAAAAGAATCCTTTATTTTTCAAAATCCAGAAAATATAATTAGTTATTTAATAAAATTAATAATCTATATGGCATATGGAACTTGAACCTCAAAGATTACTTTCATTTACCCTTCATAATCCATTTGAGTATGCACAAGGTGTAATCTCGTTAAATAAACTATAAAACAGTTGAAAATGCACAAAATGGCATTGTAAAAATTAACAAGTAGCCGGCATTTATTAGAACCCAGTCTATATGGATCTACCTCCGACGTTTCTGTCTCGGCACACGCCAATACTAGGCTAATGAAACTATAAAAACTACAAACAATTGAACTGGCAAACATTCTACAACGATCTTTAATGTCCCGACAATTGGGCGCGTATTCGTAATTAATAATAAGAGCAATTAAGGCTGCGAATATCATGACTCTGCTATTTTTAGCAAACTGGCGACAACCGGCCAAAGGCCCAGAAAAAACCAACAAAGTGCCCAGCCAGCGCACACTCACACATATTGGCATAAGTTGGCCTGATAAAAGTGTCAAAGTAAGCGAAAAAGCTGAAGCCGGGCAAAAGATATGAGCAACAGGCTATGTGAGGAGCATCAAGTGGATCCCATTTCCAAATTCCGCCTGCGAACTCGATAGCATAAGTCATGAGGGGGAGAACTCCAATCCGGCTCTGCAGTAGAGATGTTAGTGGTCATGTCATGTGATTGATGGATCTAAGAGAGCACCGATGGTTGGATGGGGTTTGTGTGAATATCCATGACGTCCCCTGTCTCTGGCAGCTGGCCAATTGTCTGGGCCATGGTTTTGTTATTTTAATGCTGTGTTTTACAAATGACTCGAACGCCCCTACACGGAGAGATAATTAGCCGAGTGTCGTTAAATTAATAACTATTATATTCTATTTTATAAAGAGATTTTAATTAGAACAGAAAAGTGCTAAAATTTTAAAGTTTTAAAAGTGGAAATTGTGATTCACAATGAAAATTCCCCTACATAAGATAAAAGAAGTCTTGAAATCATAACTAAAGAATGTTTTGAAAAATATAAGTAGTTTCTGCTGTAATAATATTACTATATATGTATATATATATTTTATATTATATATAGACTTCAATTAGAACAAAAACAACTTACATTCCCATATCTCAAATGTACAAACTCTGATTCACAATAAAAATCCCCCTATATTGGATAAAATAAGTAGAGAAATCACAACTAAAGAATGTTTTACAATTTATTTAAAAGAAACACTCGAAAATGAATCATTTTTAATCGTTGGGTTTATAAAAAAGAACATTCACAGCTTGTTTATTATAGTTTATTTATATGTTAAGCTCTTAATATCCAGAATTTAATAAAGACTTCTATGTAAACACTGCTAATAATGAAAACAAATTAATAAAACTAGAGTTTTAGGCTAAAATTATACTTCTGGAAAATAGAAACCAAGACAATTAATTAAATGCTAATTAATCTGCAGGTCAACTGAGTTTTCCTGAATAAATTAATAGCTTTCTTCTAGTCGGAATACATTATATTCTTAATGTTTTCAGTGCACACGATTTCTGCATAAAATTTGTGTTCCACATACATATAACACATCATACGTTTTATATCTACCGCAAAAAGCAAAAGCTAATTCTTCTCTCCTGTCGGGGATTGGGAATGGGAATGGGCAGTTGGAGGAGATTCGGATACGACGCGGGGGGAGAACAGGGACCATATGTAGTCCGTGGGACCATTAAAGTTCGATAATGTGCGCGAGGCTGACGTCGCCGTGTCGTTGACTGTTTGGCCGATGATGTCACAGCAAACCTTGATGTCGTCTATGTGTACACTGCGAAATGGCGAAATGCTCTCGAATGCAGACACCACCACCAGACGGCGGACTACTACTGTTGCCCTGCCCAGGACCTCGCCCACCTTCCTGCCGACCCGCCCTCAGATGCGTCAGTGCGGAGGCGACCCAATTAAGCCAAACATTACTTGCATTATCTGAGTTCCACCGATATTTTTTTTTGAGAGAAGTCAGCTCTATTTGCACATGGCGGGCCAGGCCTGACTGACAGTTTCTGATAAACAGACAATTATCAGTTAATTTGCCATAATCATAATTTATGTAAATAAGACCCCATATGTTTCGTGGGCTGTCTGGGGTTAAGGTGTCTTGAGGAAGTGTCAGTGCATTTTGGGTCGACGCAGCGATAAGAATTGTGATTGTATTTAAGGCTGTAAACAATATTGCAGCAGTATCAAGATAACTCTGGTAAATAAGTTAAGTTTTCTGAGTAAAATAAAGTGACTAGATAATTCCGGTAACAGGCGGCAAGAAAACTTAAGATATATTAAGATATATGATTTCCCAAAATAATATCTTCATCAGCTTAAAATACGATCATGCCATCTGGCCTGGCAGGAAGGAAATCTATCAACAATGAATTTAACTTTGTGTTGAATTAATCTTTATGGCTGTGTTGATATTTGGATCATAAATCGGTAGATTCCACGAATTGGAACTGTGTTTATAAGCACATATCATAACACAATTCTATTTGTGATCGCATTTTGTATTGGCTTAAAATTACTTCCGTTGCTTTAGGTTTCCAATCCAATTCTTCAGATAGTTTTCTTAGCTTTTAGAAATTGTTAACAAAATGTACATAATATTTCCTTCACCCTTGAAACCCCCACAAGGCAACTCCATCACTCTAAAATATTTCAAGACTCAACAATTCACTTGAAGTTACGTGATTTCTCTGTTAAATTCATTTAGAACGTGACTCGGTGTTGTAATTGAGTAATTGAAACTTGCTTGGGATTAGTATATGGACTCTCCTGGTTCGATTCTCTGGTTGTGATGACAGCCATGCCAGGTCCGAACGCCATATGGAGCTGAAAATAGAGTGATTGCCTTTCCACACCAAAGAAAAACAAATGAAAGCCAAATAAATAAATAGAATCATTTGCAGAGCAACCTAGCGAAATGTTGTACATAAATATGTCGGGTTGAATAGGGGGCGAAGATGCACTGAGACAAATGGGGCTAAGAAAGTGAAAGAAAATTAATTTATTTTTATAACATTTATTAATGGAGTTAAAGAAATTAAAGAAAGCAAGAAATATTGAAGAGGCAAGGGAGATATCTTAGAAAAGTCCCTAATCTTTTCAACAATAAAATAACAATAAATAATATTGTATTAAGATAATTTTGTTTTTTTTTTTTGGCTAAGTGAAACTATTGTTTATCACATATTCCTTCTTCTGGCCAAAGACCAAAGCCAAAACGATGGCGAAAAACAAATCGTGGTCGCCTATTCTTTATTTTAATTGCACGTCTGCGGAATGCCGAAACTAATCCCCTTGCCTCCTCTCCTCGTCCACAGGGAACGTAAGCAGTCGCCAAGATGGGGGACATGTTCCGAAGTGAGGAAATGGCACTCTGCCAGATGTTTATTCAGCCGGAGGCCGCGTACACCTCCGTATCTGAGCTGGGAGAAACTGGCTGCGTGCAGTTCCGCGACGTAAGTACGGATTGTAGTTGCCCCTTGGCGCCGCCACTAACCGAAAATCCTTTCTGAATCCAGCTGAACGTGAACGTCAACGCCTTCCAGCGGAAGTTCGTCACCGAGGTGCGGCGCTGCGATGAGCTGGAGCGAAAGATCCGCTACATCGAGACGGAGATCAAGAAGGACGGCATCGTGCTGCCCGACATCCAGGATGACATTCCGCGGGCGCCGAATCCACGCGAGATCATCGATCTGGAGGCTCACCTGGAGAAGACCGAGTCGGAGATGATCGAGCTGGCCCAGAACGAGGTGAACATGAAGTCCAACTACCTGGAGCTCACCGAGCTGCGCAAGGTGCTGGAGAACACGCAGGGCTTCTTCTCGGACCAGGAGGTGCTCAACCTGGACTCCACCAACCGTGCTGGTGGCGTGGACGAGGCCACCGCCCAGCATCGCGGCCGACTTGGCTTCGTGGCCGGCGTGATCAACCGCGAGCGCGTGTTCGCCTTCGAGCGGATGTTGTGGCGCATCTCGCGCGGCAATGTCTTCCTCAAGCGCTCCGACCTGGACGAGCCGCTGAACGATCCGGCGACGGGCCATCCCATCTACAAGACCGTCTTCGTGGCCTTCTTCCAGGGCGAGCAGCTAAAGAACCGCATCAAGAAGGTGTGCACTGGATTCCACGCCTCGCTCTATCCCTGTCCCAGCTCGCACAACGAGCGCGAGGAGATGGTGCGCAATGTGCGCACTCGCCTGGAGGACCTGAAGCTAGTCCTCAGCCAGACGGAGGATCACCGCAGCCGTGTCCTGGCCACCGTGTCCAAGAACCTGCCCTCGTGGTCGATCATGGTCAAGAAAATGAAGGCCATCTACCACACGCTCAATCTGTTTAACATGGACGTGACCAAGAAGTGCCTCATCGGAGAGTGCTGGGTGCCCACCAAGGATCTGCCCATTGTCCAGAAGGCCCTCTCCGACGGATCCGCTGCCGTGGGCAGCACCATTCCCTCGTTCCTGAACGTGATCGATACCAACGAGCAGCCGCCAACCTTCAACAGGACCAACAAGTTCACTCGCGGATTCCAGAACCTGATCGATGCCTACGGTGTAGCCTCCTACAGGGAGTGCAACCCCGCTCTGTACACCTGCATCACCTTCCCCTTCCTGTTCGCCGTGATGTTTGGCGATTTGGGCCACGGCCTCATTTTGGTTCTCTTTGGCGCCTGGATGGTTCTCTCCGAGAGGAAGCTGGCCCGCATCCGTAACGGTGGCGAAATCTGGAACATTTTCTACGGCGGCCGCTACATCATCCTGCTGATGGGTCTGTTTGCCTGCTACACTGGATTGGTCTACAACGACATCTTCTCCAAGTCGATGAACCTGTTTGGATCGCGCTGGAACAATAACTACAACACCTCAACGGTCCTGAGCAATCCCAGCCTGCAGATGCCACCCAATAGCTCAGCCATCGGTGTCTATCCCTTCGGAATGGATCCCATCTGGCAGCTGGCCGACAACAAGATCATTTTCCTGAACAGCTTCAAGATGAAGCTCTCGATCATCTTCGGTGTGCTGCACATGGTGTTTGGCGTGTGCATGTCCGTGGTTAACTTCACCCATTTCAAGCGTTACGCATCCATCTTCCTGGAATTTGTGCCCCAGATCCTGTTCCTGCTGCTGCTGTTCGGCTATATGGTGTTCATGATGTGAGTGGGCTTTAATGTTTTCTAAAAGTGGCTGCTTCTATATAATATGATTTTCGTTAAAAAGGTTCTTCAAGTGGGTTAGCTACAATGCCAAGACAAATTTCCAGCCAGAGACACCCGGCTGTGCGCCGTCCGTCCTGATCATGTTCATCAACATGATGCTGTTCAAGAACACACCACCGCTCAAGGGATGCGACGAGTTCATGTTCGAGTCGCAGCCGCAGCTGCAGAAGGCCTTCGTGCTCATCGGCCTGTGCTGCATTCCCTGGATGCTGCTGGGCAAGCCTCTGTACATCAAGTTCACCCGCAAGAATAACGCCCACGTAGGTTTCCCTAAGAATTATATTTTATTTCCCAAAGATTATATTAATTTAATTATATTTTTCATGGACAGGCCAAGCACAATGGCCAGCTGACCGGCAACATGGAACTGGCTGAGGGCGAGACCCCTCTGCCCACGGGCTTCTCTGGCAACGAGGAGAGCGCAGGAGGCGCCCATGGTCACGAGGATGAGCCGATGAGCGAAATCTACATCCACCAGGCCATCCACACCATCGAATATGTGCTCAGTACCATCTCGCACACGGCCTCCTATCTGCGTCTCTGGGCTCTGTCCCTGGCCCATGCCCGTAAGTGTTCCTATGGAGCGGTTAGATGGACTCAGTATTAATTCCTTGTGCATTGCAGAGCTCTCCGAGGTGCTGTGGAACATGGTGTTGTCCCTGGGTCTGAAGATGTCCGGAGTGGGCGGCGCCATTGGACTTTTCCTCATTTTCGGCGCCTGGTGTCTGTTCACATTGGCCATCCTGGTCCTGATGGAGGGTCTGTCCGCCTTCCTGCACACCCTCCGTCTGCACTGGGTGGAGTTCATGAGCAAGTTCTACGAGGGTCTGGGCTACGCCTTCCAGCCCTTCAGCTTCAAGGCCATCCTGGACGGCGAGGATGAGGAGTAAAGTGCTCAAAATCACTAAAATATGTACACAACTAGCCAGCGAGCTTTGTTTTCCCCACAGATATGTTTTGTTTGTTAAATGTTTTTGTTTTGTTTATTCCTTTTTTCGGATATCGTCAGTATTGTGGTGCTCTTCCCACATTTTTGTATCCTCCCCGTTTTGTATTCCATTTGTTGTCCAAAAGTATTCCTCCTCCTAGCCCGGAGGTGTGCCTAGTATTCTCAAAAAAAAAAAAAAAACAGTTTCAAAAGCAATAATTTGATATTCATTGTTATTAAACTTATGCAAATAAATTAATTGTAATAAATAAATATGCAGCAAAGAAGAGAAAAGCAAAAAATGTGGATTTATTTGTGGATGATGATGGATAAATGTTAATAATTCGAAAAAAAAATCTATATTTATTTGTAAAACTACAAATTGAAAGTAAATGTCGAAATATTTGGAAAACACAAAGTCTAAGGGCTTTCTAAGCCCGCTTTTAAAAGCTGCAAATATGGAAATTATAATGCTTTTAATCGCTTCATTTTCTATAATCAAACGCATGAATATTTTATCAAAAGAATATTTATTAAAATGATATAAATATTTTATTTGCGGTACAGTTTTTACCTTATCACAAGTCCCTACTGTATATACTCCGATGTCTAGGTACAAAATGAATAAAATTAATACTATAAGTACCTAAAGCTGCCCTAGAAATCAGTTTGTAATTGCCTGGCAATTGGTTTTTAATTCCAAACTGGCTGAGAACTATCAGTTGATAAGCAAAAAACCTGAAAGAGGGAGAAGGGAACCGGGAAAATGGACATTCATTCCATCACATTGATGGATGGCTCCATGGGGCCGCAGAAGTTCCCCAAATATTTATCCAAGGCAGACTGATAAGCCGGAAAAGAAGGTGCTCGTGGGTCAGCTTGCCTTCCTCGTCCAAGTCACTTGACCAGACCGATCAGTCGTCCGTCAGCAGTGCTCCGAATGTGCGGAGCCCAACACAGGAATATTATTCACTCACCAAAGGAGCAAAAGGATCACTAGCCATGTCCAAGTGGTGGAGCTTCGGCTCCAATCAGGAGAGCAATAGCATCTTCCGGAGCGAGGTGATGTCCTTGGTGCAGATGTATCTGCAGCCAGAGGCAGCCTACGATACGATTGCCGCTTTGGGCGAAGTGGGATGCGTGCAGTTCCGTGACGTAAGTGAAAGGCAAACGAGAACCAGGAATATTTCAGATTATTTCGCAATGAAATTCATATCCTTTATTATTCAAAATAAAGATGAACGAGAAGATCAATGCCCAGCAGCGCAAGTTTGTCGGCGAGGTGAGGCGCTGCGATGAACTCGAGCGTCGCATTCGTTACGTAACCTCCGAACTGGCCAAGGAGGGTCACAAGGTGCTCGACCTCATTGACGACTTTCCGCCGGCACCACAGCCGCGCGAGATTATCGATCTGGAGACGCACCTAGAAAAAACCGAGACAGAGATCATGGAGCTGGCTGCCAACAATGTGAACCTGCAAACCAGCTACCTGGAGCTGACCGAGATGATCCAAGTGCTGGAGCGCACCGATCAGTTCTTCTCGGACCAGGAGTCCCACAATTTCGACTTGAACAAGAAGGGAACGCACCTGGACCCCGAGCAATCCAATGGTCGCCTGGGCTTCGTGGCCGGAGTGATCAACAGGGAGCGGGAGTACGCCTTCGAGCGGATGCTGTGGCGCATCTCGCGCGGCAATGTCTTTGTTCGCCGCTGCGAGGTCGACGTACCGCTGACGGATCCCAGGACCGGCAGTGTGCTCCACAAGAGTGTCTTTGTGGTCTTCTTCCAGGGCGATCAGCTGCAGGGCAGGATCCGCAAGGTGTGCGCCGGCTTCCATGCCCACATGTATCCCTGTCCCAGCTCGCACGCCGAGCGACAGGAGATGGTAAAGAATGTAAAGACCCGCCTGGAGGACCTTCAGGCGATTATCGACCAGACCAGCGACCACAGGACTTGTGTGCTCCAGGCGGCTCTCAAGCAGCTGCCCAAATGGTCGGCCATGATCAAGAAGATGAAGGCCATCTACCACACGCTCAATCTGTTCAACGTGGACCTCGGCAGCAAGTGCCTGATTGGCGAGGGCTGGGTGCCCAAGCGGGAGCTGGAGCAGGTGGAGGTGGCCCTGGCAGCGGGATCGGCCAGTGTGGGCAGCACAGTGCCCTCGTTCATCAATGTGCTGGACACCAAGAAGGAGCCACCGACCTACTTCCGCACGAACAAGTTCACTCGCGGATTCCAGAACCTTATCGACGCCTACGGAATTGCCGGCTACCGGGAGGTGAATCCTGGCCTGTACACCTGTATCACCTTCCCCTTCCTGTTCGCCGTGATGTTCGGCGACATGGGACACGGCACGATCCTGTTCCTCTTGGGCCTCTGGATGGTTGTGGACGAGAAGCGGCTGAGCAAGAAGCGGGGCGGCGAGATCTGGAACATCTTCTTCGCCGGCCGCTACATTATCATGCTGATGGGCCTGTTTGCCATGTACACGGGCTTCCACTACAACGACATCTTCTCCAAGTCCTTTAACGTGTTCGGCACTCGCTGGGTTAATGTCTACAATCGAACCACTGTCCTGACCAATCCCACCTTGACACTCAATCCCTCGGTGGCTACACGCGGTGTCTATCCCATGGGCATCGATCCGGTCTGGCAGTCGGCCTCCAACAAGATCATCTTCCTGAACACCTACAAGATGAAGCTATCGATTATCTTCGGCGTGCTGCACATGACCTTTGGCGTCTGTATGTCGGTGGAGAACTTTGTGTTCTTCAAGAAGTACGCCTACATTATCCTGCAGTTCGTGCCCCAGGTCATGTTCCTGCTGCTCATGTTCGGCTATATGTGCTTCATGATGTTCTACAAGTGGGTCAAGTATAGTCCCACCACCGATGTGCTGGCCGATTCCCCCGGTTGTGCGCCCTCGGTTCTGATTATGTTCATAGACATGGTGCTCTTCAAGACGGAGACAGCCTCGCCGGGCTGCGAGTCCACCATGTTTCCTATTCAACGCCAGTTGGAGACTATATTCCTAGTGATTGCCATTATCTGCATCCCTTGGATCCTGCTTGGCAAGCCGCTATATATTAAGTTCCAGCGCCGCAATAGGGTGAGTTTGCCGCTGTTTGGAGCTCTAGGATGTAACCTAATCCTGCATCTTGGTTTTTCCTGAAGCCTGTTGGACCCGTGGAGGATGAGATCGTGGAGAAAATTGAAATCACCACGGGCAAGGAGATTATTATTACGGAAGTGGCCGAGGCTCACGAGTCGGGCGGACACAGCGAGGACGACGAGCCCATGAGCGAAATCTGGATCCACCAGGCCATCCACACCATCGAGTACATCCTGAGTACCATCTCGCACACGGCTTCCTACCTGCGTCTCTGGGCTCTTTCCCTGGCCCATGCCCGTACGTATTTTCTTCAGATTCCACTAGGAATTCGCTATTAATCTGGGAGTGCATCAAATTGCAGAGCTCTCGGAGGTGTTGTGGACCATGGTGCTGTCGTTGGGCCTGCAGACAACCGGCTATACGGGATGCATCTGGATTTTCCTAATCTTTGCTGTCTGGGAGTTCTTCACCATCGCGATCATGGTGATGATGGAGGGCCTGTCCGCCTTCCTGCACACCCTGCGCCTGCACTGGGTGGAGTTCATGAGCAAGTTTTACGAGGGAGCCGGCTACCCCTTCACTCCCTTCTGTTTCCGGGATATCTTGGTCGTCATCGAGGACTAAAATGCTAATTTTTTTTTTAATATTTAATAAAGCATTCCCCAAAAACACAAAATGTGTTAATACTATTTTAAATTATGGTGCATCTTTAAGATAGGAGAAGAAGGACTAAACATATATAGAAATCCGAGATCTTTAAAAATGTTCTTCCAAGATGGTTTCTAGAGTCATAAAATATAATATATAGAGATATCAAAGCCAGGTTGTAGTTCGCCAAAATCTACTTAAATCCACAAAAAGCTGAGGTGGCTTTTAGCGAATTACAACCTGACTTTGATATGTCTATAACTAAGTAATGACACGTTCTTGGGACTTCATTATTTAAAATTTATTTTTTAGAAGTCTCCAGCAATGTTCCCATAACTGATCACAAAACCAATCTTTTGCTTTTATATCCCTAAAGAATACAAAAGGATTAGCATTGCGCAAGCGAATTCTATTCGGTCTTCTGTAATGTCTGTTTTGCGAATCCTGTAGGTTTTTTCTGACTTCGGGTCATATTTTATTACACTAGAAACCATCTTGGACGAAATGTTGTAAAGATCTTGGATTTCTATATATGTTTAGCCCTTCTTTTTACACCAAATAAGGACTTTTCTTTGTGTAGTGGAGTAGTGAGGTCCTGTGCCCACTAAAATTAATTTTTTTGCCTAGTAATGATTTATTTTCCTTTAAATTATAATATCGAAGTTATTTCAACTCATTTCTTACAGTTTTTGCAAAACAACAACTCAAAAACTGCTATTTCAATGAACATCTTATGTATTTTTACTTATTTCTTTTTATTTAGCAATAAATTATCCTGCCGAAATAATTGTTATAATTTTATCGATTAAAAACAATATTCATCAATAAAAAATGTTTGTATTAAAAAAGTGTTTGTAATAAAATTATCCTAACTTAAAGATGCAGTACGTAGGCATTGCTATTTTCATGAACATAGCTTTATATAAATATGTATATTCATATATTTTAAAGATTTTGAAAGATATGAAACTTAAGAACTTATAATTATTAATAAATTTTTCAACCAATCCTTAAATTTTAACTGCGGCAACGTTGTAGTATAATAAATTGATTAATTTACTAATGATACATTTACAGGCCACAGTAAAAGTTGAATAATATTTAAAATTTTATATAATTAATTAGTAAACAAAATTCAAACTAGAAAGGAAGCTAACTTCGGTTCGCCAAATTTTATTTACCCTTGCAGACCGAAAAAGCCACCTAGCGGTCATGATTTGAACTACGGCTGGTTGGCGAGGGAAGAGAGAAAGCAATGGCTCTCTCGCCCTCTCTCTCTCCCTTCGCCGACAAACCGTAGTTCAAATTATGGCCGCTACGTGAATTTTTTGTTCTGACGACCCTTTCGAACTATATTTTAAATTATGTTTTAAGACGGGAAGGAGTATTTTTTGGCACTATAAACCCAATATATTGTTGATCAGAATTAGTGGGAGAATGAATCTAGCTAGGTTTTAAAATTATAAATGGCAAAATGCAAATTTGAAAAATCACATTTTGGCCAAAAGTAATCGAAATTAAATTCTGATATCATTAATATGTTAGTTTTTTCCCCCTTAATAAACGTGCAAGCCAAATTTAAGGGTAACATTTTTTTTTTAATTTTTAACAACGTAGGAAAAATTCCAAAAAAAATTATTGTTTAGAAGATGGCTAAGAAAACAAAAAGAAACAGAAAAATGCTTTCCGATTTGAAATTTGTGTAGTTTTGGCCAAATTATGCTTTTTCAAATCTACAATTTTTCAATTAAAATTTCAAAACGTGGCTAGATTCATTCCTATTAATTCTGTTTTAACTATATTGAAATATATATTGTAACTATATTTAAAAATTAAGATAGGCGACCAATCTTTTTGAAATATTTAAACGACAAATCGATGTTTTCCTTATTTTACATAAAAAATGTATTTTTAGAGCTATTAAAAAAAGTTAATAATGATTTCCAGTTTTAAATGAGACAGATATTCTGAAGTGCGCGCCAGTTTTCGATATTTCGATGAAATATCGATAGCGTATATCTCGCTAAAACACCGATATTTTTAATTTCTTTTTCCGCTTTTCGTACGTTTGTTTTGCTTGGTATTTTCATTCATTTCATTTCAACCGAACGGAGCGCAACGGGCGCAAATTCTTTCCGAGAGCGCTCAAATTAATTAATTGTGAGCCCATGTGCAGTGTATGTGTGTGTCCGTCAGTGCGGTGCGTGTGCGGGAGTGAGACCGAAGATTAGTGGCTGAGCGGCCAACTCCCAAATCAAGAACAGAGCAAAGAAAAGGAAAACAACGCAAAATGCATTTGTGACAATTCTGCGCGGAATGCAGGCTTTGTGCAATAATAATCATTACTTGAAATCGGTTCGGCGAAATCTGTAGCGAAATGCTTCTGTTGGCGGCGGTTTTATTGTGAAAACGAATTTCAACGACGTGTTGCTCTTTCTGTTGCCTAATTTTCGGTTTTGTTGTTTTTATTTTCGCAAACGAAAGTGCCGCTCTGCATGTGTGAGTGGTGATCGGGTAACACGTACACGAAAGTGTCGGTGTTGGTGGTAAAAGTCGCCGATCGGCGCCGAAAACAGCAACAAAAGCCCTCAAGATGACTGTGTGGAGCGATTGCAATGCCAAGCAGGCATTCGGCATTGGTGAGTTAACAATTTTTTGGGGGAAATCAAACGTATAAATAAATTGGCTAGATTACGGCCCACGAAGAATGTTTAAACAAAGTGCTTTGTAAACAAGCGTGAAGGAGGAGAGGTTTATGGGCTCCTTCCGAGAACTCCCGCTCTCTCTGTCTCTCTTGCTCGCGCTCATTGTTGCGCCCCATGTGCCTGCCCCCCGCTGCGTTTGCTACGGTAAAACTTGTTGCACCTTCTCGCTTCCACACGCGGTGTCCATGCCACCGCTGATGTTTCTTTCTCCCCCTCGCACCGTAATTTCGTTTTTCTTTCAATTTCATCCTGTTTTTCCGGCCTCTCTGCGCCTCTGTCATGCAACAAGCACAGAATTCTGAGATTTGCTCTTGAAACGAAAACCTGTTTTCTATCGTCTGCCTGTCTGTTCGCATCCTCCCCCTGCCTCTCGCTCTTCCTCTCGATCGGCTGTGCAGTCGCTTGCAACGCCATTACACTCACAGAAAAGGTCTGTCTCGATCCCGATTCATTGGCAGTGACCATGAAATATCTAATCGCGGGTCGCACTCACTCACAATACGTGTGAATTTTTTTTATGGGACCCGCTTTGTCGCTCTGTTGACCTTTTCTCTGTTGATCCGTAGATACGACAGGTACCGATCATGAGGTACAGGTACATATGCGGTTGAGCGTAACTCTGAAATCACTCGCTTCCACCTGCCACATTCGCTCAACACTCGGATTGTTTGCACTTGTTGCTTACACATGTCAGCCTTTAACTTTTTTTTCGTGTTGGTGCTCATGCTAACTGTCGAAATACCCGATAATAGATACTGGAGGGCGTGGCCGGGGGGGAGAGCGGCCGTAAAAAGTAAATACGAATATGGGCCGTAAGATAAGTTATTATTTATTATTATTTGACATTGGGCCTGTAGTTTTGGCCCCTGTAAATGCGAATTGCCTTATAGAGAGTGCATGGAATTCGAGTGGAAACTCCTTATCAGCCAACTCTCGTCTTATCTCGCTCCTTTTGTGCTGCTCTGCGTCTTAGGAACTCTCGCATACTAAGCTCAAGCAGCCGACAAATGCGGCAACCAAATTACATTTCGGCTGTCTCAGTGGGAGATGCGTTGATCTGGCCGCTTTACTTGGCAGCTCATCCATTTTGCTTATTAAAACTTTAATTATAGCTGGACGAAGGCCGGTAAACATTGAGTAATACCTTTATCTTTTTATGAGCCTCATTTCGGTTATCGTCTATCGATCCACGGCCAGCGGTGTGTGTGAGTGAATTATTTCCATTGAAGAGGGAGTGAGTGTGTCGCATGCCTCCTGCATGGCAGTAGTCACTCATCCACTCACTCATCCACTCACTGGCACTTGGAGAGATTCTGTTGCATGTCTATGCATGTCTGCAAGTTCCACTCCTTCCTCCGGCTTTGACGATTTGTCTGTTTGCCGGCCAAGTTAAAAGTTTGCCCTGCGGTGATGACATCTTCACTTCTTTGCTGCACTACTCCACTGTTCATTGCCTCTACACCTGCAGCCGTCAGCCTCCCTCTTGTTTACTCAACCCAAGGTGGAGGGGCGACCAGGAGGGAGGGCACTACTCCACTCGTGCATTCTGCTTCTAAATTTGAATAGCAACAACAGGCAACCGCGTTAATAATAAATACAACAACATGGAGCGAGGGTCGGAGCAGGAAAGTAAACGTAAAACTTAATGATGCTGAGAGAGAGAAAGAGAGGGAACTGGGGGGATAGAGCGGGCCTCGGAGTTGATTTGGTTTCTGATTTCAGAGTCTCGCTTTTCTCAATTTAATTAAAATTTTCCAGCTCGTTGGATTTTGAGATGCATGAAATGTGCCTTTTGATTTGCATAATTTCAAAGGAAAGTCTTTTTTTCCACTCCCAACTTTAATTTCCACACTTTGAGTGAAAACATAATCAAATTTGGCAGCTAGCCGGAAAAGGCTTTAATTTTAATTTACGTCTGGCTTGCTGAGATTTCTAATTTGGAGAACTTTCATGTGAGAATTCAGCTATAACTTTTAGAAAGAAATCTAACAAGAAATTACTCTCTTTTTTTTAACTTTTCCTCTTAAGAAGATATTTATAAGATACATAAATATTGCCAAATCTTGGTTGTATCTAGAAACTAAGAATGAACCCCGCTATAAGGTTACAGCTTTGGTAGAGACCCTGCCCCCATAATTTCAAAGACAAACAAGATAATGTTGCTAAACCGGGGACTCTCTCCCCCGATATGTGTTATCATGTGGCAGATGCCCTTCCCTTCGGGCAGCTGTATAATTGTTTGCGCTGCTGACTCAGATCAGGGGAAGACCACTCATCCCTCGGATTCAGCCATCCTTCGGAGCCATAAGATTGAAGTTTTGAAGTTAAGCAACTGGCGGTAGCCACTTGAGTTTCTGATTCCACTTGTGGAACAGCACCACCCCCATCAACCCTGAAATGCAGTAAATCTCCGATTTCCATTTCGCAATCAAATGGAAACTCAATCGTATGAAGTCCACCCCATCCGCAGATTGCCAATGTCGAAGATTGTCGCATTTCTGGATTCCCCCTTATGCTAATTGACCGAGTGCAATCTTCGATTGCTCTCAGAAATGGCTTAATTAAACATAAATTACTTGCCGCTGGGATCGAAGGCGATCGGGTGGCGGAAAACTGGAAACGTTGACGGTGGGGGGCGGAGAAGGTGGCTGCGTCATTGGGGCACAGTGCGTCATCCGGTGTCAGTGGAAACTGGTTTCAGCTGCACCAGAAATGTGAGCTGGGGTTGCAAAGGTTGTCCGGTTCCAAAGAAATATTTTCACCAATCGTAGCTTCCCTCAATTGATTGGGTTTTTATCAGTAAAATGTCTCATTTAAGGCAAAATATCTCAAAATACATAAAATAATACAATTTTCCTGCAGAACCATTAAAATATTCCAAGAATGTTATGCTTCAATATGATCCCCCACATGGCATTATTTTAGGGAATACCTCCTCCAGCCTAGCAGTTAACCTTACGGCTCAAAAAGTCATAAAACCAATTTGAGATTGTTTTTAAGTGATTTCCTCAAATGTCCCAAATGGGTCAAGTTTGTGTTTACATTTCCTCTTTTGTCTTTTGTTGCTCCGCAATTTTTTATGGCTCTGCTCCGTAATAATAACGCACTTTTTTGTTGTTCAAATTCTTTTCTTTGGTTTCTAATTTGTATCTAGATACTTTTTACGACCGCAGCCGACATTAACCGTAACTGTCAACGGCCCAGCGTTCCAAGCGGTTGTGCAAGTATTTTTATGAATTTATGTGCCATCAAATATTGTCATTATCTCTGGGGGGTTCTAAAAGTAAGGACGGAAGGGGCTGAGGTTTACCCAATTGGTTATATGCCTGTTGAATAATTCCATTTCGGCAAGCCCAAAAATATGTCTAATGCGTAGAGGAGGGGACAAAAAAGATATTACTTGTATGCCAAAACAATCACTTCTTCTGTCAATCAAAAATGATTAATAGATCTATAAATAGTCTTATACTTGCATTGTTTTATTTGATTTAAATATGATTTTATTCCAAGAAAAATTATAATCAGCGACAGGTAAACCAATCGATCAGAAGTTCATTAAATATAATGTGTATTTTATTATTAATTTACATGGCTATAGACCGCTTTCTAGCTCTCCGTTTTGATTGCATTGTAGTGTAATGCTAAATAATTATTTCACAATATCTAATTACAAATTCCTCTCAGCATCTGCAATTAGCCGCATCTGGAAACTTAAAATAAACAATAGACATCCCTCCGCCGCCCGATTGTTATATTTTTGGTATCCATATTAATTTCACCCCACTCCCCATGTAGAGATCTCTTCTGCCACTTGTAATTAGTCAATGCCAGAGCATCTTAACCGATGAGAATCATTATAATTAACCCTCGAAACCGTTCCTCAGGCTTTGGGCAATTAAAGACGCATATGTGGAAAAGTGTATATACTGTATAGAAATATAGCTTCAGGGGCTTAGCTCATAGGAGCTCATACTCGGTCGGATATTTATACTTGGATACGGTGAGAGGGCTTCAAACAAGCCAGCTTCTATATAGAAAACGGAGAACAAAACAACAAATGTGCCTCTGTGATGGGAATTTGCATATGTGTATGATCATATATAGCCTCCTCTATACAGAATCTTCTCTGAGCCGCGTGCTATTTAAACCAGAAATTTTGGAATGAGCCAAGTTGTGGCTGTGGCTGGCTGTCGCCGCTCCGTCACGTTGTTGTAGTTTTTGTTTCACTTTATTTTTTACGGGCCAGTCACCAGTCACGACGATGCTGACTCCGACACCAATTGATGACGAAGCGCCTCGACTGCGGTTTTTTTTTTTATATATATATATCTGTATTCACGTTGCTATATGGCTACGATTTGTTATTGTTTTGTGTTTTGCATTTTATCTAGCTTTTGGGCAAACTTTAACCTCGCAAAGTGGAAGTTTGCTGCCGACGAACAGCACACTTTGTCCACGTGCTGGGATGCGCACATCGCTTTCGATTTTCCATCTGCATTTGTAACTTTTCTATATAGAAAAGTAAATCGACAGACACGGAAGACCTCAAGAAATGTATTTATTTATAAGCTGAGTTTGACTTCCTTTCCACCCACATATCAAAATGAAACCAGAACGCATAATGATTACTCATTTAAGCTAGATTTTACTCACTCTCTAAAAAATGCAAAAAGTGGTCTAATCATCTGGCTTATCATATTATAAAATGTTTATAGCTGTTACTATCAGCTCTACTGGAAAATATAAAGTGTCAGTAATAGTAAGATAATGATTATAACATCTCCAACTCGCTTTTAGGAACCAACTTTCTGTTTTTCCAAGTGCAGTTCTGGATTGTATGTATGTACATGTACATCTCTTTCGTTTACCTGCCTGATTGCCTGTTGAGTGCTGGCTGTTTTCAGTTGTAGGTACTGGTCCGTACCCTTTTTTATTTTGGCCTTCCTTCCCCTGCCATTGAGCCGTGACTTTCCTGCCCTCCTCCAAGTCCCAGCTTATTTATAGACCAAGAACTTGTGCATTTCATTATTTATGAGCGTTTCCGTTAGTCAACAGAAATAAAAAAGGGTCTTGGCTTATCGGCGCACTGGAGAAAAGGAAATGGGCTCGATTTAATGACGTTTTTGATCGTTCTTGAATCCAACCACAGCTCCTCCCCCACACTAATCGGTTCGGGGCTTATAGGTGTGTCGCTCACTGTGACTGATTGCTTGACCGCAGCACCAACACCGCTGCCGACTTCGCATGATTCACTCACTTGCCATTTCCGAGTATTTTCTTAACTCGAACATAAATAGCCGCAGAAGTGGGAAAAATTCATTCCCTTTAGTAGCCCAGCGGATTTCAATATTATAAATAAAACCAATCGATCCGATAAGTCGTTGTGTCTATGGCTTTGATCTAATTAAACGCACTTCTTGGGAAAGTTTAGCAACTGGGAAAGTTCTCCTTGGAACTGGTTTTCGCAATTGACCCAGTCCCACTCCAAGTTAACTTTCCACGCAATTGGACAGAAAACATAAAAAAATGCAAAGCGCAAAAAAATAACAAACCAAACAGTATGTTACAGGTACAATTGCAGTCAAAAAAGTAGGAACAGAAGAGATCTAAACTAAAGGGGTTTTGGATTGTAAAAGGGTTTTACTATTTACTATGAGTAGTTGGAATAAATATATGATAAGAGGAAAATAATGAGTATAGTCTGGATTTCTATAAAATATATACAGTCTCTTCAAATGGAAATTTAATTAAAAGATCATCTAAAAGTAATGTACATATATTGTTTTTTTTGTTGTTGTTAAAAATATGTTCCAATAAACTATACCTAAAATATTCTCAATGGTGTTAATTATGTCTGAGCATCTCATTCATATTTTTAAAGATTTTTATGAAATTACAGATTATATTTGAGACTTTAGCTTTTTGGGAGCTTGCTTTCTTAACCTCCTCTGTGCCAGGCGACAATGAATACCTTTTGCGAATTGCTCTGCCGCTGTCGCTTTTAATGTGCTGTAGAGGTCGTTCTCGCTTGTTATGCCTTCCATCGAGATCGGGCAGAGCGCGCGAGCATTGCGAGCATCGGTCATTGGACCGTGGCTGCTCCGCTCCCACTGCTCCTGTTTCTCCTCTGATGCGCAGTCGCCATCGGCACCACCATCGCGCCCAGTCCCAGCCCCAAGCATTACCACCACCGCCAAAAGCAGCAGCACCACCACCACCACCCGGAGCGTGCCACGCGAAGGCGGCTCAGCTTTGTTTTTTTTGTATCTTTTTGTGCTTGACTGCGGCGCTGGGGATGCGAGTGTACGGGCTTATATGGGGGATGCATATGTGTGTGCCTGCCCAACTATAGTCGCATATATATTTAATATGTTATATGGCTGTCGTATATCTCTGAAAGTTGCACTATCAAGGCGAGGAGGAAGTTTGTCGTCGTCGTTGTCGCCCAGGGAGATGGTTATGTGCCATTTGTGTCTCATGTAGAATGAAGCAGCAGTAAAACTACTCTTTGGGAAATTTAAGATAAAAGGGATTGTAAACTAGTAGGTTTGCATTAAATCTAAACCTTAAATCTTAATAATTTAATAGTATTAATGAGTATTTTTTAGAAATATTCCAAGAATTAAGAATAACACTCACATTTTTGTTTACATTTAAAAAAAAAAACGCTTATCTTTTAAGAAAAAAAAACTAGCAAGGCTCTGGATTATATGTTTTTCCCCCCACTTCTTTCTATGATATCAATTTCTGTTTCGAATGCAAATGCGTCATTTGCAGTTCCCGTCAGACATCCAAGCTTTATCACTATTCCAGTTTCGAGGAAGTTGCCCAAACCTAGATCCATTTCCCATTGCGTTTCTGGTTTCGATCTTGTGGGTTAGATCTCACGTAGAAGGGAAATGGCATTCTGGCGGGATGGCTGAATGGATGCTGGTGGGGGCGATGGGTTTATCAAATATCCCATCCGCTGTTTTGCACAGATAGCGGCAACCCAGTTTCCGATGATCAGCGCGTCCCCTCTTGGTGGCATGGGCTAATTGATAACCTTCCGCTCCCGTTGATTCGCGTTGATTTCGCTGTGATTTCGCTCAGTTCGCAGCGACTGACAACGTGGAAAAGGTGCTCCAACCTAAGCTCCCAAAAGATCTAAATTCTATTGTGCTTGCCATGTCATTAGAGACTAATATTTGCATATTTTCTGCTTTCCAGCCAAGTGCAATTTCGACCAGGAGACGAAGCCACATCGCCTCAATTTGGATGTGGGCGATGCGGTGATAATACTCAAGGAGACCACACATTGGTACTACGGCTACAGGCAAAAGTGAGTAAATAATAAACAATAATAAATATTTAAATGCATTTACAACCAAATTAAAATAGTATTTCTTAATCTAAGATGCTATTATTCACATAAAAAACATATAAAACACCTGTAATTGTGCTCCAGTAACACCTAGCAGACTTGTCAGCCTCAAGATTTCATCAATTTGTTTGTTAAATATGCATTGCTATTATTTCAAACTCGGTTTGTTGTCTAATCAGCAATCTCGGCGAGATCTTTTCCCCCGACTTTCACTGCTGTCTCGTTAGTCTAATGCATATGCATGAGCAGAGGGAAAACATCCCACTCATCTCATCCCATTCCCGACATTAGCGGACAAAACAGAAAACAGCAGCAAAAGTTCAGAAGCGGAAATGCTTGGAACAGACTTTTCACAGGCAGAGCAGGCCGAAGCGATCGTAAATCAGGTACACAAGCGCCGCCCATTTGGTTTGGCCTTTGTTTACTCCTCCAGACTCTGGGTATTTCGGGGGAAATCTGTGCCAGCGCCTGGCCACCGCTCCTTCATCCTGCCACCGACCAGTTGCCGCCATGTGGCTGCCGCATCGATGTCGAAAGATAAAGTTTTCTTTGCCCTTTCAACCATTCAATATTTATATATTTGTATGGTCTTCTGACCCTTTTGCTGCCGCCCCGTTTGTTTGGCTTTGGGCTCGATTCATTTTATGTATGTATCTCGCTGCTCTGGTTGCTTGTCCGGGTTTTATCTGAAGGCGCTGACCAACCACGTCTTCTTATCAAGAAAAAACGAGGAAAACGAGAAGTACAGAACGCCATCCGAATTGACGGGGCTGACCTTTTTCCATATTTCTGCTGACCCAAACAACCCCACTCCAAGTGGAACCAGAGATTCAGAGATGGACAGCACACACACAGCGGCACAGCAGATAACCAGACATCTCGGATGGAAGAATATATACAAACAAATATATACGTATGCTATGAAGAAAGCAAAGAAAGTAAATAAATAAATAAATAAATTCCCCGATCGCAGTGGAACCACAGTAGGAAAAACCAGTTGAAATTCAGAAGGTGCTCTCCCTTAATTTGCCTTAATTGTGTCGAATAATTCCCACACTTTGCTGTGTGGAAATTCAAGGCGAGTCTAGACGATACTCGATACTGCTGATAACCTCTTTGGCCCCAAATTTGATGTTTGTTTTTGGTTCTCTGGTTCTGGCTGCCCATCAAATTCCTATTTTTGTTTGTAGGAAAATATCAATTTTAATTGTACATTTTCTCACGATTTTAAAGCGTAAACATTGAAAATTACAACAACGAACAGGGGGCATCAAAATCAATTGGCAATGCTTATTAAAATCGAAGGTTACACGGCGAGAGAGACGAAAAGAATAAACCTGAATCAAACTACCAAATAGAACTTTGGCCAGAGTTCAGGGACCCAGAGTGGAGGCAGCAGGAATGGGCGGAGGGGAAGCTGATTCTCTAAGTGATGAATGCTTCGAGCAATTAAAGCGGCCACCCCGCATGTCAAGCGGCGAATTGAGCCAAATTACAGCATTCCAATTCATCCGACAATGTCACACTTTGAGCGCACTTCCTCTGCAGACGCTGTGGCCAAACACTGAAGAAATTACTTGAAATAAGGTTTTAATATGGGAATTTTAAAGTTGTTTGCACAATTAAGAAGCCACTGCCCACCTCTTTTATAAATATTATTAAATATTACCTAAGAGTTGAGATTTGTATCATTAATTCTACTTCCTGGGCAGCAAATCTTTCTTTTTCCCAGTGTAATACACTTCCCAGCACTCCCCTATCGCTTGCCTCGGGTTGGGTAATTCATCAGCCGCGATGGCTGCGCTGAATGGTGTCATATATGTAAATGTGGAGTGTCCGCAGCAAGGCGTCGCCTTCGTTTGATTCAATATGCTTCATTTGCCAGATAAAGGAAAGTCACAAAGTGAGGGTTTACTGTACTGTACTGACTGACTGACTGACTGACTGTAAACCCAAAGTGGCAATTTGTTTTCCCTTTTTTGAGTTGCATCCCATGTGCATGCCACATTTTAATGACTCCTCCCCCTCTTTATGTTATTGTTGCAGAGCCAAGGAAACACGCGGCATATTTCCCAAGAGCTATATACACTTGTGCGAGTACAATATCGTGAACGGGGAGTTCTGCATCCAGCGAACGGATATTGTTGAGGAGATCACCAAAGTGCTCCTGGAGTGGGGCTCCATAGCCAAGGACTACTTTCTGGTGAGCTCAAAAGACTATTTCCAAAAATAAACCAATATTCAAAGAAACACTTTCGTTTTGCAGTCCACAAATCCCAGCTTTCCAAAGATTCGCCGCAAGATGAACGAATTAAATAATAATCGGGCGGCATTGATCTCCGGCAACCTGCCGCTGGACGAAGTGCGCAAGGTGAAGTTGCAGGCCACCAACCAAATCGATACTGGCAACAAGCTCCTCGGCCTGGACATGGTGGTGCGGGACGAAAGCGGCGACATTTTGGACACCAATGCCATTTGCACCACCGAACTCTACGAGCAGCACGTGCACGCCATTCAGCGTATCGACAAGGCCAATGTGAGTTATTTGAAACTATAAACATATTATTGTTTTATTATAAAATTCATATCTTTTGTCCTTAGCGGCTCTCCACCGAACGCGGAACGACACGAACGATGAACAAGTTCTCGCACAACATCCTGCTGCACGTGAACGCCTTCGTTTGCAAGTTCCAGGAGGATTCAGACCTGCTCTTCACACTCTTTGATGGAGAGACCCACAAGCCCATCAGCGAGAACTACGTTGTGAAGTGGTCGCGCACTGGAATTGCGCGGGACATCGAACAGATCGACAACAACAGAGTGCTCTTCACCGATCTCAGCAAAAGCGATCTGAGCATTGCCAAAATGTACCTGGTTTGCTATGCCATCCGCATCGGGGCCATGGAGTTCAAAGAGTCAACGGATGGCAAGCGGACCAGCATGAGCATAGCCAACAGCATGCTCAATGCATCCAGTCGCAAGGCTTCGCAGCTATCGGTTAGCTCTAGTGGATCCTCTGGCAGTACGGGCGAGTATATCATTCGGCGTCCGTTTGGAGTGGCCTGTAAGGACCTTACGCCGATTATCAGCAAAGCGGAGGACTTTCGCGGCAATTTGGATTTGCCGTTCATAATGTGCGACAAGGACACGCTGGATGGGACTCTGCGTAAGCTAATTAGCAACAAGGATATTGGCAAGATCGACTCCAAGATGGCGGTGACCATTGAGGTGTTGCGCGGCGACATAAAACAGATCAAGGAGGACTTCCCGCGTCTAGTCCACACCAATGTGCCGGTGGCTCGCAAAATGGGATTTCCTGAGGTCATTCTGCCCGGCGATGTGCGCAACGATCTCTACCTCACTATCTGCAGCGGCGAGTTTGCGCGCATTGCCAAAACTTCCGAGAAGAACGTGGAAGTTTCTGTGTGTGTAGCCAACGAGCAAGGCTACCTAATTCCCGGTGTACTCAGTATTGGAGCCGGCCACCCACCCATTGATGAGTACAAATCGGTGGTATATTATCACGACGACAAGCCCAAGTGGCAGGAAACCTTCAAAATCCACGTGCCCATCGAGGACTTCAAACAGTGCCACTTGCGTTTTGTGCTCAAGCACCGCAGCAGCAACGAGCAAAAGGATCGCACCGAAAAGCCCTTCGGCCTGGCCTACGTACGTCTGATGCAGTCCAACGGCACGACCATTCCCCAGGGGCAACACATTCTCGCCGTGTACAAGATCGATCACAAGAAGTATGACAAAACGGTGGCTAATAGCTATATGGAGCTGCCAGCCACAGTGGCCGAGTTGCAGGGCACTAAGCCCTCAACCAGTGGACTTAGTCTCCTGCCCAAGGACCAGCTTTCCATTTGCGTCAACTTGTGCAGCACCAAACTCACGCAGAGCGTGAGTCTACTCGGACTCTTGAACTGGTCCGCCCACAAGGAGACGCTGGAGCAGTCGCTGACCGCCCTGTCGACAGTGCCCGGTGAAGAGGTGGTCAAATTCCTGCAGGACATACTCGATGCCTTGTTCAACATTCTCGTGGAGAACGACCAGCCCGAGAAATACGATCAGCTGGTTTTCATGAGCATCATACATCTGATTGAAACCGTGTCCGATCTCAAGTACCAGCATTTTCTCACCGTTCTCGATGTGTACATCAATGAGAGCTTCTCCTTTACTTTGGCGTATACGTAAGTAGAAAATTTATATTGCGGAGAATTAACAGCTAAATAATTCTGATTTTTACGGCATTTAGCAAACTGATGGATGTGCTGCAGAAGAACATCAGCGATGCCATAACGCCGAAAGAGAAGTCTGTTGATGGGAATGCGCATGAGGAAAGCGCAGAGGTGCGGCGGCTCTACAAGACCACGCGCTACCTGCACTACGTGATGAAGTTTGTGATTCGTTCACGGGTTCTCTATGCCGAGATGAACTGCAACACGGACTACGTGGACTTTGCCTCCCGGCTGCAGGAGTTGCTTCGCATGTTCATCGATATGATTGGCTGTCCCAGCAATCTGCTAAAATCCGAGGGAGCGCTGCTCAAGAACCTGCACATTATAGCCACCGATCTGATGCAGGTCTTCGATCAAGTGCGCTTGAGGTGGGTAACTATTATAAATGAAAACAAAATGTAGCATTTTTAACGCGTAAATTATTTTACAACAGCGTATCTATAGTTGAGATCCTCGAGAAGTTCCCGCCCCGCCGACTCACACAGTCCAAGATGGGCTGCATCAAGGATTTTGTGGATACGAAACTCTTTACTTTGCCCAAGTGTCGCGCCATCCTTCTGCCCGTGTTCTGCAAGCACATCAGGGATCATCTCGAGAGCAAGGAGGAGGTAAGTCTTCGAGCCATAGCTGCATTGAGTGTGCCACTAATTTACCATTTGGAAACTGCATTTTGTTCTTAATCCGATGCATCGTCCTTGAAACTTGTCTTGTGAATGCAAACGCCGACAAGACGCAAAATTAAAACATAACCCAAACACATGATCAAGTGTCAAGCCAGCTTTGAAAGTAACTAACTGAAATCAGCTTAAATAATTATAATTAAATAATTTACCATAAACACATTTGCTTCTGTTCCTGTCTTAACTTTCATACAGTTAATTGAATTTCAATTAAATAATACGAAAGGTAAAGGCATTCATGTTTTAATAAAGTCAATCTATATTAAATTTTCTATAAATTATTAATCCATATAATAAATTATTGAAGATTAAAGGGCATCCGTTTAAGATGTCTCGTTAAATATTCAATTCGAAAAGTTTCATCAATTACATGCATTATTCTTCAGGGACATCAAACATTTTGGCAATATTTTAGGATCTTGACATGTGAATTTGTCTTAATTTTGCTCAGTTTTAGTTTGATTATATATTATTAACTAGTTAAGAATGTTTTATTACTGCTAGCAATGTTTATTTAGTGTTAAGCATGCTGCATTTTGCTTCCTATTGATTTATAAGAACGATTTTAGCATGCAAATATGGGCAAACTTTATTAATTTAATCTCTTCTATCTTATGTTATGTTATGTGTCTTGTGTCCTAGTTTAGATCAATGTTTTGTCCACGTCCTAGATCTAAGCAACGCACAATTTATTATAGAACGTAGTGACTTAGCCAAGTGACTTGTCCACGATAGCTCCATGTTAGTTAGCGATCTTCTGTGTGTGTGTTAATAGCGATTTCCATCTGACCATGGGGCGTAGAGAACTCATGTAAATGTTGTGTAAACATTTCACAGGCGTGTTTAGTTTTGGCCAATTAGTATTGCACCCGCTCACCCACCGTCTCATTGTTATTGTTAGAGAACAATTTGCATTCAGAGCACCTCACAAATCTCATCACACACACCACCTGGGAACACACACCAAAACACCAAACACACCCTCGCAATTGTGAATGTGCGATCTCTACACACTGGCACCCTATATCTATCTGTCTGTAACTCTTCTCTAAATCATTACCGCTAAGTGTTTTTCGTTTTTGTCTCTCAAAAATCAAATATCAATCAAAATCAATCCGAATCTTTATTCACGCACAACCCAACCCAACAATCGACGTGTTGTTATCGCTATTGCTTGTACAAAAACTATAGGGCGACTCGAAAACCGATATCTGGCAGCAAGAAAAGAATCTTTCGAAAGCCGCCAAAGTGCTCGGACAGAAAAAATCCCAACTGCACACATGTGATACTACTGCCAACAAAAAGGTAAAGGAAATTAATACATAACTCTCTCATCTTGCAACTCCCAGTCAGGTCAGGTCGGGTCTCCCGTTCCCGTGATCAGCCTACGAGCCTCCTTTTGAAATGTAACCCGAATTGTTTTGTTTTAATTATCATAAATACCTTACCACCTAAGATCTTTATGTTGCAGTCTCGGGCTTGGAAAGCTTGCTCAGTCGGTGGGGGAAAATCCTGATAACGGGTTTTCCAGCCTCCGCTGGACACCCGCTAAGTTAGGCTTAAGTTGTTCCAGCTTTTTGCAATGCAATGTTCAATGGTTACGTGTTTTTTTTTAATATACTTGCAACGTTTTTTATGTTAATTATATTAAACACTAATGTTAACCCCGCCGTCCAGATAAGCCCAGAGCCAGGCAGCTGGCGGAGTCCTGAAAAGCTGTAGAAGAGTAATAAGATTTAAATAAAAGCGCCTTTCTCTGGTCAATTCTGCAAAATTGGGAAACAAAAATCTAAAATTTTAATCAGATCTGTATTTACAGGTGTTAAACCTTTTTATTTTTCCTTTGTAATCCCAAAATTTAGTTGAATTGAGAACATGAAAGCGCCTTTGCAATCCCTAAAAGTTATTTATTGCCCCCTTCCCCTCCATTCTTGATCCTCTCTAATCTATTTCCATCTTTGCCGTTAGATTGCCGAGTGCATCAACATCATGAACAATATACTGAAGCTGCTCTTCCGTTCGGATGTGGGGTCCACGCACAACGATGTCCGCGACATTATGATCATCCTGCTGCGCACGGTGATGAAGGCTGCCCGCGTTTTGGACAGAGACACTGGCTTGGTGGGCAGGTTCTTTGCCATCATGCTGGGAATACTGCAGCGCATGGATGCCCAGCACTATGAGTATCTGGTGAAGGATCTGCATCAGCGCGACGAGTTGAAGGACTTTATCATAGAGATTCTGCTAGTGTTCGAGGAGCTGGTGTCACCGCACTTGAAGGAAGTTTTTCCGCGCGATTGGATGGACATGATAATGCACCAGAATACCGTAATCCTCGGAGCACTGAAAAACCTGAGTGTGGTCATTACGGACTATTTCCTGTGTCCGTTTGAAAGGCAGATCTGGTCGAATTTCTTCCAGTGTTCCATCGCCTTCCTGGTGCAGTCGCCGCTGCAGTTGAACGACTTCAATGACAACAAGCGGCAGATTGTATTCGCCCGGTATCGCGATATCCGCAAGGACACGGCAACGGAGATTCGCAAGATGTGGTTCCAACTGGGCCAGCACAAGCCCAAGTTTATACCGCAACTGGTGGAGCCCATTCTGGAAATGAGCATGATCCCGGAGAAAGAGCTGCGTCAGGAGACCATTCCCATCTTTTTCGATATGATGCAGTGCGAGTACTATAGCTCCCGACTGGAGCAAGAGAGCTACGGGGACACCAAGTTCAATAATGCCCACCACAAGGGCAATTTCAACGACTTCAAGACGGCGATGATTGAGAAGCTCGACATTCTGATCGGAGCCGGCAAGGGCGATGCTGAGTATAAGCAGCTGTTCGAGACCATCATGTTGCAGCGCTGTGCCGCGCACAACACATTGAATGTGGATGGAACTGCCTTTGTGGAGATGGTTACCCGGCTGATGGAGAAGCTGCTCGAGTATCGGTTCATCATCCAGGACGAAAGCAAGGAGAATCGCATGGCATGCACCTTTTCGCTGCTGCAGTTCTACTCCGAAGTGGACCTCAAGGAGATGTACATTCGGTATGTTTACAAGCTTTGCGCCCTGCACATGGAATTCGAGAACTACACCGAAGCGGCCTTCACCCTCAAGTTGCATACGGAGCTGCTGCGGTGGACGGACACTGCTCTGTCGCTCCAGTTGCGCAGCTTCCGGCATCCGAACTGCTTAACCCACCGCCAGCTGAAGGAGGCCCTCTACTTTGAGATCATGGAGTACTTTGACAAGGGGAAGCAGTGGGAGTGCGCCATCGACATGTGCCGCGTCCTGGCGCGCCAGTACGAGGAGGAGACCTATGACTATCTGAAGCTTGCGGAGCTATTGAAGATGATGGCCATGTTCTTTGAGAAGATCATCAAGGAGCTGCGCCACAATTCGGAGTACTTCCGGGTATGCTTCTACGGACGGGGATTCCCGCGTCTACTCCAGAACCGTGTCTACATCTTCAGAGGCAAGGAATACGAACGGCACAGCGATTTCTGTGCCCGGATGCTGGTCCAGCACCCGCAGGCCGAGCTCATGCAGACCTTAGAGGCGCCCGGCGAGGATATCACCAACAGCGACGGCCAGTACATACAGGTGAACAAGGTGGAGCCGATAATGGACCAATCCTACAACAAGTTCAACGACAAGATCATAAACAACGAGATCGTCAAGTACTTTGCCGCCAACAACGTGCAAAAGTTCCAGTTTTCGCGTCCCTTCCGAGACAGCAGCGGCGGTGGCGGCAACATGGACGATGTGAGAAATCTTTGGCTGGAACGCACGGAGCTGCTCACCCGCTTCACCCTGCCGGGCATACTGCGCTGGTTTCCCGTCATCGAGACCAACACGTTCAAGATCTCGCCATTGGAGCGGGCTGTTGAGATTATGAAGGACACAAATCGAGACATTCGGCAGCTGGTTATCCTGCACAGAAGCGACGACAAGTTGCACATTAATCCGTTGAGCATGAAGCTCAGCGGCATTGTGGATCCGGCCGTAATGGGCGGTTTTGCCAAGTACGAGGAGGCCTTCCTCACCGAAGAGTATTTGGAGCAGAATCCCGATGACAAGGATCTGGTTGAGGAGCTAAAGGAACTAATTGCCAATCAGATACCGCTGCTAGATATCGCCATTGGAATTCATCGGCAGCGGGCGCCTGAAAGCTTAAGGGCCATGCAGGAGCACCTTGAGGACTGCTTCAGTGAGATGCAGCAGCATGTGGAGTTGCGCTACGGTTGCCGGGCGTGCGACCTGAAGAGCGTACGGGATACGGTGGTAATGCGACGCACCAACTCCATCCTGCCGACCCTCTTCGATGGCAGCAACATCAACCGGCACTCTGAGACCAGCATGGGATCCTCAGAGTAAGTTTTCCCCCTACTGATACATGAACTAAAGCCTAAACTTCGTTTATTTATCCACCTTGCAGCAGCGGCCTGTCGAAGTCAACCTTCCTGCCGCGGCCACAGACCTCTTCGATCAAGACTACTCTGGCCAGCTTTAGCTTTAACACCAGGTGAGCGAGCCGAGATTATTAAATGCCCTGCCCTAACCGTAAAACTTTTCTTCTGACCTCTCTCCATGCCGCACTCTAAGCTTGAGGCTGTAGTTTTCGTTTTAATTTTGTTTAATTTTTCAATTTGCCTTTTTTCTTTCATTTTATTTATTTAAATTTGCGTTCTGTTGCTTATCCGTCTACGCTTACCATGTCCAGACCCAGTTTGGGACACTCGCCGAGTACCAAGAGCAGCAAAAGCAAGGACAAGACCCCTGCCAAGCGACGATCCATGAAGAAGGTAAGTGTGGGCTTGTGATGTGAAAACTGTGCAGTTACTAATCGACTCCTTTAACCAAACAGGATCGTGATGCCCTTAGCTTGCCCAGCAGTCAATGGTATACCCCGCCACTGAGTACCATTACCTCAACGCCGGAGAAAGAGATCAACACGTCCTTAGCATCTTTGGGCAGCGTGTCTAATAGCTCTTTAAGCGGTCCCAAGACGCCCGATCCTCATGTTCTCACCGAGGAGGTAAATTTGAAAGGAATTGAAAGCTTGTGTTCCCAATCTAAGATTTTTAACCAAACTACAGCTCACGCCCAAGCGACCTTTGCGCTCGGAAAAGGAGAAGGAGCGGCGGCTGTCGCGCCCGGCCAGCATTGCCACACCCACGACCAGCATCAAGAACTTCCCAGACACACGCTCGCTCTCCGAGAGCAGCAATCGTAACTCTGTTGGTGAGTTAACATGACAAAATATTAATGCCTGCAACTTGTTAAATTAAAACGTTTTTCTTGAACCGCAGAGACCACGGATTCCACATCGGAAGAGGACATTCAGCCGCCGCCGCTGCCCGCCAAGGCACGCGACTCCACGGACTTTTCCAGTCTGTCGCCGAATATGGATTGGGCGCCGAATGGCTATGCGATGCTATGCACCTTGAGCAACACCAGCACCAGCAGCATGAGCACCACATCAACCCTGACGAAGACCAGTATTACGAACACCACGTACGAGTATTTGGAGGCCACTAACTTTACCCTAGTGGATGGCAGCAAGCCACGTCCACCGACGCCGCCGCCGAAGCCGTCGCGCCACAGCAAGCACATTCCATGAAGAGGGTTGCCAAGGGTGAAGGTGTCTCTCTGCCCAAGAGCTTCCAGTGTAGCGCCATATAAATGTTCAAACGTTCACGTTGTCGAGTGCCAAGTTTGTATTCCTGTTACTAAATGTATAGCGCCGGCAATCGAGCCACAATGCACCGACCTTTCGCCTCGACCCACGACCAAATCAAGTGTCTTAACAAACGATCGATCGCATTAGCCTGTAGCATTCAGATTATCCGATAACTATGTTTTAGTTCTGGCTTTAAGTGTTTTGCTTACGTTTAAATGATATTATGTTGAACATGTGGTCATTTTCGGCGAGTAATTCGTTTTCGAACGAACGCAACTACTTTTCTACTAATTAAGTAATGTGTGTTGTACCTTAAGTTATCTACGACTTAGTTATAAGCCTAAAGCTGTTATTCGTACGTATCTTTTTATGCAAACAAGTGCCACAAGTGTATAAGCAACAGCAACTAGCATACCTGCGACCATTTCTACGATTTTACGAGCATGCATATTAATGGTTTTAGCACAAATTTACTAACGAGTCAATTACAAAAACGAAACGAAATCGTGTATGCCTCAAATTTTAGATAATGTAATTTTTAAAGGATGCATATTTACACTGCTGTTTTTTTAACGATTCAGAAATAGCCATAATTTAGAGCAACTAACCGATGAGATTTATTCGGTAAGCGTATTTACATACTAAATATATATCAAGGCACAACTATATTAACAAAATAAAGTATACATACATATATGTATATTTAATTGTAGCAACAATCAATGTTTAATTTGCTTGTGTATTTTATTGGATTCTGTGTAATTCGCGATCTGTGTATCGGCCAAAGATTAAGCAATAATGTCTAGCATTAAGCGTTTGACCATTATGTTACCTTTATTAATAAATACAACCCTGAACCATTAAATAAAGAACAACTTGCAGTTTTATTTGGTTATAAAAGGTTTATTCAAGATATATTTTGTTAGTTGGTATCTTACTTTCAGTTTAGCAAGACTTAAAACCTGTTAAAATGAACACATTAACAAGGGGAGGGATTAAGATTTGGGTAAATATTTATAAATAATATCGTCAATAAGTCAGACGTTAGGAGTAAAGTAAATAGGATAGTTATAGAGATGGAAAAACATAGAATTTAGTCACGTGACCTTGTCGGAAATAGATAATAACTAAGCCAAACATTAATTTGTTTCAATTTGCTTACATTTTATGTGTTTCATTTGTTTGGGTTAATAATTCACTTTGAATTTTTTATTTTTTCAATATTGTAAATTATTTAAATTAGGACTTTATTGGTAAATCAAAGTATATCTGATTTTTGGCCTAAATATATTTAATAGATTGACTTTAAATCGATATTTTTAATAATTGTTTAGGCAAATCAAAGTTTATAAAGTCGTAAATAAACCAAAAAATGATTCAATTAAATTCAGAAGGAATTCTGTGCTAGTTTTTATTAGCATAAGAAATCGGAATATTGTATTTAAATTGTTTAAACAAAAAAGATCTATGTTTTTCCAGCTCCATTAGATTCGTCCTGAAGGCAGGGCTTTAAGCTTAGTAAATTGTAAAATGGCTTTTGATTCTCCCCATCGAAATGAAGGCACATATTAATAATACAGTTTGAAAATGCACGGAATGTTCGTTGTTGTTCAGGGACGACAGCGAAGTCCTGAGATTTGAGACCAAAGTGTAAGAGAGCAGAGGAAATGGAGCAGGAACACGAACATGACTTAGACATCAACGCCACGGTTCGAGTGCAGGTCTACGCAGATCTTAGAGTTACGGTTCTGCTTCTGACTTATCTCTAGCACTTGGAACATCTCCTTAAGGGCCTCGCTGGTGCCCGTTTTGCGACGGTTGCGCCTCCGCAGGGTCACGCCACCCGACTTGAACTCTCGCATCAGAGCGTCAAGACCTGGGGAAAACAAAAGTTAAATTCAATTTAATTCTTGGTATCTGGGCTTTGCGGTGGAATTACATTAAGTAGCTGGCTAGCGGAAGCTTATCTGACATGCGGTTAGCTGTTGGACCAAGGAGCAGCCGAGATACTCACCAACCAGCGCAATCGGGTAAGCCCGAGACTTTAAAGGGTGTTTTATTTGGGTAAGGTGGCAATTGGACATAAATCACGGGACAAAGGCCAAGGAAAGGGGTTGCGGCGGGCTCCCAGAGTGGAATGGCCAAGTCTGTCACCGGCGACAAATGAAGCTGGAGACACATGTACTCTGGGGCTACAAGTCAATGGAAATGTACGGTCTTACAACGAGTGTGTGTGTTTTCAGTGGAAGGACCAGGAAAAGTGGAAGGGCGCCAAGAAAAGTGGCGCAATAAAACACGGAAATATAAAACGCACAAATAATAATAATAATAAGCCGGGCTGGGACCAGCGGCAACAATGCGGCTTGCCTACTGGCGCTTCTTCTAGTTCTGGAACGGACGGTGCTATGGCTTGGGCCCGTCTCCTCGTAAAAATAATAAATTGCGTCCTCTCCGCCATAGCCATCGCCATCATCATCGTCGACGTCCTCTTCGTCGTTGTCGTCGTCGAATTTGATACGGTCTCCTGGCTTGACAGGGGAGAATGGAAACAGGAGTGGGTTGGGCAAGGCGGCGGCATAAAGCTGCAAAAGCGAGCGTAAAATATAGGAAAAATGCGAACGCTCTACGCTTCGCTTAAAGCCGAAACTCTGGCAGGTTGAGCCAGAAAGGTTGCCAGGGAATGGAAGCCAGGCAAGTACCTTTTTGCTCCAGTTCTCAAGAAAGGGAAAGGACACGGGGCTGGGGCACGGGTCGAACTTAAATCAAATTTAAGTTTTCAATGTATCCCATGAAACCGGAAATGCTACTCACGACGCTGAGAGCTTTAGTGTCGACAGGATATTGACAAATGTGTGCTAGAATTTCCGCTTCCGTTCTGGCTCCCGCTCCCAAGAGAGCAGGGAGCAGGGAGCATCCCAATTCGTTTAAACCGAATTTGGCAAACCGTAGATTCGGCAAAGAGGGCAGGTCATGGAGTCGGGCCCCCGTAGAAAGTAAAGCTGGCATTCTGGTGGCCATGGCAGCGACACCAACAATGAATGGCAGCAACTTGTTGTTATGTATACCCACGATGTGTGTATTGAGCTTGGACAATATCAGCATTTCCATTCGCTTCGCTCCACCTCGCTCTGGCTCGCTTCATTTGTTTTTGCGCCTTGCCGCCGAGGACGGGGACGAGGACGAGCTTGACTTGACGAGTGCGGCCAGGACACGAGCAGCGCTGATGCCTAGCCGTAAAGCTGATGTACGGCTGGCTGGCAGCTCAAACGTTTCACGTGCCTCAAGAGACGCGCGCGCGTGTTCTCCGCTTCACACCGCTCGCAGCAAGGTGCCGCGTTCCCTATACAGATATATAAATACATATATATGCTATATAGAGCTATATAGCTATCGTGGCGTCACTTTTCTGGCTTCCAACAAGAAGCGCGTTGATTGATTTTGATTTGAATGTGCGCTCGTTACGCATACGACGCGTGGTGCGCGCCAAAAAGTAGGCAAGAGCAACAGCAACATTGCTGAAGTCAGCGCCAAAACAAAACGGAAACGGAAGTGCTTAGTGACGGCATTGCGGTGTCCCTGTGTATGTGAATGTGAAAATGTGTGTGGCCGTGACATTGCAGGCCTGGTATCTGGACTCCTCAAACGGGTAAGTGGACAAGCGGAGGATTAAGTGCCAGTTAAAGGCAATAGGCAGGGAATCCCCCTCTTCATTCTTATTCGCATTAAAAAGAGAGATTGTTCAGGCATAAATCATCTGATTAAATCTAGTCTATTTCCTTCTCCTGGAACTGGTCGATTTTAGTATGGATATACAAAAATATTATATATATTATCCTGCTGAACACACACACACCCTGGCACAAACACACAAAGGTGGAGCAACAATGTATTTACACTTTTATGCGGGCTGATTCAATTTTCATTGGAGCTCAGCCCAAACAGGCTGTCCTGCCATGTGCAGGCGGCAGCTGATTTCTCTATTGACAACGCTCAGATTTAAAGTCCACTACCTATTTGTCCGGAAACTCAATGGCAACGAGGTGTTCCGCAATTGTTTCATCGCAGTAAAAGCGTAAACTAAACGACGAAGATGGCCCACAAGTGCAATGACTGAATAAACGCCACTCCCTTGGCATTGTTTACTCATAAATACATATTTTTATATATAGTTCGCATTCCATCTAATTCGGCTTCGCATTGTGCTGGCGAACATTATGAAATTATGGGAGTTGGAAAATACTTTTACGCAGCTAAGTAAAAATAACCAAAGCCAATTAAATTTCTGGTTAATAATCAGATTAAATCGACAATTGGGTTTACAAGTTCAAAAATTATGTCATGTTCCTATATTTGGCTTTAGGTAAAACAAAGACTAAAGCTAGATCGGTCTATTTTTATGCTTTATAGAAGTATTTAAATTTAGTATTTGGAATCATTTTAAACATCTTGAAAGCCTCCGAAAATAAAACAGTCTGAGCTACAAAAACAAAACGCAAAAACGTTATGCTTTGACCTTGAAGTTTGGTACCAAACCATGGAATATTACGACTATATGAAAATCTTCAACAAATAAATATTCCTGAATTTACCCAGTGGATTTAAATGAGAGTTTGGTCTCACAAAATATGATTTTAAACACGAATGCCATAATTGCTACTCGTGCCAGTATTCCCCATTGTTAGTAGTCCTGTCGCGGTAGAGTCCTGTCCCCTCTCTCTTCAAAGAGCTGCTCGCAAACTTAATTAAGAAGTTGCTGCTGCAGCAGTCGACAGTGAATGGCACGAGGATGGCCCAGAGGGGAGCACCAGGAGCGGAGCTAGTGAAAGCCTGCATTGAGCCGTAAAAGAACCCGACGTGTAGGTAAAATCAATTACAATCGCAGCCGGGTTGTTGCGTTGTGTTGCGTGTGTCGAACGGAGAGGGCTGGGTGGGCTATCAGTGGGGAGTTTGAGTGGCGTGGTGCCTGGTGCCTAACTGACAATTGACAGCAACAAGTTGGGCCCTTCAAACAGATCTCCTCTCCGGGGACACAGCGACACAATGGCAGGGCACTTGTCAACGCACGGCTGGCAGGGATTAGCCGCAGACACACCATGGCTGCGAACATGAGTGGCCTGAACGGGGGAAAGCGCCAACACTGATTCAATTGACGATGCCATCAGCTTTTCCCAGGCCAATTTCCCTAATTTGGATGCTGAAACCGATGGCGGACCATTGAAATGCTTCGATCCAAAGTATTCCAAGGGCTTTTCCACTTATGCATAGTTTCCATCGGCGCCGAGGGAGTTCATCTACCACTCAAGGGGCTCCTTCTTAAGGGGCACAACTTTTCAACAATGGCCAGAAGTTAACGGCGAGCAGCTCTAAAAGTTTATCACATTTCATATGCGCTTATGAACGGTCCCAAAAGGTCGGCTTCGGAATTGAAAAAACAAAATTGTAAAAGACGAAAGTAAAACAAAAACAAGCTCAGAGTCTGACCGAGGCAAAAGAAAAAGTGTTCGTAGGTCGTGAACCTTTGGGAGAGCCTGAACCTGATAGATACAACCCTCAAGTTTTCCATGGGCAACTCTGGAGGGGAGAGTGTTTTCTGCGGTGGAGTACATACCTGTCGCCGCCTCGGCCTGTACCTGATGCTTCACGTTGTCAATGATCTTGTCGCCGCTGCCCTTCCGCAAACTGTGCCCTGCAATATGGTCGCTGAAGCTGCCGCCGCCAGCGGCCACCGTACACGACTTGGAAGGAAGTGGCGGAGGAGGAGGAGGAGGGGGCGGCGGTGGTTGTGCAGCCAGCGCCTTTTGCTGGGACTTTTGCTCTAATTGGGCCAGTTTCTCCTCTGCACGCTCGGCCCGCGTGTGAGCCTCGCGCAGCTGCTCCTCGAGGATCTCCAACTTAAGTTGTAATTTTTTTAGTTCATCGTTAGTAGTTTTGGCAATAGCCGCATCCATTAGACTTTGCTACAAATGCAAGAAACGAGAGAACAAGGGTAGAACGGGGCGCGGGAGCGGGTGTGGCATGGTGTAGGTGTGGGTAAGAAAATTAGTAGATATATCAAAGCATCTAAGGGTAAGGGGTTAGTGCATCAGAAGCCAGAAGAGCGTGAGTAGTGGGTGGAGGCAGCACGGCGCACGGCAAGCGTATTGCTTACGTGTCTCGGTTGGTTTTCGGAGAGGGGTGAAGAGTGCAGAGAGAAAGGTGAGTTGACCCGCCACCGGGATAAGGTATGAACAACAACACGCCCAGCTGTGCATTTCTCAGATTGTCATATTAGGCGTGCAGGGGAGAGACGCCACCACCAGCTGATCTTGTTGTGGATCAGTTGCTCTTGAAGATATTCGAGAGCGGCTTGAAAATGTCAAACACGCTGCGTGTTTGCTAAAGAATTGAATGGACAGATGGACAGAAAAGATTGTTTTGATAGCCGTAGATACTACCAAGTGTTGTGGTTAAAGATCAACCATAAAACTGTAGACTAACCATTTCCACAATGCGCTCGTTGTGCTCCCTCGCTTGCTGCTGCACCTGATCTTGGATCTGCTCGTACTCTGCCTCCTCGTTGAGCACGCTCGAGGAGGTGCTGACCCTCGATCCCGCCTGTTGACCGTCGGTCAGATCCCGAGTCTTCGCTGTGAGCTCGTCATTGCGCTGCTTCAGCTTGATCAGCGCCGCCTCCATCCTGCAACGTGGCTTTGAATTGCATTACTTGCCATTACCTAACTAGGTTGAACTCACTTCTGGCTAGTTTCCACACTCTCCTTCATGTTTTCGGTAAGCAGCTTGGCCACTTTCGTCAGATTGCTGTTCTCCGTGCGAAGGGATTCGTTCTCCTCCTCCCATGAATGTTGCTGTTAAGGAGGCAAGCGAAAGAAATCGGTTACTTCCATTAAACTTCATTTAAGTCTCTCCACTGACCTGCTCCAACAGTTCGGCCATTTTCTCGTTGGCCTCGTACAGTTGCAGCTCCACGGCATTGGTTGCATTTTTAAGAGTGAGGAACTCATCGGCCAGACGTTCCACCAGGCCACTGGTGATGGGCACCTCATCCGAATTGACATCCACAATACTGTCCAGATCTTGGGCGCCGCCGACACTGTCGCCGCTGTCCGTGCTGCCCTGCTGGAGAATTTTGAAGAGCTTTCGCTTAAGTTCCACGGATCCGAAAACTGTGCGAGGACTAATCGGCGGGACCTGAACCGCCGTCTGCTTCTCGCGCATGTGCTCCATCTCGTTTGTGAGACTATAAGTGTAATAGAAGAATTTGTTAAGCGAAGTATTTACCATAATTAATAGGAATGTATGTAGTTTAATATACTTAAATTGTAAACTTTAACAATAGCCCATTTAATATTTAAATATTGATATTATCCAAAAATATTATAATTTGTTCATTACATGGTCCCAATGTATCTAACAGAATCTCGATTTATTGCCATATTCTTGATCGTTATTCGTTTAAAAGCACATCGCCTTTCGCATCAAATAGCTAAAATCCTTTTTAGTTAATTTTCATCAAGCAAAACAAATAAACAGAATATTTTACAGACCATTTATACGCTTAACATATATTTATATCATTTTTATAATAACTTTTCAGGGTAGTTAGCTTCTTAGCAGTTATAAGATGAGAGTAGGTTATATTTTTCGATTATATTAGTCTGATTTATCATTAAATTGTTAAACTAACTTAAGCACGAAAGACAAGAAGAAGTTATGTATCCCTGAAGCTATAAAAATAATACTCCGCTACTGTATTTAAGTATTACATTTCTATATCTTCTTTAAAGGATCTGGGAAAATTATTCATATCTCGAAGTAAATATAAAATGATGTTTAAAAACTGCAAAGCTATCACAGCCATTACATTCTGACTTGTGTCATATTACTCGCAAAAAAATGAAGTCGGTCTCTCAGTTTAATTCTGATAACTCTTCAAATAATATTTACATTTTTAATGATATAAACATACATCTGAAAGTACATTAACTTCTGGCGAAATATCGAAACTGCCACTTGTTTCCCCCACACTTACTTATGTATCTGATCGACCTTCATTTTGTGCAGCTTGTCTAATGCGTTTCTCTCATTCAGAGCTTTGTTAAACTTGGAGCTCATCTCCTTGATTTGGGTCTCAAAATTGGTCTGCTGCTGCTGCAAAGCTTCGAGCTGTGCGCACAGCTTTTCGTGCTGGGCCTGTTGCTCCCCCTGTGTGGTTTTATCTGCAATAAAAACTAGTTAAAAGAACTGAAGCAATCACAGAAACCAAGTAAACGTACGCGTCTCAATCTCCAGCTTGAGCGCCTTGTTCTCCTCTCGCAGGGCAATGTTATCCTCCAACAGGGTGAACATATCGTGCTCCGGGTCCTGTTCGTTGTAGTCCGGCTCCCGCACTCTACTCCGGCTGCGCGTCTTGGCCTCCTGGGTGCGGAACTTGGCCACTGGTATGCGTCCGCGTCTCTCCATTTTGCACCAGATCTAATGCCTGCAGCGGACGGACCAAAAGGATATTGTTGTTATATTTGGTGAGGAAGTGAGGCGGGGTTAATTCTTAACTCTGCTTACGTTTCGTCTTAAAGCCAAGTCCTTAACCTCTTCTTAAGCTAAGTGATGCAAATGGAACTAATGCTCGGCCATCACCAAATGATGAGTGTGAGTTTGGATGCACTGGGGAGTGGTGTTTGTGTTGTGTATGAGAGATGCTTGGGTGGGTGGGTATGTGCCGCACGGCATGCCTTGGAATTGATGAGCCCACATTAAAACGCCTTGCATATTTACTTTTCGTTTTTATTATTTGCTGTTTACAATTTCTTCTTGATTTCGGTTTTATCTTGCTTTGCCTGGCGCTTGCCCGCCCCTTGCTCTAATGTCCCTGTGTTCCTGCCCATCAGGCCTGCGCCTCAGCCTCTGCTCCTGCTCTCTGTCCTGCCTTTATGATCTTTTGCTCCAGCAGGTCCTGCACTTGGGTTCAAAATACTACAGAAGTTGGCCGAAAGCATTTGGAATGCCTGCCGAAAGTTGCTACGAAACTAGTTAAAGTGCCACGCCCACAGCGCCTGCAAGTGTCTCGCTTGGCCTCAGAAATATTAGCTTGATGGCGCTCAGTGTGTCTGTGCAGAAGCGTTTCATTTACATCATTTCTTTGTCTGGTTTGTGGTTTTATATCATTCCTTAACTATTTTAATTTAACTGTATTTTTGCCATTTGTTTTTCGTTTCTTTTTGCTAATCACTTATGCGTACAATTTCCTTTGCTTTCTTTGCCATAATTCATCGTCATTTCTCATGTTTGGTCACTTGTAGTGTAAAAATAAAAAAAACCTAAAGTTTATACACAAATATGTCGCTACCTTTTGTTATGTTTTGTTTTTGTTTTTGTTTTGCCTCGCTTTTAATATTATATATAAACTTTTGAGAAATTTGCTTTGTTTTTTGTTCAATTTTATAAAAATAACTAATTGAAGGCGGCTTAGAGCTCTTTGTTTTTGCTTGTTTTCGTTATGATTTTGTGTACGCTTTTATGCTTGAATGTTTGCTTTGTTTCCTTTTCAATTTGGTTTAAATAGCTATATAATTAATGTGTTTCGAAATTAATATTAGTGTATTTTTTCTTTCCTTTTTACAGCTAATTTTAAGATTTATCTTTGGATAATCATCATGCTTTTCGTGTGCTAAATACTTTACATGTCTTTACGCATTTTATAATTTACATTCTTTTTGTTTTTCTTTTTTTTTTAGTATACATACGTATAATTTTCTGTTTTATAAGTTAATATTGTTATAATTTATTTATATATATATATATATATATATATAAATATTTATAATTAGCTTTAGTATTAGTTTTTTTTATATATAAGTGAAGATTCTGTAAGCAGGAAAGAGGGAAAGGGTTAATTTTTAAATTTATTGTTTTGAGACGTGTTTGCATTGAAAATACAAATAAATAAAGATGTTTGTTTTAATAAACAAAACGAAACAATAGGCGAATTCATAATACTTTGTACTGAAAGGTAAAAATAAACAAAAAATTCGTTACAAGTCTATAGAGAAGTTAAGCTAAGCTACGCCCAGCTGGCCCTGCATAAAAACTATGTCAGCTCTTTAATTTAAACGAGTTTCGAACAAAATACTGCAGTTTTGAGAAGTAATTTATACATTATTATTTAAATTGGTTGCGATTGGAGTTTTTGAATTTCAGAGATTCCTTTATACTAAATAGCTTTCCGTTATTAGTTGTTTTTGCTTTCTATTTATTCATTTGATGCGACGAGTAAATGTGTTTAAATACGTGTATATCTTTGTGTTGCATTACTATGACCGAGTCATCGAAGGGGAATTATCTCTCTTGACTTGCTCGTAAGGAACGTACATGTTGTGGTGATACAATCAAAATTGCTTTTGGTCAATGTGTCTTGAAGGTTTTGAAGGGAAATCTGTGAGGTGTTTAAAAACAAGGAATTTTCGTTTCTCGACACATTCTTCTTGGATTCATCGGACTACAAATTAGTGTGTGTGCGTGTAGATGTGTTTGGTGTGTGTGACTACGACCGCGCCACGTCTAGGGAATGACTCTTAAATGATGTTCTTGCTGAATGTTTCGGATTGGCTTGCTTCGTTGTGGTGTGTTCCTGTTTTGGGTTCCCGCTTCTCGCTGATTTGTTACATCTCCTCGATAAAGTCGCGCAGCTGGTCGATGAAGGGCCGGCGGTAGGCTGACGAGTGGCCAATTTCCAGCTTGTACCACTTGTCGAATGATTCCTTGGGTATCACCTCACTGTCGTAAAGTACGCTAAACGTGCTGCATATGGTCTCGCCGGCAGCCATCTCGTCGCCTTCAAGCTCGGCCATAAAGTGCTGCTGAAGAGAGTCCACCGCCTCGTCTATGCAGGCAATTTCCAGCGCCTCCTGGGCGTCGATGCAAAGACGCAGCAGCGGTGTGCACCTTGTGCGGAAGCTCTCTGTATTAAGCTGCAGCTGCAGTGCCTTACCGCCGCCGCCGCCGCCTCCCTTGTTGCTTTTAGTCATCACAGTCAGCGCATAATCACAGCACAGGAATTTGGTGAGCTGCCTCACAAAGTGCGCATTGATGGCCACGTTGGTGTTGATGTAGTCGATGGCCATGTCACTGGACACAGCCAGCAGATGTCTAATCCGCTCAACATGCTCCAACGGCGAGCGCGGCGTCGTTGCGCTGCTCGACGGTCCCCCTTTCGCTTTGGCCTGTCCCTTTCCCTGGCCCTGGCTGGGTATGCCGTTGTCCAGAAAGTAAAAGCTGTGCGACTGCACGAAATCGCGATACTTGCCAACATCGTTCCAGAACAGCTGTCCGCGATCCAGCTTGTAGTCGTTGTGCCACACCTTGCGGGCGTAGGCGGCCCCGAATTCCTGCACGAAATAGTTGACAAGGCCGAACACGAAGCGCTCGGCGAAGAACGAGTCCTCCAACCAGCGCCTCTGCCACACATCCTTAAGGTCCAGGCGGCCGGAGTGCATGATGGGCCCAAGAAACTCGAAGACATAGCTCCAGCCGTTGGGAACGTCCACTAGAAGGTCAGGAAACTCGTCGCTGAACCGGGAATACGCCTGGCCGAAGGTCGTCTTGTCTAGCGCTTCCTTGCTCATGAGGTAGGCAAAGATGTTGCCGCAGGCAAGACGCTGCTGGCGCTTCACCGCTGCCCCATGCAAGTAGTCCATCATCAGGTATTGCAAAGCTTTTGACTGCTGCTTAACGCTGTACGAACGCCAAATGGTTAGGACCTCTGGCTGCCAGTCGCGCGTATTGAGCGACTCCTCCACCAGCCTGGTAATGAGCTCCTGGCACTGTTTGCCCGTGAAGGCGAGGTCGGCCTGCTGATCCACATGGCTGCTTCTGTTGCCCGCGACATGGGAGGGCGGCAGCGGAGTGCCTAAGGGAGGTGGAGGATGATGGTAAGGCGACAAACTGAAGTTCTGACCTGGAGGCGGCAGACGCTTGAGCAAGGATGTGGGCGGAGGTGGCGGCACACTAGTGTTGGTCGACGGGGGCCCGCTTACCGGACGGTTGCCGGCATTGCGCCAGTAGGTCTGGTAGTGCGAGGAGTTGCCAAGCTTGGCATGCGAGTCGTCGCTGACGTTGCTGGTGCTGAAGCGCAGCTTGCTGGGATCAATACTCAGAGCCTGATTCTCGTGCTGCTGCTGCTTGGGCAACTTCTGCATGAAGTAGTTGCTCCCGCCGTCGTGGCCATGCTGGTGATGGTGATGTTTCTGCTGCTGCTGGTGATGCATCGGCTGGCTCATTCCGCCGCCCCGACTGCTGCCGCCACCGCCTCCTCCTCCACTGTGGTGCTGTTGCTGATCCTTGGAGTCGTCGTGCGACTTGTGGCGCTGGTTGCGCGCACCGCCCTGCGTTTGATTATTCGCCGGCTGATCCCAGTTCCGCAACCTCAAATCTAGCACGTCCTGCATCATAAAACGTACCCGACTGCTAATCTTGATGTGTGCCTGCTGGCGATGTCCCGTCCCGCGAGACCGGTTCACGATGTCCTGGATGCGACGGAAGATTTTCTCGATGCGGTCACGCAGTTGGTGCTGCTCGGGAAGCGTGGTCTCCAGCAGATGGCCGACGGTGGTCAGAAGCTTGCACATATACTCCAGCTTCTCCTCGCAGCCGTGCTCCAGAAGTGACTCGACGCAGTTCAGCACTCGGTCGCTGGTTAGCGACTGCAGCTTGAAGAGCTCGCCAATGAACCGAACAGTACCCCAGGCACGTCGTCGGAACTGGTACTCCAGGTCTTCCATTTCGGAACGCAACTCTGCTTTCTTAGCGGGGTCCGTGCACTGGTTGATGCGATCCACAGTGGGCTGCAGTTTCTTGGCCTTGGCATTGGCGTCGTTTACGTTCGACTCGAACTCGTGCTGAATGCGCGTGATAAGGGAGCTGGTGAAGAGCGACTTGTTCTCGGCTTTGATTTCGTGGAACAGCACCTTGCAGAAGCGGGCATAGGTGGGCGCAAAATTCGGTTCACTGATGGTCTTTTCAAATATCAGCAGCATGACCTGAAAGGGATTCAAGGGTTTACGGGTTAAGGTTGTTAAGGTTGGTCGCAATGCAAATGTAATCCAGAAACATTTTCATAATTGCAATACGAAATTCGACTTACATTCGTCATTTTCGCCTCATTGTCCATTTTAATGCTTGACATCTCCTTGAGCAGAACTTCGAAGTTGTCGGGCGTCAGCTTGTTGAGTATGCCGCGCACCTTTTTCAGCACGCCCTCCACATCATTGTCCTCGTCCTGACCGGCGGCCATGGATGTTCGGCGCAGAGGCTCCGGCTGCCAGGCATTCTCGCACTCCGATAGCTTTATCTCTTCCTTAAGCGATAGCTGTACTCGGATTATGTCCATATGGCGCTGACTTGAACTGGATGTAGGTCCGCCGCCGCCCATGCCACCGATGCCGCCCATCTGCTGGTGTCCGTCGTGGTGCTTTTTGTTGGCTCCATGGCCGCGACCTCGCTTGCCGGGCACATAGTCCATGGACTCGTTGAAGCTCATATGCTGGTACTGCTGGAATTGCTGGCCATGGGCGTGAGCGTGGGTGTGGGCATGATGCTGCTGCTGTTGCTGCTGGCGGGAAACGAAAAGCTGCGAGATGCAGTCACCCTTCTGGCAGGGAACCATTGGCGGCTTGCGAGAATCTATCAGCTTGGACAGCTCACGCAGTGTCTCCATGCTATAGCGATAGTTTCTGATGCGAGGATTGGCACTGGCACTAGCACTGACGCCGGCACAAGATGTGGAACTGGAACTCGGACTGGGGCTCTTCGACTTGGTCGTTTTCTGTTGCTTGGTTTTGGGCGACGATTCGGCTCCCTTGACTTTTGCCTGATGGAGTGGTGAGCTCTTCTTGCTACCGCCGGCGCTCCTTTCTCCAGCATTGGGAATGGATGAGACACTCACCTTGAGAGCACAATCCACATTGTCGCCGCTCTTGCTGCTAAAGGATGAGGCATCGTCCGCTGCCTGGCTGATGGTCGAGCTGGACCATGTTGAGCTGCATATGAAACCGGTGTCGTGGCGAGCCGCCTCTTCATTGAAATCTCCAAACTTGAGGTCAGTCATGGCATTCTCCTCAATTTTGCTGCACACGGCGGCACCTCGAGCTGGCGGCTCATCTTCTTCGCACGCCGAGCTGCTGCTGTTAAGGAACTGTAACTGCTGTGTCTCCGACAGGGAGGCGACGGATGTATCGGGGCTGCTCTTCTGCAAGAATTTGGCCACTATCTCATCGTTGGCCAGGTGCTTGACTTTGGGATTTCGGCTGTCCTCTTTGCTGTCAGCTGGGGAATATATGATGACGAAGCAAAAATTAAAACCAATCCCAAAGAATAAAATACATAATTTTTAAATACTCACATTCAGGATCGCTGTCCGCCTCAGCATCCATGTCGTCGGTGATATTATCCTCGTCATTGTTATTGTTGTGGCTCATAAACTGCTCCTTGGGCTTGAGCACAGTGTTGTCGTCTCTTAGAGTAGAACTTACGAAGCTAGGATTATTACTAGTTGCACTAAGCTTATCAGTCGTCGGTTGCGCCGTAGCCTTGTCATCGACAGTTGTCGCCGTTCCGTCGTGTTTGGTTGTTGTTGTGGTTGCCGCTGTTAAAGTTGTTGTTGATGTGGAGTTGTTGTTGTTTGTGTTGGCCTCTGGTGCTCCTCCGTTGCCCCTGTTGCCATTGTTTCCCTGGCCTTGGCTGCTGCTTGTGGTGGTGCTGATTATCGTCGACTTTTTATTCTTTTTTTCCAAGTCCTTGGCCCGCTTCTGGGCCTTGCGCTGTTTTTTGGTTATGTTGCTGCTGTTGGAACTATTGGTGCCGGCGAGCTGGGTGACGGCCGCCGAGATGCGGTTGGGAGTCGGGACCGGTCTTCCCGTCACCTGGCCACCTGACACCTGCTGCTGCTTTGCCTGTTGCTGGAGATTCACTTGATGCTGTTGTTGTGGTTGCTGTTGCTGCCTAACCGTATGTGTGGGCGTGGAGGCTGCCGATGAGGATGCCCCCGAACTTGTCGTGGTGGAGGTGGCGCTCGCCAGTGGAGCAGCACTGGACTTTTTGATGGGCGACGCAGTCGGAACCGCTGTGGTCGCTATAGATTTACTGACGGGCTTCTGAGCTGGTGGTCGTGACCCTGGCGACGAGAGAGGCGTCTGCATTGGCTGGCTTCTGGGCAGGATGGATATGTTGCCCGAGCAACCGCTGGCCGTTGCCTCGGCCACGTCATTCGCTATGGATGTGGGCGTGGCGGTGCCTGCAAGTAATAAAACATTTATATGATGCAAAAGATAACCACTGGTCAAGCACTCACTTTGCTTGTTGGCCGACTTGGGGCGCTGTTTCTTGGCTGGTTCTTGGAACAGAACGGCGGGCTGGGGTCCCGCCTCGATAGCTTCAGTCGTCAGTGTCAATTCCTTGTGTACGAGTGGGAGGCTGGGATGGGTCTCCGTGACATTGTCGACTGCAAGATGGACTATTAGAATTGGGCTTGGACAGTTAAGTTTGGGCCAACTTCGGCTTGCCGAGATTCTGTTTACAGTTTATAATTGATAGTTTTTACTAATTTGCTTTCGGTAATTTGACATATGTAAATTTAAAATTTTCCAATAATGTTCGACACGAAAGGGTTACTGAGATGTTTAACTAATGCAAGGATTGGGGACAAGAATAATGAATCTCTCAAAATTGTCACAGAACTATAATGCTCTCAAAGACTTGAAAAGAAAATAAAGAACGAAGTTGGTTTTTACTCCTATTAAAATCCTAAAGAACTCATGTTCCAGGTCAGACTTACCGTCACTGTACTGCCAGAAGCTGAGATGGTCATCGGTGTTACCGGAGTGGGCCAGTATATCCTTCACAATCACACTGATCTGGTCCTTATCCGTGACGCCGGTCGTGGTAGGACAGCCGCTATGATCCAGACCAGATTCATCTCCCTCGTCCTCTCCGAACTGCAGACCAGATATTTCCCCCATAGAGAGAGCTATTTTCGGCTGAACATTCTGCATCTGATGTTCAACCAAGGCGGAAGAGAGCAGGGACGAGCCCGAGGTGGAATCCATGAGAATGGCCGGCGCCTGATATAAGCAAGTGGTACTGTTGCTATCCGAATCCAGCAGCTCCGTGCTCTGTGTCATTGTCGAGGAGTTTGAGTCCTTCTTAATGAACACGGAGCTGCTCGGGTCCATCACGTTCTCCTTAGTGTCCGGATGAATAATGGGAATGGCAAAACGGCGTTTACCCACCTTATCGCAGCTGGCTCCTCCTAGTGGTGGCTGCTGCGCCCCGCCGCTTACCGGGGGAGCCGATAGCGATGTGTTGGAGAATCCGCCAGTGGCCACTGCCTGCACTCCAGTCACATTCGGCACACTACCGGCCATGGCCGTGGCGCTGCTGTTTTGCATGTGTAAGGGTGGTGGATAGGTATGTAGTCCTGTTGGCGCTTGAGGCGGCGCAGTCTGCATCCCAGCGGGCGCCAGCATGGGTGCGGCCGTCATCCCGGTGGGCAGCGTCAGGCTCGGAATAAAGTTGGGTGCCAGATGGAAGGTGGCTGCTCCGTTCAGGGTCCCGTTGTGTGAGTTTATCATGGGGGCCACGGCAGTCGGAGCGGGACGCTGCGTATTGGTCGGAGTCATGGCGTAGGTGGTGAAGTAGTTTGCATGCTGGGGCGTGGCCGCCGCCCTCTGGGCACCTCGCATGTTGCGACTGTGGGAGTTGCCTCCGCTGCCCACATTGTTGGCGCCACTATTTGGAGCTGGGGCATTCAGAAAGTAGGTAAATGTCTGCGGCTGCCCTGTTGCGGCAGCACCACCCGGACCCGGCTGCTGACCGTTTGGCGGCTGCAGCTGCTTCTGTTGCTGTTGCGGCTGCGGTGGTGCATAGAACGCGGTCGCCTGAGCTCCTGCCGCTCCGTTCGTGGGGAAAGCCACCGTCGGCTGCATACCCATCAGCTGTGGGTTCTGGTACGGTTGTATGTAGGCGGTGGAGATGTAGGCTCCGCCGGTCCCGGCCGCATTGCCGCCGGGGGGTGCGATCAGGCCAGCTGACTGCGAGAAATGGGGCGGCAAAGTGGGGTTGCTCAGCGCCCGGGTGAGATTGGCGGCGCTGGAGTTGGATGGCGCAAGCACCCCATTGGCACCGTGAACACCACCACCATGATGTCCGCCACTGTGTCCCTGGTGGCCCAGTGAGCTGGTGCTGGCGGCGGCGCCTAGTTGGAGGGCAGCGCCGCCGCCGCCACTGGCATTACTATTGCCCGCAGCCGAGTGGGCAGCGTATGGCGTCGGTGGGTTGTAGAAGATAACCGGCGTATGGTGCGCCTGCGCTTGCACCTGCTGCTGCTGAACCTGCTGCTGTTGTTGGAGCTGCTGTTGAAGGTGGGCGGCGGCGGCCGCCGCCTGCTGCTGCTGTTGTTGGTGCTGCTGTTGCAACAGCTGCTGTTGCTGGTGGTGGTGGAGACCGGTGTGGTTCGGAACGAACAATGCGTGGGTGGCCTGCTGCTGCTCCTGTTGGTGAAGGAGATTGCTGCGCACCTGCTGTTGCTGCTGCTGTTGTTGTTGTTGCTGCTGCAGGTGATGGTGGTGCGAGTGCGCCGTCTGGTGGTGCTGGGCTTGGTGGTTGTGGTTCTGCTGGTGTGTCGACTGTGGCCTGGTTCCCTTCCCACCCCCTCCCGTTTGCAGGAACATAGGAGGACCTTCGGAGGATCTGCACACGCACGCACACAACACACACACAGAGGCACGGGAACAGGCACACGAAGGAGTTAAGAAACGCGCGGCCGAAACAGGAGCAGATGTACAAATCGTAATGTTAGTAAGATGGAAATGGAAGTGAAAATGGAGATGGCGGATGTGGGAAAAGCTCAGCTGGTATTATTAAGTTTGGTAAAGCGGTGGGATGCATGCGTGCGAGAATTGGTGAGAAAGCCAAAACCCAAAAAGCGGTATGTAAATCTTATGACTAAAGCTGTGATCCCACAGCCCTGAAATGCACTCCCTACTCTCTTTCTCTCCCTGGCCTTGTTGATTCTTTCACTTAATTGAGCTGTTCAATTCTGTGGAATGTGTGGAGTATGATGTCACTTTCGTGGGGCGGCGGCAGTGCTCGAAGATGGCCACCCGCCTTGCCTTATCGCCGCTTTTATCAATGGTCTAGTCGATGGCAGCGAACAAAGAAACTAAGTACTATGTAAGCCGCTGGTGACACACAAAAAATGGTAGTGATATTACTCAGCAGCCAGTGGGCGTAGCGATGGATGGATCTTCTGTCGGTTGTGGGGCCACAACCAGTTTGGCACGTTGTCAGAGACACATTCCTCGGCACAGCACCAGTTGCCACAAATGGCATTGTTTTGTGAATCAAATATGATATAGCTTATCGAAGAATATACAAATCAGATCGGTAACAAGAAGTGTTTACTCCGAAATCTCAGACGCTAATCGTAAACATTGATTTCCTTTTGCTCAGGCACATGTTACACAGAGAAAAATATTATTAAGAGTTTCTAATGGTTTTAGTTTCAATGCAAAACTTGATCAAAGTATTGTAATCATTTCCTAAAATTAAAAAAAAAAAGAAAATAAAATTAACTAAAGCCACGTTATGTGGGCTTCTTCTTAGCCACTTTCCACTGTGTTGTGTTCCGTGCGCTGGCCTAGAAAATTGCAACTGCTGCTGCGGTTTTGAGGCCATGCACCTCGCCACGAGAAAAACCAGTTTCCATCCGCCCAGTGAAGAGGCTGCAGAAGATGCATGCAGCCGAGAGTCGGACTCGGTGGCGAGCGAGCTGGCAAAAAGAAATGCTGACTTGATTTCTTGTTTGTTTGTAAACAAAACCAGTTGGGACGGCTGTGTGGGTGAGAGCACTTATTGGAATAGGAACTGCTCTAATTGGGATCGCGGCGGCGATTGGAATTCGCTGGCAATGGGTGGGATAAGATAGGCGGAGAGACAGAACGAGAGCCAGAGAGTGCGATTGTAGGTGTGTGCGTTTAGGCTAAAAAAGTAACAATAACTAATGTGAATAATATACACAGGGATTAGTTGTCTGGATGAGAATGAGTCGTGGCCGCTGCCCAACTTACCGCTTCCTGTGCTGCTCCTGCCGATGAGTCCAGTCCAGTGGGAGCTGTTGCCCGTGTATTAGTGTCTCTATGTTGCTTCTAGTTGGACTCGGTGAGATCCTGCCCACTACTCCTCCTTCTTCTTCCTCTTCCTCTTCCGCTACCTTAGTTCACTCTATGTTCCTCGTTGTGGTGCGCTCTATCCGGAATTTTCAGATATTCCATATATAAAAATACGCGAGTCTATGGTGCAGCACATCCACATCCACATTTGTGCAGACGAGGGATGAGGGGCACGTACGCGTACATACATACGTACAAAAAGGTAAAAAACAACGCACACGGCGAGTGATAAATTTTCACGGTAATTTTTCTATAATTAATAGAAAGTGAAAATGCTTGAATTTTGCCTTAAAATACAATTACGTTTTTTTTACTAATATTACGAAGGGTCGAGCAGAGCCTGCTACGATTTTCGTTCCCCCTTTACCCTGTGTCCCAGCTGAACAGGCTCGGCCGGATTAAGAACGAATTCAAATAAAGATTCCCAGTTACAGGACTGTTGGCAAGTCCAAAGGCTCGTCAGTTCAGTTTTCCCTTTCACAGTTTTTCCTGCGCCGAGGCGAGGCGTTGGTTGTTGTTTTTGCAGTTCGCTTTTCTTTTCGCCCTGTCCCTGTCTGGCTGTCGACACTTACCGCTCCGTTCCTTGCTATCCGCTCTAGCTCTCTCGCTCGCGCGCACCACACACACACAAAACTGAGGAAACGAAAAAAAAATACTGTTCCGCGCGGGGAACACGCCGAAAACGTTGCACTGACACTTCCCTTTACATCAGTGCATCGTCCGCTATATCTCGTTTGTATACTAGTTCACTAATTGTTACAAATAATTTTGTAAATGTAAATATTCTACAGAAACACGTCCGTGTTTTAGTGGTGGAGAACTATCGATGGCACTATCGATACTAGAGATGTTAATTTCTCGAACATCGATGGTACTATCGATACTATCAATGTCTTTAATTTTCTCGAATATCGATGTTTCGTGCATGCGATTTACTTGCGATGCATTGCGGTTCATGTCCTTCATATTAGCGTCGAAATGGAACGGTGGAGAACGATGGAACACGGTGCAATTTTTTATATTTTATTTATTTTCTAAATAAGTAACTTAATCAAACTAATGTTTATAAATATAAAAAAAAAACAAATTTACTAATGTTTTTTACTGGTTTTGGGGGTATTTGACCTTTGGATATATTTTTCTATCCATACGTTTATGAGAAAATCGCACAACAGTGGGTGGTGTGTGAGGGCTGATACCATAGGCGCCAACTATGAAAATGGTTTTAGGTCTTATCAAATCCTATTTATACGATTTCGAGAAATCCTTTTTTAAAATGTTTATTAATAACACTGGCTCTTGTACCAATATCATATCGTATTTAGTATTAAAATGAGCCGCTAGATGTCGCTTGTGAATAAAATTTAATTTCAAGGGGAATTCGGTTGATTTTGATTTGACTTTATCTTCAGAAATAAATTAAAGCTGCTGTTTTAGGCTGTTGAACCTACGAAATTCCTCTACTCAAATGTTTTATAATCACGTTGTAACTTTGACAACATCCCTATGTGCGCTTGTTGTCCTTGTGTATTTGTGCACATGCGCAGAATTTAGCCTTCCATTCGCAGCTTCCGCCGTGCCGCCCAACCCCGCCCACTTTCCCGGGAAACACTTACAGGGCTTACGCGCTTGTAGTAAAAGTTTTCTCTTTGTATTTTGCCGGATGTGCAGTCATGGCCGCCGCCCACTCCTAGTTTTCGTATTCCCCAATCCTTCGCTACGCATTGTCATTTTGAATGCCGGCTTATCAGCTTCTGCCTTTACTATGTTATTTCCAGCTGCTATTGAATATTTTCCATTAAAAAGTTGCTTACACTTTCATAGTTTTTTCTTAAATGTTAACTATTTCCGTTTGTATAACCTAATAAAACAAAACGAAATTTCCACCAGTCACTCAAAGTAGCTCCATCGCATTTAATAAGTGGACAAACTGAAACGAAAAGGATTATTTTGTGGCCGGAAAAGCAAAAAGTCCAGACCGCAAATGCAAATGTTTAAAGTTGGCAAAACGAAACCGCAGGAACACACACAGAGACAGGGTTTTGCCCATGAAGTTGTGAGGCATTTGCATTGCTTGTTTTCCTGTAATGTTTTTGCGGTTTCTGTGGTCGCAATAAAGACTGCAAGAGAGGCAATGCAAATGCAGGCTACAACAAAGTTTTAATAGTTTCTGCTTTGGCTGACACATTTGAATTTTAACGGACGCTCAAAGGCGACACCTAGGTGGTTGGCAGCGAAAGTGGCTTTGAATTCAGGGGTTATAACGGTTTAAAAACATCCCACAATCTGTTATATTGTTATAAAACACCTTGTACGCCTTATTTATACTAACTATTTTGGTATATTTTACAGAATCAACCAGTATTTTGCTACGGCCCAGCTACAGCGACATTTTAAGTGGCTCCGGCTGCGTTCACACTAAGTCTGAAGCTCGACTCGCCCTGACGCGCGTAACGCTTTTTTCCCGCATTTCCTCCACACTCATTTGGCGCTGAAAAATCCAACCCAATAATAAAAGGATGCACCGAATTGAATTTATAACAATAAACCGAAGCTGCACCTAACTGGATTACATAGTTCTATAGATGTATTTTCTATAGATGTATTGATTTAACTCTTCTTCCATGTGAAACCCAAAATAAAAATAGTGCGCGACTAAAAACCCGAATAATTGAAATGGGCCTAGCCCAAAACATAACTTTTTCGTTTCTTTTTAAATAATTTATTTTGCGAATAAATAAAACCAATCGAATGGCGACGACGACATTTACTCAAAGTAAATAGTGAAAATTGTGCAATAATTTATAGAAATTTCTTTAAGAAATTTATAAGTGAGCTCTGATAATAAATAGCCATTAAATGCGAAATACGAAATGTTATGCAACTTAGAGTTATACAAATAATTAAATAAATAAGAAAACAATCAGAAATTCTGCTCTTTGAACAGAAAACAAATACCACAGAATCGCGCAGCGTATATATACATATGCATGTATATAGCGGAGTCTGAGTCCTAGGGAGGCCAACAAATACAAGAAACAGTGGAATACATTTTGCCGCCAAGTTTTGGCTTTAGAAAACCCACCAACTCAACCAGAAACGAATCTTAAATAATCACAGTCGGAATCTGAATGCCCACCTGACCAGGAGCAGGAAGCACCTACCTATCCCCGCGGCACCTGGGAATTTTCACCCACGCACGCAAGCGCAGGCTCCCCGGGAACCACACACAGCACCAGAAACCCCCGAAAAAAACACACACAAAAAATTAAGACAATAAAAGAAGACCGAAGGCGGAAGACGGAGCTGCTGAATTTGATTTTACTTTGATTTCATTTCGCCAATTGTTTCAAGATGTGGAGGAAGGCGAGCAGTGTGGTCAGGGAGACCACCTGGTGGAAAACGCGTCGTCAGGGCCAAACGGAAGCCCCAACAGCAGCAGCAGCAGCACCAACAACACCAGCCAGGACAAGGACACACATGACCCAAGGATTAATCATCACATGGTCGCAGTTGGCAGTTGTTGCTGCTGTTGCAGCACTGCTAAACTCCTCAGATTGTCAAGGTGAGAGGTTATTCGATATCATATTTCTTGTTGAATAAATTAAAAGGCAAATTTCAGGGAATTTTGTATTCTGTATTTGTTATGGGATTAATTAACTAATTCTGGCACTTATTTCTTCCAAGAATTAAGTTTACAAAACATAATGATGCGAGTACTTTCACTTTTCATTGCCACTCGATGTTTTAGAATGCTTAACAATGCTTTGCATTGTGAAAATGTCCAGCTGACGGCTCAATAAATGCCAACGTAAAGCGTCAAAACTATGACGAATTTGTTGGCCTTAAGCATTGCGGCTAAGAGCGAGTATTTTGCCTCGAAACCCCAATTCAATTAATTCAAGTACTCTTTTTCCACGGGGCCTCGAGACCCTCGATAGTTGCTCAATCTCACTATTGAGGCTGGGTGAGTGCGAACTCAATAAAACTGTTGAATGGATGGCAAATCAAGCCTGTGCTCTGGGGCTATGATGTACTTTTAATGACTCCTAAAAAAATGTAAATTGATGCGTCATTTTCATACCTCAATGGAAGCGTACACAGACCTTTGTATTCGGGCAGCCATTCAGCCTTAGCTGAAAACAACAAAAGTCTCTAAAAACTATTAGCACCTCTCCATGAAACAATCTATGCCGCCTTAGGGAAACTATGTATCTTTTTATATATGTAGCTGTAGTACTTACATTTTTCAAAACCAAGTATTTTTTACAGCGAATCTAAGCTTTATATCTTTAATAAAATTGTAAAAATTGTAGTAAAACTGGGTGGCTTAAATATTTAAAAAAATCAATTAATTGCTCAAAACTATGACACATCGCTTGCTCTCCGAATATAGTAATAAATATCTTCATGTATTTGGCATATTTTCAAAGCTCTTCACACTCCAATCCAAACCGTGTGAATACATTATGCAAAGGAGGCACCTTAAATCAAAGCAAGCCTATTGTTTTGCATAATATTCTCCACATTTGCCTATGACTACTTAAGAGCCATAATTAGCTGGGACCACAAGGGCCGGTCTCGGTCTCCGACGTCCCTGGGGTTCAATGAACCGACCCGCAATTGGTCGAAAAAAGCGCAGAGATACGGATACGCAGGTACTAGAAGTTTGGCGGTGGGAATGTGACTCTGATTGGACGCTTCAGAATTAACCCATTAGGCGAGAGTGTAGGCCAAAATGAAATTCCCAGTCGTTTGGGCCAATTTAAATTTCTGCTTGTGGCCTTTATCTTTGCCAGTGGCTAGGACCGAACTTTCCTTTCGATTCATTTGGCGCTCTTGACACTTGCTTATAAATTCAGCCAAGTGCCGGGCCAGCAGGAAATTCTAATTTATGGCCACAAATTACTCTTCGCATTATGCAAAACACAGCGATAAGGCATTAGAGGGGCCAATGAACCGCAAACAAACTAAATCATTCATATCTCGCTCGCGAGGTACTGCCAAAAAATCGAGCTGAGAATGGGGCCTGGCCATGGTTGTGGGGGTGGGAATGGGAATTGGAATTGGAATTGGTGTTGTTTGGAAACCGGTTGACAGACGGACTCGGGCTTTGTACTTGGTCCGTTCGCAGTTCCCAGATACCAACTCGACTCGGCCCAAAAGTAACACACACATCCAGCAGCAGCGGCAAACAGAAGTGAGTCGGCAGCAATCTTGTCGCTCCAGTCTCTCAGTCTCAGTCCCAGACCCCCGACACTTACGTAACACACTCGGCCGCAAATAAGATGCCAAGGAAAATGATGCGAAATGCAGCCCATTGAACCCGGCTGAAAAATGAGAAACCAATGGAACGCTTGACTCCGTCAATGTAAATTAACGCAGCCGGGCAAAAATGAAAGTGTGTCGGCGTCGTCGATGCAATCGAGGAGTCTTTAAGAGTGCGTGTCTCGTATGCAGGCAATTCCAGTTAAAAAAAAAGATCATAAAAATAACGAAACTAGTTTTTTTTTCACCGTCAGGCATTTTCGTGTCAATGCGTTTCTTATGTCGGATGTCGATCTGATGCCTTACTTACTGGAAGCTATGGGTTACTGGGTTAGGACAGAAGAATCACATGTAAAGGCAGAGTATCATTGTTAATTTATAATAAAAAATGGCCATTACGGCTGACATACCTACCTAATTACCTAATTATCCATTGTTATATGGGAATATCTTCCCAAGCTTAAATTCCTAAAAATTCTCAAAAATATTTAATAGATAATTGAAGAGGGTATTAACAAAATCCGTCTGCTGATGCTTAACTATGGGAAACCTTTTCAGTACAATTAATTTTGCATTTATTTAGACAATTGTGTGGCTTTGGCAAATGGCTTTGAATGTAAACATAATCTCGGACAAATTAATCGTTTAAATCCACTTACCGGCAGTTTAAGCTGAAAGCCATTTATCATAATGATGAGATCCGGCTTTAATCATTAAGCCATTTCAGTTAAAGGTGAAAAATAGGGACCGAGGAATGAGAATATATCAATAAGATTAAGCGAAGAATTTAATTAAGCATTAAAGAATTTTCTAAAGCAATAAATCAGATGATAAAATACATTAAAATAGTAGAGTTAATAAAGACAAGATTAGTAAAATACTTCAACTATTAAGCTCACTAAATTATGCAAAATTCATGAAATTATGCACATAGCATTGTAACCATAATCATAAAGCGATGAACCGAGACTAGTTTCCGTCCATGTCTGTGCGATGGAATCTTTATAATCCCCCCATGTGAGATATGGAGCGGCCAATTAAATCTCGTCGTGCTGCACTTTCGTCCAGCCATTTTTGGTAACTTTCCTCTGGCTGCTGTTGCCTGCCGGCAGTAGGTGGAGAGAGTTGGCTGCGGGAGGTGGCAGGCTGACCTGGTTGGAGCTTTAGTGGTGCGGTTCATTGAATTTCAATTGTGGGCGGTGCAATGGGACAACCGCGAACATCGACAGACCAGAGCCATAACAGCGAAAATATCAAACTGATTCGGTTGTGCAATGCGGCTCTTACATCACTTCATTTCCTTTCCCTTTCCAGTCGCCAATTTCAGATGTCATTGCGTATTGAACATGGCATGGGGATTGCTAATCGGGAATTCGGGATTAAAATTCGGACAGGGAATAATGTTTAGTGCACAGAAAAAAATGGGGGACAAAAATTTAATGGGTATTTTGATAACGATTTAACACAGGAAAAGACAGTCGATTGCCACACCTTGGCTTTTTCCAATTTTTTATTGGCGAAACAAGAAAATGTTTTTGAAAAAAATAAAAGTATGGTTGGTTTTTTAAACTACATCCATCTGAATACCCTTTTCGAAACATTTTAAGGCTCAAATTTTACAAATTAAGCAACTGCTTAACTCACATAGTTTTGACCAATTTATGTTTATTAAATGTGGGTTTCGCAATGTGAGTTTTGTTGTGATGCCGCGGAGAGTGCAGTTTTCGACTGGCTTATCGCTTGTTGGCAGCCAACAAACGGGAACCAACTTTTTTGTGTCCGCTGCCATGGCAATATAATCTAATTCCCACCAGCAGTGCCGGAGCAGCCACTCGGCAGACATCCCCAAATCCATAATGCCATGTCCTTCCCCTGCTGGGGGGTGCTCGAATTTCACGTGTGTGTGGGTGTGTGGGGAGCAGATTGTCGAGCAATTTGCAGCGATTAAATTAGCTCAAGCGTGCCGCCGAAGAAGCGATTGCCCCTCTCCACTTCCCTGTGTTGTTGTTGTTATTATTGCAAAGGACTAAGGTATTAAATGTATACAAATACTCCAAAAGCCGGAGTTTCGGGGGTGTGTGTGGGGGGGAGGAGGGGTTTGTGGTTGCATATGAAGCCACCACCAAGACTCCGGAGATAGAGCAGGACAAGGCATTGCCTGGGCGGGTGTAAAGGCGCCACGCCCCCCTCCCAGACTGTACCGCCCACTGTGAGCCGCATAATTCTCTGTGATGTTGCCGCGCAAAATGTTCTAATCTCTGCGCTGGATTTACACATTGCTTTCCCGGGGAACCCCCCTCACGAAAAGCTCTCCTCCTCGCAGAACCACATTGAAACTTTGTGTACATATTTGAGTTTCATTTCGTTTGCGGCTACGTTTTGGCTAACATGAAGTCATAAAATTGAAATAAATACAAATGCGTCTCGCGCTGATTTCCAGCTGAGCGGTCACGCCTCCTTTTAAGACGGGGGAGGCGACGTTGGTTGAGCGGTGGCACTCCTCCCAGCATGGGGCTGCCAAATCCCCCAGGAGGATGCCATGAAACGCTGCAGGATTTGGGCAGAAGACGTCGAATATCGGTGAACAAAAATATGTAGAAGGAAAAAGGGTCCTTGCAAGGGTCGGATAATTTCAGGTATTAAATCCTGTGTTGCATACCTTACATTGCATTAGTTTTCCTATATTTCCCAATAATTTTCAACTGGTTCTGGCATTTTCCAGAGGAAAACCCTGTCTTCGAGCAGTGGAAAGCATACTTACCTGGCGTAGAGGTTAACCGTGATCACGAAGGCGGTTCCTCCGGAGTGAGGCTTGGCCATTGCACCTCGGCTGAGTTGACCTCTGCGATTATTCCTAATGTGAATAACTCGTGCGTGTAATTTTTGGTAGCCGGGAATGGCGTTCGCGCCGTCCCGACATTGATAATAAATTCTACAAATAAAATATTATATAATTTTGGTTTCTGCATAAGGAAAGTAAATCTCAAATATCCTTAAAACTATTAACTGAATGACGGAATGTGTGTTACTTTGAAATGCGAATTCGAGGGTAATTTGAACAAATGTCCGGCGGCAACAGTGCCCCAGTTCGGCTCTCCTCCACATCCATCATCGATCATTAGCCAAGGGAGGCGTTGCTCTCCCTCGGATTCGCTTCCCCCAGCAGGCCGTTCCGTCCATTAAGCGGCTTTCCGTCGTTTTGTTTTCTTGCTCCTGGGTCCAGCCTCCTTTTTCGCGCTTTCTTATTTATTTATCATCATTTATTAAACGCTCTCGCTTCCCTGCCAAGTTTCCGATGCCAAGAATGGAGTCGTCGGTCCGAGTTCGGCAAAAAATCGTCGCTGTCAGATTACGTTGCAATATTGCTTCCAGTTGCCATATCCTGCCGTCCTTCCGCCCAAATTCACGCTGCCGTAACGGCGAAGGACGAGAGAAGCGCGCAACCGACGGAGAAGAAAGGACTCCCCGTTCCCCCTTTTTTGGCTTTGACACAAGCAACAATTTACTTGGTTTCAGGTTAAAGTCATATCGTTAGCATTAACGCTTTTTGATTTTTATTGAGTCAGCTAAATTTTATTCGATTTACCATCCACACACACACAGAGCAGCGCACACCCTCGCACAGCCAAAGACAAATACAGATGAAGAAGGGAGTGTTCCACCAGCAGCTTCCCAGCATCCCAGCATCCCCCGTCAGGAGGACGAGCACAACATTCCTGGGGAGGAATATTTGCGAGCTTTAATGAGGTTGGGCGAGCAGCCAACCAGGGAATCCGTGGGTGGGTGGGGGTCCGACCTGCTTTCCGCTCCAGCCCCTCGGCTTTGGGAAGAGTCTATTTCGGAAGTAAATGAAAATTTGATTTGGAATTTCGTGTGTCCTGGTCGTGCGTGCGTGCCAGGAACTCTCGAACCCAAACCCAAACCCAAACCCGAAGCCAAGCTCAACCCCCAACGGGAAGGGAATGCTGCTGATGATGTTGTTGATGCTGATGACGACGTCAAAGTCGAAGATGGGCATGTGATAAAATAAATTACGGGCAGATTAGTGCGAATTTAATTATCGTTTGTTCCTTTGATGTCGCGCCAAGTAAATAAAGGGAATAAATATGGAGATTATTCGAACGGCGGTTCTAACAACATTATCTCCGTTCCCACTTAATTGTGCGAAATATGTGAGGTTGGGTTTGGAAAATTCATGGCTACCTGAGATTTCCCAACCCTAGAAGAGCCTATTTCAGGTCCTGTTCCTGTGATTCTCAACTCCTTAAGGCATTTTCCAGAGGAAAACCCTGCCTTCGAGCAGTGGAAAGCATACTTACCTGGCGTAGAGGTTAACCGTGATCACGAAGGCGGTTCCTCCGGAGCGAGGCTTGGCCATTGCACCTCGGCTGAGTTGACCTCTGCGATTATTCCTAATGTGAATAACTCGTGCGTGTAATTTTTGGTAGCCGGGAATGGCGTTCGCGCCGTCCCGACATTAAAGAATAAATTAGGGATGTCGAAAATTTTAAAAATATCGTATCGATGATATTTTTTTTATAAAAAAATTTGATGATAATATTTAAAAATATCACTACAAAATATCGATATATTTCATATTTTTTGATATTTTTTTTCATTTTAATTTTTTTTCCTTACACAATAAAAGACGACAAGTTTTATAAAATGTATTATTTAATTTATATTTTATTTTATTTTTTTAATTTTATTTTATTATTTATATTATTATTGTGCGTATTATAATACATCCTTAATGCTAAATTTATAACTAAAACTAACAAAAATATAATAGCGTTTCCGCTCGTCTTAATCACTCTCTCGCAATGCAAGCACTTTGCAGTGCCGCCTGTTAATTTTAAGTAATTGGATTTTACATACTCTCTTTACGTACTCTTTACGCGCTTTTCATTTTAGCCGTAATTTTTCAGTTGTTCAAATTAATTTGTGTCACTTTTAAGATTGAAATCAGAGTGACCGAGGAAAAAATATCAAAAAATATCAAAAAAAAATATCGCGATTTCGATATTTGGGCAAAAAAAATATCACGATATAAATATATCATTTTAAAAACAAAATATCGATATTTTGATATTTTGATATATTATCAACAACCCTAGAATAAATTAAAACAATTAAAATAACGATAGCAATAGCATAAACAAATTCCTCTGGGGAGTTAGTTGTAAACTGAACATTTTGTAGATACTTTTTCTATATCTTATGCTAACAGTACCAAGAGCTGTAAAGCATTGATTTATGTTTTTATATATTTTTGGGAGTAATATTTTATGTTTGCCATTTTTAAATAATAATAATCATGTTAAACAATTTTAAAGGCTTAACTCCAATTTATACTCTTTAATTGATCTTAACTTTAATTTATTTTCTTTTCATGTTTGAGAGCAGTTTTGAAAATTATACTTCTTAGCAAATAATTTATGTTTTTTTACAGATTTATGAAATATTAAATACTGCTTTTAAAATATTGTAATTTTATGATAAACATGTGAGTTATGAATAAACATAAAAACTGCATCCTTAAATTGATTTATAATGTTTAGTCGAGTCTTGACCTGTGGCTATCTAATATAAAAGTACATATATTTTTTATAGGTTTTTAACGATATTTTTAAAAGTTTTTGTATCAAATTCAATCGGTGTTCTCAGTTCTAATTGTTTGATTATTTAAAAGTTCGCTGATTATCCGTATACTTGTTAGTTTATTAAAGATCTCTTTTAAACCTTTTGTAGCAGATTCCAAGAATCTAAAGTTCTTAATTCTTAGAGCAGTTGTTATATAGTTTAAAGTGCAATGAATATATAGAAACTAAACTGAATTGGTTTTATTTCAATCTTAACTTGAAAAATATATGTTTACATAAAAGTATTGTTCTTTAAAAAAGAATGAGAGCTTTAATAATATTTAATCCTCAAGATAAGTTCAAACATAATTCCCAAGAGGAAAAAAAACACTAAATCCGCTTGATGTTCCCTTTCCCATTTGGTTGCTTCTCCCGTAACTGGTTAGTGCAAATATTTGTCGTAAACGGAGAGTCAATCATTTGTCCATCCATCTATGTCCGCCATGAAACCTCCAAAATCAGATACTCAGTGCTCTGCGGGTTGCCTGCGGTAACCCGCCCGGCAGCATGTCCATATGTCCATCCCCGAGATGCCAGTTCCAAGGCACTTGTCGTGGGGAGTGCAAGCATTAAGGATTGGCCGCCAACCCTTTCTGATTCCACGGTTGTGCGCTGCTCGAAGGGATGCTCTCGTCCTGCTAAGTATCCCTGGCAACCCGTTAATTTATGGAGCTTATGTGTCTGCGATCCAGTAGAGATGCCCTTGCCATCCCTCACTTTCCTGCCAGCTGGGCCCTGCACTTAGATGTGATTAGTGGATTAAAGGCGTTTATTGTCTCCGGTATCCGAGGCACATCGAATCGGTCGTCCGGGTGACGATTCCACGGCTGAGAATCGGGAATTCAATTGGCAAAGTGACTGTGGCGACGGCCTCGCAATGTGGGTCGATGTCGTCCGGTTGCCAATCAATTTTCCAGCGCCAACCTGGCAACAAGTCAAAAATAAAGCCATCTGCCCGGTTGGCAACGTCTCCTCCACGTCGCTCCTTTCTTTCATTTTTATCGGCTGCCGGGAATCTTATCGCGTTCAGTGACGAAACATCAGGAGACGCAGCCAGACACAAACACTCAGCCAGCCAGAAAGATAGACATGGCCATTGAGTATTATTTGTTCTCCCCCTCCTCCCGCGGAACCCGAGCTCGAACCCGGGCCAAACATTATTAACAACAACCATTGGCGGTCGTGTGCCGGGCAGCCTCGGGCTCAGCCTCCGGCTACGGCGTCAAGGAGGAATCCCTGTTCATTGTGACTGTATCGGGGTGTTGTTTCTGTTGTTGTTGTTGCGCTTGGGGATGTCAACGTGCTCGTCATCACTTTGTATAAATATCCTCGAGCACGTATATTCCATGGGGCCACGTGCTTGGTGAGCGTGGGTCCAGGGCTTCAGAGATTAATGCACGCATTAGTTGATTTAATTCATATTACGCCGGCTATGCCAGCTTCAGTTGTTGCTGTGGCTGTTGTCCTGGCCACCAGCGGCAATTGAGACATTCTGGGGAATTCCCTGGCAACAATTGAGGGAGACGACAATGGAGGAGGAGCGGCGGGGCAGCTTAAGGCATTCGAATTTAATATCGAATCGACGGTAAACAAACCGAAATTTCAGTCGAGGGGATTGCCAAGAAGATGTTCCTTCGCCTGGCTCCCACCTCTGACACCTAACGCTGGATGTTGTCTGTCTGTTTAAACATTTGGCATACATTTGCATTGTTTAGCTGGGAGTTCGTCAGCGAGCTTAGCATTGAATTTCAATATATTTCATGGTTTTCAATCAATTTCATGGCAAAGTCCCAAAGGGAATGGCCTGCCAGCAGTACTCCCCCCGGGACTTGTCAAGAGCATGGTTCGTCATAGTCATCAACCATCATCGTTCTCATCATCATCATCAATGTCCTCAGAGGAAGAAGCGCGAACAGGAGCCGGAGCCAGGGCCAGAGCTGGAGCAACCTGAACATTGGTTCAGGGAAAGCTGCACGCCAGCAACTTTTTGTATGGCAAAGTTCTCCTTTCGTCTGAGGATTAATTTGTAAGGCAGCCCTTGTGCTCTTTGTCCCTGGCCAGCGCGCTTCTTGAGCCTCCTCCGGATTATGAATCCCTGGCAGGCACCTGAAACACTGCATTTGGGATGAAAAAACTTCTTTTTTGAGCCTTCGCTCGTTTTTTAAATTAAATGTGCTGCAACTAACGATTTCGCAACTCTTTTATTTTTTGGTATCCTTTAGCAGGACGAGCGCCTCCGGAGCCGTACTACGGCAGCTATGTCGGAGAGTTTACCAACTTTGCCCACGGCATCAAGGTGAGTCCAGTTTAAATTCCTGGTAAATTTTATAATTTAAACATTTTTAATTGTAAATAAACTGAAACTGAAATATTGAAATATTCTTTCCGCAGGGACGAATCTATGCGGTGGACGAGTCAACGCTGTTTGTCAAATCCTTTGCCTACGATGGCACCGGACCGGACGCCTTTTTCTGGGTGGGCAAGACGCCCCGACCGAGTCCCGACGGCTACATCATACCCTATCCAGAGGAGTACATGGGCATGTGAGTATCGGAGAATGCATTTGTTTGGCTTTTGGACTGGCCAGAGACTGGACCTTGTTGAAGACGGAAGCGGAGATGGGAACTAAGAAGTAGACGCTGATGGAGATGTCCTGGCTACTCGAGCGCAGCAGGCCATTTCCCCAGAATGTGTGCGAGTGTGTGTGTGTGTGTGCCTGGATCCTTGCCGACTTTACGTTACGCACGGCTGACAATGAAACCACTTTCAAAAATTAAAAAACATTTTTCATCTCGCCTGCCATTTGTGCTCGCACTCGCTCTCGTTTTCCTTTTCCTTCTCCCTTTGTTGCTCTGGTTCTTGTTGTTGTTGGTTGTGCCTTGTGTGTGTCGCTTCGTTGCCTCCTAATGTGAAAAACTCATTTATTTCTTCACGTTAGATTTGTGGTCATATGTGGAGGCGGGAGTGGCAGTCGGAGGCTCCGGAAAAGTCACAGCAAAAAAAGAAAGCCGCAAGACACGAGCACAAAGCGATGGCAGAAAGTTTCAGCTTTTTAGCTACTATTTACTTGAGTCGCCACAAGGTTAAGCCGCTCAACTAAGTATTTACCTGGCAGTCCTCCTGCTTGCGCTGCCACTTGAACGCACTAAGTCGCTTCTTGCTTCCGTTCCCCGGCTTAATCCGCCGGTGCATCCTGGCCACGCACACAATTTGACGTCATTTGGCCTGCACATTTCATTATCACGAACAATGCAGCCCCACTAGCTAATCCCTCATCCTCATCCTAATATCCTCATCCCCCCCAGCTCCGTCAAGGCAAAGGTAAAGTGGCTTCCCAGGCGACATTGGCATTTTCTCAGGCGCAATAGAAAAAGAAAAACATAGCTAAGGTGAATGTTGTCTTTGATTTTCACGATTTTCACTACCTATGAGGGTTGTCAATGCCAAGGTTGTAGCACTCCAAGGATGTAGTATCCTTGGAATAAAAACCTAAAGACAGGGAAGGATTATCAGGGAAATTCTATTATATTTTTGATTAAAGAATCATTTAAAAGTTATAAAAAAAAGGCTTAATAATAATTGTTTAATATTATATTAAATAAATATTAAAAAAGGGGCACAATTCTTTTATGTAAAATTTATTTTATTTAGTATTTTATTTTATTTTTCCAGTTGGAAGCCAATCTAAACCGCTTACTAACTGATTTTCGCATATTCAATCTTTGCCAAAATATTTCCCCTAAACCAAGGCTAACAAAACGTAGCGTGCAAGGAATAAGTGATTCCCAAAAAGCGGCTTCCTCCCATTGCGCAGTCTCCATGCTCCCCAATCCCAATCTCAATCCCCAACCCAAACCCCATCTCCGTTTCCCAGGATAAAGAAAAAAAACCTGAGAATGTTTACGCGTTGGATTTCCCCATTCGAAAATCTCAACTGCTCGGCGCGGTTTCTCGCTTGAGAAATCGGATACAGATTCAGATTCAGATTCGGATTCAGAATCGCTGCTTGATGATGTGTGTGTGCGGCGGACTGAAGGCGATGCAGAAAACCATCCGTGGTGAATTGCTGGCCCAAACCCAAGGCATTCATATTGTAATCGACTTTAATGCGTTTCATTGTTGATGCCACGTGCCGGGCTTTATTAGTTCAATGTACAACGATGCCATCGCCTCCACAGCCATCCATTCACCCCTCCTGCTGTCCTGCTGACAAAGAGCAACATTGTGTGTAGGGGTTGGGGCAAGGCAGGGGATTGGAGGTGGTGGTGTAGGTGGAAGCCCGGAACGCCGTAGCGATTGCACGCTTTTACGCTTTCAGACACATTACCCATACCACCCGTTGTACATTACCGCGAGCACCTTCTGACTCGCTGGTTGGGCTGGGAATGTGGGTGGTAGGTAGCTGAAGGTCGGCTGCGGTGTGTGTGTGTGTGTGTGTGTGGTGTTAGCACGATGATGATTGCTGTATTATGTGGCACACCGCCGCCGCTATCGCAATCGCATGCATTTGAGCCAACAAATTGCGCGCGTTTATTATGTCTAATGATTTTTATGTACGAAATTATGTGTGTCTGTCTGCCGGCGAACGATAATTGATAAATGCAACTGATTGGCACTGGGACAGGCTTCCCTCCCACCCCCAATGATCAATCCGCCGAGTGACAGCCCCGGAGCTGGCTTCTTGCTAAGCTTTCCGGGCGTATGCCAATCAACGTTAATTATCGCGACTGCCTTTGGCGGGCTTTGGCGTTGAAGGGCTGCCAATCCTGCTGCATCAAAAGTACATTAAGGTGTCCCAGGAAGAAGCTTCCAAAAACCATTTAGAAGGAATTTAATAAAGAACATTTTCCATCCGAAAGTTATACCTCATGATGCGCTTTTGGAGTCTCTAAAGTTTCTAGAATTTATTGTTCGAATTGAGCTTGAAATACTGTCACTTAAATATTATATTTCAGAAATATAAACTAAAGTTTCTAGCTAAAACTTATTACAATCCTAAATTCTCAATGTTTATTGTTCTTCCAAGAGTACCTAGGCTTTTTCTTGAGTGGAGTCCTGCTCCTGGCGCTGCTCACTTCTTTTTGTGTTCACGCTCGCTTTAGCTCTGGCCCGCCGAAAGGGGGAGATTGGTTGCCTGGGCGGGGATGGAGATGGGGTTGGATGGTGGCTGTGTCACAATGGATGCATCGAGCATAAGTAATTAAATTAGAATTTTTTGAGAAGCATGAAAGCGACGCAGCGCTGATTAACGCCCGTTGCCATGACAATGAGTGGAGAAGCCGTTGCCTTGTCCCAGTGACACCACCACCCACGGCCAACCCCCTGCATTACCCCTCCGGCCCATCCTCTCGGCTGTTGCTCATTTGCATCTGCACAGCACAACGCCGCGCCCCCGCGCTTCCACCTTGGCGCTTGCCTTTTCGCTTAGCTCTGATTTATGCAGATTTCATTAAAGTTTGCTTCGTGCAAAGTAGCAAATGAAGTTTTAGTTGAGTCCCCCACTCCTGGCAGCCACTATATGTATACTAACCAGCAGCAGGATGTGCCACCCGGGTCGTCCTTCGTGGTGTTAATCATCGCTGACAGGGCAGCCGCAACGCGAAATACAGTTTTGGGCTGTCGCCTTGGGCTGAGTTGTGCCCATTGCCATTAACTCGATTAAGCACCAGAGTTGGTGGATTCATTCGGATGCAGTTCCTCTTCAAAACCTCCTCCCCCCCTGCACTTTCAAGCCCTCAAGTGGCTGCGCCTGTTGCTGTCATTTTGGCTGCCGTGCCCTCATAAGTAGGCAACGCTTTTGAAACCTTTGCCGGAAATGAATTTTAAACCAGGAATAGCCCCTGATACTTGGGCTGTAATTTAAATTCGGTTGTTATTTTACATTATAAATACTATTAGTTAATTATTACCTATTTTTATTTTTATGGAAAACTCTTGCAATTGAAATACTTACACTGAAAGCTTTGAAATCATAATTAAAATGCTTGTAGGGGATATTGCGGTTTATTTGAATTTTAATTAAATTAAAAACTTATTATTTAAGTAAAAAAATTATTATTTTAATAAATAAAGTATTATTCATATATTTTGTAGTATTTATTCATTAAACTTTAATTGCAATTGAAGTACTTACAGCTTTGATATGATAATTAAAATGCTTTTTCTGGATATTGCGGTATATTCAGTTTTATTTCATTTTTTATTGAATAAATAACTAATTATTATATTCTCTGTATTTGGCATAATATATTGAAATTAACAAAGAACTAATTATTATTTATTTTTACATTTATGAGAAACACTTTCAGCTTTGAAATCATAATTTAAATGCGGTTTATTAGGGTTTATTTGAATTTTAATTAAATAAAATAATGTATCATGTATTTATTTTGTATTATTGATTCATCAAACTTAAATTTAAGATAACTACAAATTTTAATTAGATTTAAATTCTACCCTTTTGTATTTGGTGTATTATAACCTTTATTCTGTTATTATTATCTTATTATCTTTGTATCTGTTAATCAAAAGTTGAATCATCAGATATTTCTAAAAGTTTCAAGAGGAAAAACATATTATGCTATAAAATATTTCAATGTTTTCTACAGAAATTTTAAATAAGAAAGGTTCTGTCTGTGTTTCTCTGAAGAATTGCATTTAGTTTATTTTGTAAATAATATATTTCTTAATAAAAGATTTTAATTAACTTTGACATCTGAAAATAACATTATTTTAAATGCTAAAAAACTTGATCCTTTTTTTAAATTGTTTAATTAATAATTATAATATTTTTCTTTTCTTAATTAATATATTTCTTAATAAACGATTTTAATAACATTATTTTAAATGCTAAAAACCTTTATTCTTCTTTAAAATTGTTCAAAAGTAAAAGTATTTTTTTGTTATAAACATTTTTAATGCACTTACTGCTAACTAGATTTTCCACAGCTCGTTAGGGACTTTTTCGCCATAGTCTGTAGTGGGTTTCCTTCCCTTAGACCAAAGCCTTATTAATTATTATTGTTGCTGGCGTGATTAATGCCCCCGCCCGGCGCTATCTCCGGAACGAACACCCCTGTCGCCTGCACTTTAATACAAATTTAATTGAGTAGTCGTTGCTGGGACTCATCATCCGACGGCGGACTGTCACCCACAGAAGCGGGGGCGTTGGCTTGGCTCCGTCACGGAAACATGAAATATTCATAATAATTTTAGAATATTTTCGGGGGTGGCTTGTCCTCGGCTTGGCTTTGTTCGGGGAATCCGGATCGGTTGGGTGCGAGTGTGGGATGTTGGGCCGCCTTTTGCTGAGTTGGCGCGTTTTATTGTCTGCAAAATGCCCTCAATTGTTGTGCGTTTTGTTTATCGAGAGGCAGGCGGTATATATGTATGATATATACAGATACTGCCAGTCAGCAGGAACGGAATCCGTTGGTCGAGCAACAAGTTAAGGGCTTAGTCGGTGATAAAAGGGCACACAAGCGGGCTCCGAATTCCAACCAAACTAATTGGGTGAAAGTGCATAGATATTTAGCGCTGAGGGAGAGCAAATATAATAAAATCGATGGGCTCCAATCCCAAACCCACTCCCACTCCAATCCATTCTAAGTGCATCAATAAATGTCGAACTCGAACTCACTCAAGCCAGGCGGAGATGTCCTTGCCGAGGGGGAGGACAGGCAAATCAAACAGTCCAACAAAACACACATATTCGCCAGGCGGAAGCTGTAATGGAACTGGGAATCGAAGGCAAACAGTGTGAAGCCGAGGAAGACGGTGGTGTCTTGGGGGTGGCAGGACGACAGGACACATCCCTGGGTAACCAGCAGATAGATACATTTGATGCACTGTTGACACAGCGCCATTCAATTTGTTTTGGCTCATTAGAGGCTGCACCAGTTGCTGCTGGCATCTGGACAGAAGCTCGGACCTCGACCCGGCGATCCATCGACCCGTCGACACCCTCGGTTCAAGGGTATTATTGTCTAAGTGCTTAGCCGTGTCTAATGCGGATTGCGTGGCCTCCGCTGACATTCATTAGACGGGCGACCTTTCCACTTGAGCGGCTATAGCCGACTAGCCCACTAACTGAATGATTGACTCGCCGCCCGACACTTGTCCCAGTTGCGGTGGATCGATCCTCCTCAACCCCCAGCGCTCTCAAGGAGCTCGAGCCTCAGCTCTTTCTCTCTCGGCCATGATTTATACTATATCCCGCCGTGTCGACAGATACAGATTCATCTGGGCAAACACTCGCTGCTGCTGCTGCTGACTGCCAACGACGCCGACAGCCCCCTTGGGATTGGCATACTTAGACTTCAAGTTGATTATTAATATTCCCAGGAGTCGGTCGTGGCAGGGAGATGAGATGCAGCAACTGGAGGATATGTAATCATAGGAAAATCCACATGTACTGAGCAAATCAGAGGCTACCTCTTACCCTAGTAAACATTATTTCAAGTGCACAAAAGGGAGTGTGCATTTACATAAAACTTGCAGTAATTGTAGGGAATGGTTTCTGGTTTCTGATATTCACTATTCGTCATAATTGCCCAACCATTATAATTAACATCTCTGTGCCAAGGCTTCGCTTCGATTCCCACAGAGATGCGCCACCAGAGGCACCGAGATTGAAGCCCAAAAGAGTCGCTAATTGGCTAAAAGCTTTAAGCCGCCGCAAAAAGTTGCAGCCACCTAGAAATCCATTCACCGAGTAGGAGAAGGGGCCAAATGGCAGAGGAGGGGGGGCTGGGAGACGTGTGTAATGCCTCGGTTCGCTGCATTAGCCATAAATCTTCATCAACGCTCGCTCCCCTCATAAATAATGCGAGTATGCGAAAATGAGAAATGTTTTTGGTTTTGGTTTGCCTTTGTCGCCGGTCGTTTGGGTTTTTGCTTTAATTTTAATGATTTTAATAGTGTCGGTGGAATCCAGGCCAAGGGGCTGGCCGATCCATTGCACTTTCTGGCTGTTCACACGTTAATCCCTATGCACACATTGTTAACGAACGTGCAAACTGGAGGCGTGTCCCCGCATCGGATAATCAAAAGGCAGGTATGTTTGATTTCCTTTTGACAAGGACAGAACGAACAGGAAGGACAGGACTCTGGAAACACAACTAGAACTACAATGACAACAAGCTATAGGAGAGGCGGAACTACTGGGTTTAATAAGTATCATTGCATGTGGAGTTCTTTTCATTATTAACAACAACATTTTAATTTAATAATTAATCGATGAGGGTTCCTTTTGGTAAAGAAATGTTGCAAGGCTCAAGAATTTCTCTGCCCTCAATATGACATTTATTCCGTTTGCACTTTTTCAGCAAGCTCCTTACATATACATATAGTTTGGCATGGCCAGGACCTCTCATTTAACGCTCTCTTTCTCCATCTTATTCTCGTTCTCGGTCGCCATCGCCACCCGCAGGGATCCACCCATCCTGCAGGCGCACAACAGAACGGACATCCTACTGCGCTTACCCATGGGCAAAAGGATTAAGGACATTCGATGGCTGTCAGTGTGGTGCAGACGCTTTACGGTGAGTCCCAGCTCATTCCTCTTCCTTTTGGGGAAGCTCTTCTAGCGGACGGATGAACGGCAAGGATGGCACGCGCCATTCTCGCAGATTTATGTGTGTATTTAGCCGGGGCAAAAGCCTTTTTTGTAATTACATTTTTCGTAATTTAACTGCAGCTGCCTGCACAAGGATACGAGCATTATGCTCTTGTCCGGTCCCTGCTATCGATTATCGTCTTAATGGCTTTTCAAAAGGGCGGGGAAGTTATTTGGTTTCTCCTTCTAGGGTTTGCTTAAGAGTAAATTAAGGATTTGCCAGCATGATAGACAGTAATGTGGGTCAGCCAGGACGAAGGCGTTTCCATTCGAGCTTTAGTTTTAGACTCTAATTACAGTGCTCAATATATGCAAGTGCCCCGTCCAGCATGCAGCACTGGCAATTATGTTTGCTTTGCCTTCAACTTTGTCCGGCGAAAATTGCTTTTGTCCAAAAGGTTGCCATAGAGATGGGGATGAGAGCAGGTTACCAGAAAAATGCATTCCCCCGAATAAATTCCCCAAATGGCCACCGCTTCGGGTTCTAGTTCTGGGCGGGAATAAAAGATGGCGGCCGTAGTAAAATAAATTACAGCAGACATTTTTGATTAACTCAAGTGGTTGCATATAAATACACAGACTCAGCCACAGTCACAGTCACACAGCCCCAGACACCGACACAGCCCCCTCACACGGACACTGGCTGTGTGTATCCTTGCGGCATACAGGGTGTCCTGTCCACGCTCCATCTTGTGTGTGTGTGTGTGTGGCTGGGTGGGTGGTTGTACGGCGCCTTCCATTGACTGACAGCCAAAAAACTTCTTGGGGGCTGCTCACGCACGCACACCAATGCCGCTCGGATTGGGGTTAGTTAGTGTCGCTGTGTGGGTGCGCTGTTTGTGGAGTTTGGAGCGCGCATGCCCGATTTTTTGTGGGCGGAATGGGGAGCATAAGGGGGCTCCAGCCCCATACATTATGTACATTATGTTTTGGGTATACAACAACAAAGCGGTTGTTTGCTTACTTAGCGTCGCCGCGTTGCATGTAGATGTCAAGTAAAATAGCATCGCGAGGAATTTAGGAATTCATTTTGGATTTTTTTTCGGGAGGTTACGAATCCACATACCCTTTGATTTTATTTTTTATATCCTTTGAGCTAAAGGTACTTACAATATTTATTTTATATTTTTACAAATGTTTTTGCTATGCAAATAAAGGATATGCTAAACCATTTAGTTTTATAAGAAGAGGAAATAACAGAGAATTTGAAATTAAGTAAAAAGGCTTCCGAAAGTATGTCAATTCCTTGAAAGGCATTTTTAATTCTCATCTGCAACATTTTGTAGCATACTTTTTAAAATATTTCCAATGATTTAACATCCACAGGGAAACTTATGGCTAAGACAATTTAACAGACATTTTGAATTACATTTAGGTTAATTTTTATTAAAATGCAAAGCAAAGATTTTAGAAAATATATGTATTTAATATATTTCAATGCAACGATTTTAATAAAAATACTGATTTAAATTAAACACGAAATTAGCAAAATAACTAAAAGACAATGTTCGACTCGACAGGCTTCGCTCTGTGGCTTTACTCTAAATAACAAATGTTTGAACTTAAAGATATTAAATAAATTATTCTAAGATAATTCATTAAAAAAGGGTATTTGTTTACTTCTATCAGTTCGGCTGAGATGTAGAAAGTAGAAATGTATGATGGAGCCTGTAGTAAAATCCTGCCACATGCCACGCCTTGAACATTAAAGTAAAACTGCAAAATGTGCTTAAAGGGCACTTTATTGTCCTCTGTGACATATGAAAGCAAACGATGATGACCTGACTTTCCCTTACAGGTCGACTTTGGTGAGGTGTTCATTCCACCGAACTTGGATGTGCCCAAGCCGCGGGTCCTGCCCGAGTTCAAGCGCCTGGCCCACGGACTTCGTTCCAGCAACATCAGTATTCTGGATGCCAGGACATTTTACATGTGAGATTCACCGGACTTTATATATTTTTCTAACGATTAACAATGTTTGCCTCCCCCTTCAGACCCAACCTGCACTACGACGGTGCCGGACCCGATGCCTACTTCTGGGTGGGCAACGGCAGTGAACCGAACATTATGGGTATAAAGGTTAGTTACGCTCAGATTGCAATTAAAAAGGATAATTAGATAACTCTGTTTCCTGGTCTTTTCTATAGGTGCCAAACGAAGTTGGGTCCCTGGAGCCGTTACGTGGCTATCAGGGCGAGGACATCGAGATCCAGCTGCCTGCCAACCTCACCGTCTACGACATCGACTGGCTGGCCGTTTGGTGCGTGGAGTACCGGCACAACTTCGGACATGTGTACATTCCGCGGGACCTGGACGTTCCGCCGGCCTTGGGCCAGACCAAGATCACGGTAAGTGGCGGACCCCGGAGACGGGTTAGATTGTTCCGGACCATGCCCCGCTCCATATGCTAGCATTTGTTCATTTGCATAAAACTCATAATATATATCTCTTTGACCTATGCGCGCCGCATTAGCCATTATGGTGGTATTCACCCGTGAGTACTAGACTTAGCCCCATGCATGACCTGATCCTGGGCCAGGCCACGTCTTTAACACCTTCATCTCTCCATTGCAGACAACGACCACCCCGCGTCCTGCCGTCTACAGCAACTGTCGCGAGATCCTGCCGAACCGGCTGCAGGTGAAATGGGAGCTCCAAGGCGAGCATCTGCAGGTGGAACTCTTCGGACGCATCGCCGAGAACCACTATATGGCCTTTGGTCTGTCCGGAGCGAACGGCCGCCCACAAATGGCCCAGTCTGATGTGGTTGTGGCCTTTTACGACACCAATGCCCGCGTCTTCCGGGCCGAGGACTACTTCATCTCAGACTTGTCCCAATGCGATGGCCAGAGAGGAGCCTGTCCCGATGAGCGAATCGGTGCCCGCAACGATGTGATAGTTGGTAGGTGCCAGAATGCTTGGGTAAATATTTATTATTTATTGTAAATATCTCTCAATCCTTGCAGTGAGCGGCGACAGAAAGAATGGGGTGACTAGCATCCGATACAAGCGCCTGCTGCAGACCAATGAGGCTATCTACGATTCACCGATTCCCATCGACCGCGAGGTGTCCGTAATCGCCGCCATAGGACCCCTCAATGCCCGGAAGGAGGCCAATGCCCACTCTCACACAGCCAGTGACCACAATCAGGACGATATACGCATCAACTTTGGAGCTCGGGTATATGCAAAGTCTAGCAGCAAAGAAAGTGATAACTTAAAGTTGCTCCTCTAGAACGACCACGCCTGCAGGAGCTCACTGTATGACGTGAAGGACGAGACTGGACCCAAGCCATGGCCCACGCGAAAGATTGAGGGCGTCAGGAAGTTCCGGGCCAGCATTGGACCCACGGGGGGCAAGCGTGGCTACACGCCCATCACTGGAGTGCCCTCGTGGGGCATTGCCTGGTACGTGAACGATCTGCTGATCCCCGAGATCACGGTGGAGCGTGGCCAGACCTACGAGTTCATAATCGAGGGCGGTAATGATCCCTCAATGCCGGCCAGGTGAGCTTTTCAAACCAGAATCATGTCTACGAGGTGACTAATGTATGCTTCTCTAACAGATATCATCCGTTTTACATCACGGACTCGCCGGAGGGCGGACTGGGCCAGAAGGTGGGTCTGGATGCCCGCAAACAGAAGGCCTACGCTGGAGTGGAGTACGACGAGGATGGCGATGCTATTCCCACTGGAGGTGAGTCCTTATCCAGCACTTTTTTGCCGCATTACCAACATATGTATGTCCCCAAAATAGGTGGCCGCTACTGCGAGTGGGAGCATCTAACCGTTGACCGGTCGCTGGAAATTGAAACTTTCGAGGAATACATGAAGACATTGGAGTATAAGTGTGAGGACGGTGAGCCGGGCTATCTGAACTGGACAGTGCCCATGGATGCTCCAAATCAGCTGTACTACCAGGTGAGGTTGCCTCATTGACCCGGAGAGTGTTTATAAATATTAATTGTTCTACTTTTCCTCTATCCGTTCAGTGTTTTACGCACAACAATCTGGGCTGGAAGATCAACGTCGTCGACATGGGAGGCTCTGGTGGATCCAGTCTCAGCGTTAATTTGATAATTTTTAACGGACTTGCCATAGTTTTTAGCCTGGTTGCGACGCGCCTTCTACTAACTGGCCATGTGCTTGCCTGATAGTGCTCTGTCCTTGGCCAGTAAGTTGGTTTAAATTGTAGGTTTACTTAGGGCCATCGACAGACCAGCTCTCCCGGCATCAACCGAGCACATATCCAGCTCCCTACATATCCTTTAACATAACGACGAATCCCGCTTCTCACGACGAATTTATTATTTGAATTCCATTAAAACGATGCCCGGATCTGTGTGTCTGTCGATGGCCTGGGGTTTGGGCCAGTAGTAGACTAGGGCGACTTTCACAACCAGGCTAATATCATCTGACAAAAACATATCTTGACAATAATTCGTAAGATGTAAAAGTGTTGAAAATTGTGTGTGCATGCGTGAGAGGGCCCACTGTACACGGCACAGTGTGCAGTGGCCGAAGAATGGGTGTGGGGCCACCGCCGAAAAGCATGTTTGCGGTCGGTGGCAGTAGACTTTTGGCGGCGAGGCGCGATGAATTTTTGTACATTTTACGAGTATGGAATTCTACTTTTTTACATGTATACTTACTCGATTTACTTATACATACATCAATGTACATCTCTAGTGCAGTAAAATGTAATTTTCTAGCAACAACTACAAACGAAACCCTATGCTACATGCCTAGAGATACCCAACGTGGTTCTACGCCAAGTGTGAGCCGACAATAATGTGGTGGCACTGCGACAATAAACGAACAAATGATAATAATTACAAATAATGTAAACAAAACACAATAAATACTTATATTTAGACATTGTACAATAACAAACACAATTTAAGGAAGGGGAAGGTGTAGAAAGTTCGGAATCAGAGGCAATTTGTATGACAATAATAAAAATCTACAGATTTGTGAATTTTGAGAAAGGTCTCGTTGGCGGACAATACAATACTTTTACACAATTTGAATGTACTAAGGAAACACTAATTTATAATTGATAATTGATAATACCAGATCAAACATATGTTATTTAATGCTACTGACACTAACTACTGTGGTGCTTCTTGTAACGATATTAGACGAAATGTAAATCACGCTCAATGCGACTTTTGTTATTAACAGACGACAGATGCTGATGGTTTTCTTGGAACTTTTTTAACTATATTTGCGTAATTGGTGTTTTTACATAAGCATAATAATGAAATATATATGTATATTCGTACGTGTTTACAATAAGCGAGATATGTTAATACCGATAAGCGAAGAGCAGAGACAAGCAACTAAGATGTAAGACAATAAAGGGGAGCATAAAGGATAGTTGAGGGAAATCGAATATATATGAACAAGGATAATTATGCATGTATGGTAAATCTTTTTGATAGTTCTCTACGCATTAATTTCTACCTTGGCTCGGTGTTAGCAAATAAGCCCAATATGGGGATGCATTCGATGAGCTAATTATAAAGAATGGACTTACTCTCCCTAAGCTATAGATGTATAAATGAGCAAGGACATTGGAGTTTGTTAAGTTTCTGTTGTTTCGTTGCGTTCTGTTGAGGCTTCTCCCTTGTTTCCTTTCCCTCTATAAGAATATTTACTAATATTAAGGACAACTGTACATTTCCGGGGTAACAAAGATATAGGAAAGCATGTTAAGAGGTCTTCAGCTATGGAGAGTTTTGATATTGTAACTTGTGAAGGTCCTGAGGAGGAGCAGGAGGTTTGTAAGTCAAATTTAGTTTTGTAAAGATTAATGCAGCTAAGCGCACAAGAGTCCAGAGATAATGAAAACGAATTGAAACATATGAAGAGCAAGGATTTATAATGCATAAATTCAACCACATTTATATTCGATTGATATACATATACAGCATGCATAAGAACATATTTACATTAAACACGAGGCAAGAATATTACATTCAAAGAATATCCCACTATTAAGGAATTTCCATGTCGATTATAACTTAACATCTCTCGTACTTAGATAGCAACATTTTTCTGCATTACCTAAACAAAGTACTTTTCATTACGAATAAAATAAATCAAACTCGAATCAAAAGCAACTTGCATTGAAATCTCCAATTTAATAATTAGATATGTATGCATGACTCGCAGGTTAGATGGCGGGGGACGAGGAGAGAAACTATTCCATTTTTAAATGTTATTATATAGATCGTATCAGATCCGAGAAACTCAAACCCCATTGACAATAACTTGCCACCAAGTTACCCCAAACAAGCGGTAGAGAATTGAAAGATTGATGTCAATAAGCAGCTTCACAAACAAAATCAAAACTGCTAAAAAAAACAAACACAAACTCGAAATAAAAACAAATATTCTACAAATAAATTTTCGAAAAACAAAAACTCATTGTTTATGTGGGGCGGGCTAGGTTTATTTTAGGCATGATCTATTTTCAGAAAAACACTCTCCTAATCTTATTTTTAATTTCAGATTTATTATATATGTCGGGACGGCGCGAACGCCATTCCCGGCTACCAAAAATTACACGCACGAGTTATTCACATTAGGAATAATCGCAGAGGTCAACTCAGCCGAGGTGCAATGGCCAAGCCTCACTCCGGAGGAACCGCCTTCGTGATCACGGTTAACCTCTACGCCAGGTAAGTATGCTTTCCTCTGCTCGAAGGCAGGGTTTTCCTCTGGAAAATGCCAGAACCAGTTGGGAATCGTTCGTTCTTGGTAGTGACTAAAAAACACCCCGTAAATATGCCTCACAAAACGCTCTAGCCCTGCGCAGTTCAGAACGAAATTGCCCCCCCCAGCTGTTCCACGTTTCTAGAGATTGAGTGTTGTGTTTTACTCAAATTATATTTTATTTAAATATATTTTATATTGCTAGTTATTATATAAACATTATATTTTTGGAAAATATATTAATAATCTTGGTTGAGAATATACATTCATAGTTCCTAAAGAGGGAAACTGTATCGGAAACTATAACTATAAACTATATGTTCAGCATTGCAAAATATTCTTAAGTATAAAATTAAAATTGTATGGTTTTGTATCTGGGTTAAGTTTTGTATATTTTTTTTTAAATCTTAATTGCTTGCTGATTTTTATAAAAAGTCATTTTAACTCAAAATTCTCAAATAAAAAATAAAATATATCCAAAACTATGTGAATTTCCTTCAGCAATTCAAGAAGCCTGCCCTAAATAATTATTGTTCTAAAATAAAACAAGGAAATGCATATCCTTGCAGTATTTAATTTAAAATGCAAGAGAAAAACCTTACTGAACTGTATAAAACGTTTAAACAAAAGCACATTCTTAATTGTTTCTTCTTCTCATACAATAAACCTATGACAGTAATTCGATATAGTCCGCCAATCTGAAAATTATTATATGGTTATGCTTTATAATTTAATTTAAAAGTAGCAATAATTTGGTTTAGAAAGGTAGCTCGTCCTGAAAGAAATATTAGAAATCTAAAAAATTGCCTTCAGTAATTCAAGGAAACCGGCTTTAAACGTAAACGGGTATTTGTAATATTTTTTGATTAAATATTATTTATTTTAAGATTACAAAGTACCAATAAATAAAGGTAAACTCATTAAATCAAACTCTAAAGGTATTATTTTTTGTCGGTTTCATTATTTTAATGATACTAAATAATAATTCCAAAGGAAAATGCTCTGCACTCGTTTCTAGATCACAATCCATTATCAAAATCCTTAAACCATTATTATCCAACAGTTAAGCTAAGAATCCCATAATAAAACAAGTTCAGAAATTGTTTATGCGTATTGCTAGAAAGTTTTTATTTTACATTTTGTATTTATTATAAACTATTTTGTTGTTTGTTTTTTGCATTGTTTATGTGCATTGGTAACACACACTGCAACGCAACTGCAACATATAATGAACACACACGAAAGTGTTTAATGCGTAGAAAATAAGAATAATAATACAAATAATCGTAATTCATAATTATAGGGTGTGTAAGATTATCTAACTTATTAATGCATAATGCGCGATTTGGGGCAGAAAATGAATATCAACGTACAGATACATCTGTCGACTCTGCAGATATATATAGATCTAGATATACAGATACAGATAATGCTATTATGAACTCGCTCTTGAAACTGTACATCGTTTTGTTGTTGTTCATACGGTTGTGGTAATTCCTTTGTTATTTGTTATTTAGAATAATGCTTTACCATTACATCGTTTACTGAATCTAAATCGTTTATAATTGTGTTCCTTCGTTCGTTTCCTATCTTCGTTTTAAATGTAAGCTCTAGATTTGGTGAGAAATACGTAAATGTTGCTGCTGTCGGGTAGTTTGCAATGGATTATTGCGAATAATTGGGTTTAACGATTACATTTCCATCTTTGTTTTGTTTTTACACAATTATACACAATCTATGCTCTTTGCCTGTGGCTGGCCATATAAATATATCTGCGATTTACATTCGATATAAACTTTTACAATTATTAATCATTACGTTCAATGCTGCGCCAGCTGGCTTCGCTTTCATTGTTTCGAAATCATTTTTACATTATACAGTAACGGAAATCAAACGTGAAACTTGAACATGCAACTGCGATCGGGAAGGGGGTTCGGCTTTCGTTAATTTCGCAATTAATCGCATTGGTTTGCTAAACATAATGCAAAACTCAAGCGCAGACAGAGACACTTCGCATTGCTGCGATTGAAATGTTTAGTTCAGTGCCCAGAAACTGCTTCCGCCTTTCAGCTGCATTAAATATTAATTAATTAATTATAATAAATAAAGCCTAGTTTTAATGCCTGCTTCAAACTCGGACATCGTTCAATTACTACAGTATCTATGTATCTATAGACGTAAATACAATTGTTAATCGCTTATCGATTTTATCTTAAATTTAATCTAGATTATCCTGGAATATTAATTTAATGTAGCCAGTCGCTCCGTCCAAGGGCGTCGCACAGAAGGGACAGACCGCCTGGAATCCGTTGGTGCCGTGCGGTATCTCCACGTTGGCCCAGTATCTGCAAGATTCGAGATTAAACCACAATTAATATAGTAAATTTTTAGGTTTTCATAGGCTTTTTCCACTCACTTGACAGTTTTCTCAGTCGCCATGTGTCCGCACGGATTGAACGCAAATGTGGGGGCACCCACGTCCACATAGAAGGCCGGCTCGAGCCCCATGCACAGAGTGACCACTGGACCCAACTCCAGGCACATTGGACAGCGGCGGGCGCCGGTGTTTACATCCTGACCCCAGTCGTGATGGCCTGCCAGGAAAATAATGCAGATGTTAGTGATGTTCCCTTTTTCAAATTAAAATTTAAACTCACCTTGGACATGGCCACAGTTTAAGTACACATAAGGCTGATTCACCTGATCCCCAATGTTAACTTTGCGCGGTATAACCAGCGTATTCAGGCCCACCGGGCACTGCGGACGACCGGCATTGATGGCATCGATAAGTTTCTCCAAATCATGTTTGGTCTGCAATTAATAATAAAATTATAAATAAAGCTATCCTGTACTGTGGACTCGAGGCCAACTCACCGGCGAGTGCTGCAAGCCCTCGGCAGAACGCCACAGCAAGGTTGCGCCGCAGAGATCAATAAGTGTGCCATCCTGCAGGATGTTGCATTCGTCGTAGATCTGCGGGAAAGTGAAAAATGAAATGAGCTCGACGCCATGATGAGGTTGAAGATAATTAATTGACTTACTGGCTGACCCTTTTGCTGTGCCGAACGCGACTCGCGCAGGCTGAAGACATCACCGCCCACGGAGCATTCACGCCAGAGTCCGCACTTGGCACTGCCGCCGCAAAAGGATCCTTTGGGGTGCATAATTAGCACGCCGTTGGTGGTCAGGCCATCGATTTCCACGTTGTCCTGCCACTTGGTGGCCTTCTCCTATGGAAAGTCAAGTTCAGAGCTCATTAGAATCGGTGGGTGGAAAGATGTAGACCACACTTACCCCAAGGAATATGTTTCTGCTCGAATCAAAGCCGGCGGCGAATATTTTTGCCTTGGCAGGCTCACAGCGGTTGACCAGAATGCGGCAGGCGAAGCGAGAAATTGTGCTCTGCATCACCTTGGCATCCTTCTTGTCGCCGGGCAGCGTGTCCATTACCACAAAGTCAATGGGTGACTCCGATGAGCGTCCCACCTGGCGGAAGTGTAGAAAAAACCATAGGAATTAGTCGACGGTGGGTGATTGGGGGGAAACTACTGATTAGTGTGCGTACGGTGAGTGTATGGGACAATTTATCACTAAGCAAATAAATGCCAAATCATGCAATATTGGCATTACACTTAAGGCCAAATAGGGAAACGATACTCTGGCCATGGGACCCATATAAATATTGAATGTCGCTTTGTCTGCCTGGCTAAAAGTCAAGAGTCAAGACAGGGAAGTCGACTTCTGACCTTCTGTCCAGACTGACTGATTTGGGGCAAAACTCTAATTAGCCAGAGAGCATTCATCAAAGTCAGGTCACCTCCAGGGGATAGATAACTTTTCGTTATTGGACTCAACTCACCTGAAACATGTCCGTTTCCGCATCCTCCTTGTACTCGACGATTACAGCCTGGTTGCGTGAGAGCGTGTACGAGATTGAGTGCTGGTTGGCATCCAGGATGGCCTTCGAGGTCTGTGGCGACTGGACGATGTAGTGCTTGGACCGCTTGACGCCGCTGGCCTCCGTTCGCTTGTGCAGCACAAACTTGGAGCGTCGCCGTCCGCGGTCTCCCTGTGGCAAGTAACCATTGTAGCTGCAACGACAGAGAAACATATTCAGATTCAGATACAGATACACTAACTGGTCGATGTGGGGCAAGTTGATAAGCGGTGGCTGCCCCGAATTGGGGCCACGCGGGATTGTTGCTTAATTCGTTCGGTTTATGGGTCAAGTTCTGCGTCGGCAATATGTTTACGCAATTAGTGGAGCGCTTCTGCCCGGGCCTCCCACAGATAATGGGCACTAATAACTCAAAAGAATTGCGAGCTAGCCTAATGTGTTTCACGGTGTTATTTCTGACTTTTTTGCTACATTAACCAGGCCATAAACCTTGTGGTTTCCCGTCAATATTGGTAAATATTGGTAAGATAGAGCCACGGCCGGTTGGAGTTTATTGCTTTACTTTTCATTGTCAAGAAATTTGTAAAGGTTAAGATATTTATAGTTTTTAAACTGTAATAGTACTCAAACTAACTCCTTTTAAATATCACAAAATAAGGCTACATAATATAATAAGGCTAATAAAGCTATAAAATCTATGATTTTAAACGGCTTAAAATTATGTGGTTCTACCATAAAAATAGAGTTTTTATTTGCCCTTAAATTAAGGTATATATTTCCTACTTTTCTTGTCTTTATTTATTTTTTCCTGGCACTTCTTTTCATTCAATTTTACGATCCGATAATAAAATGTCAATAATAATTCTTCCAATTTTATTGACAATATTTTTAAGAATGTCGCCCGGCAAAAGAAGACTTCCCGTGACCTGCTGCTTTCCTATGAAATTATTCAGTCAAAAAACAATAATCGAGGGGGGAACGTGTCCCGTGAGTGATGTAAAGTTCTCAGAACACTGAAAGGTTGGTGGAACTCGTCAAACGTCTCAAAATCATCAATCCAAATTCATGTTTACAACCCCGACGTTTGACCCCCTCGAGGCCTTTGTGTTGTGTATTTTTAATATTGTAACGATGCTTCGGATTTATATTCATGTCCACATTTTGCCGGCTAACCAGATTTATTTTGCGTTGTTTTCTTCGTTAATTGTTAATTGGTTGTCTTATTTTGACGACAGCAATTAAGAGTTTGAGATTCGCTGACAACGTTCCTAGTGATCGCTCTGACTTGCGTTGTCCAGACCCATCATCGTCTGGTTGTCTATCATATATCACCGACCGGCCGGCCGACCAGCGTGAAGTGACCACATGTTGCTCGGGAGTACCAGCATGGTCGCCGTGATAAATGGGGAATTGATGGAGAACTACGGCCAGCTGCCTAAAGCCCTGCCTGGCTTCGTTCTATGGGCAATTAAAAAGTGTTAAGATAGCACAACTGGGGGACACAAAAGGGCGCAACTGCAGCTTCATCTCGCAACGCTTTCGGCTAATGACTCAAGTCTGGAGCCGCAGTCTGAGACTGCGACTGAGTCGCACTTTGCTGGTGAGTCAGCGTTGACCAAGCGTTGCCAATCAGCAGAATGTCAGGCGAGCATCAAGATTTACAATCATCCGTCCCGGCTGCTGGCCAGAATCATCAATCTCCGCCAGCGGAGGACGGAGCGCTGCGTGGCTCAAAATTTATGCGGCTCTCCGCGGCTCTATGTTTACAGAGCCGGCACTTAGACTTCTGTAAGCGGTGGAGCCGTGTGTTTGACTGATTGGGTTTATGGCTCGAATCGGAATCGGAATAGGAGAGGTCTTTGGGGCTCGAGCGTGCGGTTCGGTTGAAGATCCCATAAAAAGGCAGTGAATCCTAATTTATGATTCCATGATGGACGATAATAGATTTCATGAGATTGTGTTCGGATAGTGTCGCTGTGAAATGTAACTGGTTAGGCAGAGTCTGGACATGGGATTAAGCCGCTTTCAAGATGTAAATGAATGTATAATTCCAGGCTTTAACAAGGAATTTAATGAAGTATTTAAGCAATTCAGATCTCTACTTTGATGCACTTTCAAGACAAAGAAACTAGGTATTTTGCAAGGTCTTTCCTTGTTCCTTAAATAAGCCAAAGCGAAAGTTGTGCAGAAAAATGAATTATCTCAATTGGTGGCATATTCAGCCTTTCAATGACCTACCCTTTGTTTTGCTGTTAAGCTTTTGAAGTCAAATAAAATGCTTCATGTCGAAGAACAAAGAACTTGAAGTGCTCATTTCTGCACTTGTCAAGTGAAAGGCTTTCCTCTCCTCCTCTTCCTTCCAACTGGTAAGACCACCTACGTTCTTACATTCAAGTTTTGTATATACTCTATATATATATAGTATACACTCGTCTATTTTCACTATTGTTTGGACTTACCCGAGTATCACTAGTTCCCCGTAGCGCAATCGCGGTTTGTCATGACCATCGCCACCGTCTTCAGCCAGTATGGGAGATTCGGTGCCGTCGGTGCTGCAAGGAGAGGGAAATGGAATTGAAAATTAAATTTTTAATGGAATTGCATTTTGCCCAACTTTTTATTATTATTATTTGGCATCGCAGGGAAACTGTTTCGGCTGCTGAGCCATTATGTTATGCAAGAAAAGGGAAACAATAAGGGAAAAGTTCTCCGAGTAGAAAATAGAGCAAAATGGCAAATGGAAAGCAAGGAAATTTCAAAGTAAATGCTAAAGAAATTGCTCATTTTCAGCATTACTTGTATGTGTTGCTGCACAGAGAGAAAATCATAATTTACATTTATTATTTTATTAGTGCAAATATATATTTATTTGTATTTATTTATACACCAGAGGCAAGGACTAGAAAACTCATTTCTAATGCAATTATTTTCCGAGTTATAATTAAATTTCTCTCTGTGCTTATGTTACTCTACAACTTCTTGGCCTTTTAGAATTTCAAATGGGGGAAATGGCTCCGCTCTGTCTCCGCTGCCAGCACTTTTCACAGTCTTGGAAGTCTTAGGAATGCCGCAGCACGAAGTCTATCCTGCCTCAAGTTACTACCAGCCCGATCGACACAACTTGTAGGTAATCACCTAATTAGAGGGATAATGATGTCCCAAATTAGTTGGGAATTGCACATTAACTACAACGAATTTCTCATTAGCATTGGATGACGCAGCAGCAGCAGCAGAAGCTTCAGCAGCTCCTTCTTCTGCTGCAGTGCCCTCTGCTTTATTTTTATTACATCTAAATTCAGGTTTCGGGGCACATCATAAACTTATTTACGGCAATCTAATAAAGCAGCCTGGCGCCGGTTGACGCCCACTTTAGCCCCCCTAAACACACACACACACTTATGTAGATGGCAAATGGGATTTTTTGTAATTTTTTTTAATGTACTCTGCAGCCAAAGGGGGATTGCAACGGGCGCCGCTCTGGGGTTGCATTGATTTTTGCTCGTTGCATTTAAACTTGCTCCCCTTTTGCGTTGACTGAATGGAAAAGTGGATAGGCCAAGGCACGAAGGGGGGACTGGCACTTGAATTGTGCAGCGCAGACAGAATTTCAGAGCCCACAAAGGGTGGTGAGAGGGGAAAGGGGAGGTGGCGGGCAATGGGGGTTGCAAGGTGAAATGGCAACTGCTCATCACTCTCTCTCTCTCTCTGCCTGGCGGCCCCTCTGTGTTTGCAGACTTCAAATTAGCGCTGCAACTTTGTTTAGATATGTACAGACACATCTGACAGGCCGTACAGTCATGTCTATAACCTTAACTGGGCTTAAAGCTTGGCTAGAAGGAAATAAGAACGGATTAACTCCAAGGATAAGTCAAGAGAATTGTTTTTTAATAAGAGAAAAGGTTTCAATTTATTATTTATTTAAACTAGACAGCAATTTGAGCTTAAAATTGATGATAATATAATTAAATTATTTGTTTTGTGGGATTTGATTAAGGCTTTCTTTTACATATGCTCTCTGATCTAAGACTCCTTTTGAATAATTAAATATTTTCTCTGAAGAAATTGTTTACTTTACAATATTGTTACCATAATTAAATAGCTTTTAATACAATTTGGTTTTAAATAAATAACCTAACAATACTTTCAGCATTCAACAGGTTTAAATGGCTAATGGCAAACGCACACAAATTATGAATTCTTAGACAAATGAAACTGAACTTCAATTCAAACTTCCTACAATAGGGGGCCAGCCAGCCAGCATAATGCATAAAGTGGGTTAAATTGATTAGGCCAAGCATGATTAATATTAATAGAAGTTTGCCTCTGTGTTTGTCATTTGACTCTAAATTAAATTCAATTAACAGGCTGAAGGGAAAACAAAGGCAAATGGGGGAATATCGAAATGGGAATCGAAGTAAATATTTACACATAATGTGAGCTTCATTGCCAGATGTCCCAGAATCCAAGTCCCATTACAAAATGTCCCAATTGAAACACTTCCCATTTGGAGGGCCTTTTTCCCCAAAAGCATTGATAGCATTATTTCCCGCAGGGCTCGCGCTCAGAGCGAATTCATTAACAAATCGCATAAATCTTGATTATTTGACATCGGGAATACAAAAATAGTGGATACATTGCCGCTCTGCGTGACTATTTCACATGCAATCAGCTGTTCTCCGGCCTCCCTGCTGCCTGCCACCAAAAGAATTTATCGATTTTCAAAGGCAACATGCCACTATTTGCATACATTTCAATTTCGAAACTAACCCAAGCACATTACGACAGGCCAACCGAAAAAGCTGGCAAAAAAAAAAACAGATACAAATACAAATACAAATAAAACGGAAAAACATAGGAAACATTGTGCGCTATAAAAAAGATATACGAATCCATGGAGTTACTTCCAACATCGAACACAGAGCGGGGGATACAAACGGGGCAGACGCTACAGATACTAAAAGGGGCATCCATGAGATACGATATCTTTGATGGCGCGGCCCTAGTATTCGTTTTTGTGTTTGTGTTTGCACTCGTATTTGTGTTCGGAGCTGTATCTGTATCTGTGTATCCGTGGTGCCGGCTCCGGTTTTGTACTTTTGCCGTTGCCCGTCTGCTGTCTGTTGTTTAGGGAAATCAATTTTCATGTCTGTGTGTGCTTGGGTTTACGCCGCCGGTGCTGGTGCTGGTGTTGGTTGTGGTATTTGTGTTCGTGGGGAAAGGGCGTTAAAGTGTATTCCATTATAATGCCATACCATACCAAACTACACCGCCCCGTTGCATGACAGAGCTCTCATAGCATCGATTTTCCCTCGTTTGCCTTGCATGCGAGCCACACGGTAAAAAAGAATGATCCCGGTACATTATGGTCGATGGGGCATTAATTAGTTGTTCGATTAGGCAATACAAAATAAGTATAAATGAATATAGGAATAAGAACCAAATACTAGAGCCTTCTTAAGGCATTGACCTATCTCAAACAATCTTTTGTGGATAATTAATTATACATAGATTCAGGAAAAGTTCTACTCACAAAGCCATAAAGATCTTATTTTTAGCTAAGCTGAGCTGAGTTTCTGGAAATACACAAACTTATCCTGGTAATATCCCTAAAAATTGAATATTTCTTTAAGTGCAGCACCCAAAACCAGAACAAGACCCACAACAGGCCGCTCCATAGTTGTCCAACACAATGGCATTACAATAAATTTTACCAACTAACGCAAAGGGCAAACATTTTCCCCTGATTGCATGCTAAAGAGTGCACCACCAGGACCCCCATCGGTGCCCCATCAACCAACCAGCCATCATCAGCCATGGAAAACTCAAGGGTAGGGCTCGGAAATCAGGGCAAGAGTGGTGACCCCACTGTAGGCCTGCTTGTTGGTGACCAACCGGACCAACCGCAGCGGTTTAATGTCACGGGGTCGGGTCGCAGTTTATGCAAATTAATTTGATTATTACACTAAAGTAAGCCAGGTATTCGTTGCACTCATTCGATTAGCCCGCCCACCTTAGGACCCCCCCTTGCAAGGCTTTTAGCGTCTGGTTGCACCTCTAATTGAGTTTAAGCGGCGGAGGGGCAACCGTTGGATGTGTGAAAAACAACCACAGAAAGCAACAACAAGAGTCAAAAAGGTCAGTTGGATTGGAAAAGAAGGAGGAAATATAGTAAAGACAGCGAAGAAAACAAGATAAACGAGGTGGTATAAGTTACTTATGATGTAATTTTAAGATATTTAAAGAGATTTGTTTAATAGAAAAGTCCTAAAAGAAATAATAATAAGTATTTTTCTTCCAATTTCCAATTATTAAACTTTCTAAAAAGAACCAAACAAAATCCTCAGAAAATCAACTTAATATTTTCCGCCATCACTGTCCTAAAGATACACAGTGTCATAACTCAAAGGGACAACTCCGGACCAAACTTAGCAAAAATAACATTATATTCGAAAAGTTTTCGATCAAATTCTGGTTGCTGTAGCAACTGCAACTGCTTCTTCTTTTGCTCCAGTTTCGGTTCCAGTTTACTATATTTATAACTTTCATAAATCTTTGAGTTTGCCTGTCAACAGCAGCGGACACGGTGGAGGCGGAGGTGGTGCGGCTTTATTTACATGCGGCGACAGCGGGAGAAATATATATTTGAACGCAGCAGATAAAAAAGAAGTTGAAAAGATAGTTGCACTTCTTGTTTACTTGCACCATTTGAAATTTGAGAAGGGCAGAGCGGAGGAGATTCCCCCGCTGCATTATTCAAACTGCAGGGTCGCCCCTCGACTGTCATGCCAAATAAATGCAAAGACCGGCAAAGTGCAATGGCAGATTAAACAATAAACAAGAGGGGGAACAATGGCAAAACACCGACACAGACAGACGACACTTTTTTTTTTTTTGCAGATACATTGCAGGTGCCCAGGTAGAACACAAACACATATACAGAAGAGGGGCCCAGCAAGAAGAGCAGGTGTTTCGTTACCATATTTTATGGTTAAATTTGCGGTTTTTGCTTGGGTTAGCTGATGGTCTGTCGTCTTCCCATGCTGCTTCCCAAGCCCATTCATATGCTGTGGCTGTCTGCTCACGTATCTATAGCTGAATCCAAGTTCTCTCCACTCGGATTTGGATGTGTATCCGTATCTCTAGCTATGTATATATCTCTGTATCTGTATCTGTGCACATGTCTCTGCCACACAGCTGTTTGCATTTCAAGAATGAAACTCTCATTGAGACAACTTCAAAAAAAAAAAAGTAAAAAAAACCAAAAACAAGGGAAAGAAACATTCACGAAAAGAACTTGTTTTGCCAGCAAAATTTCAGCGCAAAGAATGGCAAGAAGAGAACATCATCAAAAAATTGGGTAGCATAAAAAGAGAAGCAATACATAAACATACTTATATACATATATAGAAATATATAACCAAATTCATTAACAAGAAATAATCCATAAAACTGACAATACAAGTAAAAGCTTTGTATCTTTGATAATTCACAAAACTGTTAAAAATATACAAAACTTAACAACAAACTAATGCAAACACCTGATAGTTTTGTATTACAGAAAAAACACAAAACACGCTTTTTATCATATATAAATACTCAGTAATTTAGCGATCTTTTGGCCTATTAGTTATAGATTTTATATAGTAAATCAGGAAGTAATTCAAGCCCCTAGAAAATCCAGTAATACATTCATTAACTAAATGAATCGCGTTGTAACCTATTGCAAATCGGCTGGCAGGGTCAAAGAGTTTTGTGGGTCTGGGCCGGGTTTTTTAAGCCTTGTTAGCGGCAGCTCACTAATTTCATTTATGCAAATCCCCGGCTTGTCAATTTCTTAACAACTTTTCTTTAAACACAGCCAGTCGGACGGCAAAACAGACTGCTCTTTCTTTCTGTTACCTACATGTATGTAGATATGTATATATCTCTGTTTGGGTTTTGTTACATAATCAGCAGAAATTTCATTTAAAGCTTGTTTGGTGTCCCCGCTATAAGTTTTTTCTTTCTTTCTTTTTTTGTTGCTTTGTACTTTTTTACAAAAAACATTTGTCCAAACCGAACAATAGAGGTTTTCTTGTTTTGTATGCTCCCTGATCTTGGCACTTTTTTGTTTGTCTATGCAGCAGCACGTCGTTCCCCGACCAATATTATTGCTTTTGGTGTGGTTCCGTTTGGTTTGCCTTTTTCCAGCTGCTTTTTTGGCAAACAAATTTGCACTAAAGCCGGGGCTGGCTGACTAAAATTAAACAAACAAACAAACAAAGACGGCGGCGAGAGCAAAAAAAAAATGTATTTGGTTTACTTGCCAAAAGCAAATGTCTTAGGAGCTGCCTTGCTCTTGAGCACGTTTGCTGGCCGACTCTACACAAAACGAGGTATGCCGGAATATAGTTGAGGTTTCCGACACCAACTAAATGTTATCTGGTTGAAGCTTGAATATATTACTTATAAAAATAACCAACTAATTTCGAGAGCTTAATAGAATTCACCTCAAGCTCTTGCACTTCGATATCTTGCATAGTTATTCTGGGAAATATTATATGCAGACAACAAAATGGTTTATCTAAATCCCCACCAAACTGAGATATCTCAGGCTTACTTATTATTAGAAATATCATTAAAGGTTCTCTGTATAGATGGAAATCTCCATTAGCAGGGCAGAGTATTACCGCCTCCGCTTTGATCTATTGTCTGACTGGATTTCCCTAAGCTGCGTCCACATTATGTTTCTATATTTATGGATTTTCCTTTGCCTCCTGACAGTATTCGCCTTTAGCTATTACCCTGCGTTCGTGATGGTTTTCTCCTCGTTTTCGGCTAAAAATAAAGACCACGATGAAACCGAAACAGCCCCATTTCCCTGCTAATAGTTTCGCTTTTCATTCGTAGAGTGCTTCTATTTATGCAGTTGCCTCCATTACCTGATTTGGAGCATTGTTTTGCCTCGAGACGCCACGGAGGCGATGTCGTCTGGGATGCACCAGTGACATAAAAACTGAAAAACCGAAATGCTTGCCTCGTGGCCAACAAATTTGTCATCGAAATGGAAGCGTGAATATGCTAATTTCCCAGTTTATTTACTTTTTTTTTTTTGCTCACCCATCGTTTTCCTTATGGGCAACCGTCGTCATCAGCGAATGGCACCGCATTATCGCCAGCGTTTGCTTCGAACAATTTTAATAAACAAATGCCAAGTGCTGGGTTGAGTCGGGCACGACTTCTTTCTGTATGCGTGATTATGAAACTAATGACAGACTTAGCGGGTTTTTGATGGAAATTAATGGAGGAGAATGCGAGAGGTCCGAATGGAAATGAGCTGTTCTCCGGCTTCCAGCTTCCTCAATAATAGTAGTTCTCTTTTAATTATTCTGCCCCCTAAATGGATCTGGGAACAAAAACTGGAGTACTACATTGAGCTCGGAACATTTAATCATTTCTTCTTTTAACTTTGTTTATATGATGTCATAGGGCATTCTTCTTTCGAGTTTTTCCTGGTATCATGAGACGATAACACTCTCTGGCCTCGATAAGAATAACATTTAAACCCAACTAACTTCATCGAAACGAATGTATTTTTTTGCGTTTTCAAAATAAAACCAATGAGATGTGGTAAATCTGAAAGTTGAATCACTGCGGTGACTAAAGCATTTGCTCGGTATTCCCTGTACATTCCCAAAAATCCATTCTCAATTCAAATTTCTCGTCATAAATAGCCGCAGGTTGTTAAACTCATTAGCACCCAAAAAAGAAATAATAGAAGGGAGGAATACATCAACCGCAAAGAGAAAACAAAGAAATAGAGATGGCTTCTTGGATGTCTCGACCCTAAAATATCTTTACATCTTTAAAAAGGTAACAGAACTTTGGGTTAAAATATGAAAATAAATGCAATTTAATACAATATGATCTTATAGCCATAAAAATAAATATTGTATTGCATATTTTATGAATATTCAATACATGTTAATGTTGATTTTAATAAGGAAAGTACAAAATATTCAAGATAAAAAGATTAAAAATAAGAAATTAAACTATAAATAAATGTATGGCAATCAGAGAAGTTATGGAAAAATTTTAAGGCATCTAAAAGCACAATAAAGTCAGGAATAAATGATTATAGGGAAACATCAAACCCTTCTCCCAATGCTAAATTCCAGGGTATTTGCATGTGCAGGCCCAAATGCGAACCGAAATCGCAGCTAGCTTGATGGGGCATTAAGCTATTTCTATCGCCGGCGTAGGCGGTTCCCCTTGCGATCTTTTTTCTTTATTTTTTGGTCGGAAAGCGCTTAATTATGGAGAGGCCTCGGTGCTCCGCAGGTTCCCCAACCAAAACCAAAACTGAAACTGAAACTAAAGGCAAAACCAACAGCACGGCCAGGCCTAATGAGCAAACGGAAATTGAAACTTTTTTGGCGCTGTTTAAATAAACATTTAAACAAAATGTGACATAATTTGGCCAAAATGAAAAGCGAGAAAACATTGAAGAAAGCCAGAAGCGTTACACATTGCAGGTGCGAAGGCAACGCAGCAGAAACAAAGAAAAGCGAAACAATAATGAAAAAGTTATGAAAAGTGTCGACACAGATGCGTGACTCAAATCGTTATGACATAATAAACATACCCACTAAACACACACAGAGGAAAGGAAAACGAAACTAAACCAAAGTAGTGTGGATTTTATAACGATTTATTAGACTTGATGGCAGGTTGCCTTAGTTTTTGAGCCAAGAAATGGTTGAAGAAATCCAATTGATAGGAAAATAGTTTCGATTTTTGATGAAGAGAACCAGAACCTCATTCGACTCCAAGTAAATTGGAAAAGGGAATGGAAAACTGGCACAACAATTATCTGACAAGCCATTATCAATCGCAGTGCCGTCAGTAACGAGACTGAGACGGAGCCAAAGACCATGCCTAGCGATCGTCAGTCTATTGACCCATATAAATGGCTCAGTTTGCTTGGGTTCCTACTCCGAATCCCCCACACCAGTGAGCATTTGAGGAACCTCCATTTGCTCAACTAATCGTAGATCAATCATTAGAGCGGCAAAAGCCTTTCGATACTCTTACTTTGCGGCATTACAAATAGGTGATAATGCCGATAAGGTAAGCCCATAAATAGGGGAAAATGTAGAAGCGCTGCCCTACAAATGTTCACATTTGAAGTAAGCTATAAAAGGATTACATTACTGTTGCTGATATCAAACAGATGTTGAATGGGTTAGAGTCCAGGAACTGCTAAATATCAGTATTGAAAGTCATTTAGCAAAAACTGTCCGCTTCGCTTTTAGCTTTTGCAGTATATATACTTCACTTTTATTTACCCTCCGATATCAATCACCTTTAATTGCAGCACTTTTATAGACTCCTCCTGACATGTTCCAGAGTATTCCTCGATCGGTCTTCTAAAAATACGTTCTTTATTCGGATTGGCTTTTCTTTTCTTTCATTTTCTTTTTCCTTAGAATGCAGTGCCTCCCATTTTTCAGCCCTGCCTTTTCTTCGACTTCTTTGTTGTCTGCATGTGTGTGGCGGTTATTTTGGGCTTCCAACCCAACCAGCCATGCACCCATCCATCCATCGGATCGAATTGTAACGAATCGAGTCCACTCCAATTGGACCCCTGAAAGAATGACTCTATTTTTGGCAGCACTCTAAGATTTATGATCAAACGTCTGCCACTCTGACAGTCGATTCAGCTGGCTGTGGCCCGGCTCAGTCAGCCATGTTTACACACTTTAATTGCCGGGCAGCGGAGAGGAACAGGAAATACTCGGGCGGTTGAAAATTGGTTATTTCATTTTTGTATATTTTTTTTTTATAATTTTTTCTGTCCCGACTGCTGCGGCTGCTCCCGCCCAAGTGAGCTGAAGAGCTCCCAGCTTCGAGCATTGGCTCTCTGGCCATAATCAAGCCAATTTAATAATATGTTACGCTGCACACAATTTCACCTGCGAGCACATTGGCCAGTCGGGGGGAATGGGTATGAAGATGGGCAGGCATGAGGATGGGGCTGAGGATGTGGAGGATACGAAGTGGAGTGTTTCTCCCCCGAAAGGCAGGGAGTTGCCTCAGTGATCTTTCTTCTGGCAGCCACGAAAAACGCAATTTGATTAAAAAAATGATGCTCCTGCATATGGAAAGGAAAAGCAAGAATCCGACCTTCAAATACCTGGCATTTGATTAGCCCAAAACCTGCATACTTTATGGGGATTAATAATACATACAAAGAATTAGATTTATCTATTGTCTACTTTCAAACATAGCCATCATACCCCTTGAATCCACAATTACCGGGTAGCTGCTATCAGGGGTGGGATCTTAAAAAAAAAAAACTTTTGGCCATGATATACGTGACACTCGGCGCCGAGATCCTGACTTTGACGAGCTGCTAACTCAAAGAGAATCGGGTTTTGCGCATTAGAAAGAAGCAAGCTTTTTTTTTTTGAGTCAGAGAAGCGAGAAACGCAGAAAATAAAAATAATATAAAATCGTTATGGCAACAGCAGCAGCAGCAGCTGCACAAAGGGCACCAGCACTCGGTTGCCGCTTTGGCTTTGGCTTTTGATGTTGCTGTTGCTGTTGGGTAGCAATTTTGCACGTAATTCGTCACGTAGCGAGATGTTGTTGGTGCTGATTATGCATTGAAAATGCTCCAGCCAGCAACAATCTGCATGGCCAAAACCCAGACACAGACGCAGGCAACTCACTCGACCATGAGGGCGAAAGGAGAGGAGAGGGAAAAAACACACCTGGGGAAAATAGGAGTTTCTACTTCACTTGAAATCTGGAAAATCATAAGCAATGATAATATTTCGATTGAAAAGAATCAAGTTTATTAAAGAATCTTCTTTTTAAGATTTTATATTGAAGTTTTGATGGATTTTCCTCAAAGTGTAGCCATCGAAGGGGAGTGGGAGAAATGCCAGCTGCTTGGTGATTGCCAGCCGCAGGCGAACTATGAAAATGCAGCACACCAAACCGGCGAGAGCAACAATCAACATTCACCAATTAATGCCAAATTGAAATGAAGCCATAAAGTGGAAGGCCAAGACGAGAGCAGGGTCCCGCCCACAGGCCAGGCTTTATGGCCCCGATCAGCACCACCTTCACCGTCAGTTCAATGGCATTTAATGGCACTCGATTGACATTTGCCCCGAAATCGATATGCGCGACAAGGGACAAGACACAATTCTTCCAAAATCCAAACACAAATCCAAATCAAGGCGGCCGAAATGAATTATGTCAATCAAAGCTTGACTGGGCTCAACTAACAGCAGTCGGATGCCAAAGGTCACAGACCAAAAAGCAAACAAAACCACACACACACACACCCACACCGGGCCGAAAACGTGCAGTTTTGGGTCAGACACGGCATGACCTCCAGTTCCTTTCTACATTTCCAGCAAAGGCAAAATATCCGAGTGTGCGTGGATATTGATTTGTTAGATTGGCATAACTGCCGCCGGTGGCCGTCGTTGTTCGGATTATATAGTTCATACAAACAAGGGCTGGCAGGATATCGATGGCCCGGGAAAAGCATCATTAAGCTGATTGCCGGTATCAATAGGTCCGATCCGGTTGCCAGTACAAATTAGCCGTCAAGTTGGCTGAATCATTTTTAATGCGTTCTCCCTAGTCCAGTCCTTTCTAGCCCAATTATACCTGTCACTCGTATTACCAAGAAATAATGGTAGCGAACGCTATGCAAATAATTAATTGGAAATCGTTGCCAGGCGACCCCCTTTGCAGCCACAATACAATTTTCTCGAAAATCCAAAGCCAGCATTCGTCATCGGAAGTGCGCACAAGAACAGACGTACTTTCGTTGTGTACATAAGTATATGTTTATTTTAATATCAAGTGCTGGGAACTCGGCTCCTTTCACCTTTCCCCTCCGACGGACTATCCACCATTTTCCCAGAACCCAGAACGAAGAGCAGAGAACCCCTCGAAAAGCCCCCAGCTGGCTGTTCGTTCTGTAACAACAAGCGTTGGCAAAACAGTTGTTGCCAGGCCAACTGTGCCGATTATGTCACCGAGATGGGCTGTATGGGTTAAAGAAGAACAGGCCCTCCGCCCTCGCTTTATCCCTATTTCTTGCACTGTTTGCACAACCCCCAGACAGCCCCTCTAAGCCGCACTTCTTGCATCCCGTCGCATTCATCATCATTACGTGTTCTGTGGCATTTTGTCGTCGTCGACATCGTCTGGTGTCTGGTTTTGACCAGGTTCTGTGCCTTGGCTCGTAAGCTGGCTTATTCCTGTTACCACGTCAAAAGATCTCGGGCTCGATGCGGTGAAAATGTCAACCTAACTGATTGGGATCGTGATTATGTTGACATCTTAACATTGTATAAAATGATGGGATTGCAAATTTGGGTCTATTGTTGTAACTTTAAATATATAATAAGGTAGATAACATTATAGAAGAATTGAAACTGGAAATGTTATAACTAATAACCCCAAAATAATCAATAATTTCATTTGTTTAAAATACAATTTAAATTGCAGGCTTAAGTGTCAGGAAAATGCTTACAAGTGACATGTGAGAAATGGCTTTTCGAGCCTGTCGGAACCGTTAGTCGTAAATGCTGGCATTAATGCCAAAAAGGGCTGCCTCAACTCCCCCCCTGACACCCCAAAACTTTGACATGACATCTCTCCAGATTCCATAGCCAAATGCGAATGTCAAAGGGCAAAGCTTAATTGCTGAGAAATGTTCGTTGAGTTCTATTTTGATGTGCCGCCACGACCTCATTTCGGGGGTTTGCCCTTGTTCGGCACATACTTACATACTATATATACATATATATATATAGTATATATATATAAGTACATGTATGGTCGGTTATTTCAATTTTGCTAATGCAACAAACGCTGCTTGCTGGCTTTCAAAATGCTCAGTTTCAGTTCAGTTCAGTTCCGTTCTAGTTTCCAAAGGGGTTGCCTCCAACCGCAGCCCATTCCACCACTCACAAAACTCCAACTGATTTACGAAATGCCAAGAATTTGTCGATTCGATTACGTTGAGTGAGTGCCCAAAGGTTATCCATCAGAGAGAGAAAGAGAGAGAGTGGGGCATATGTAGGGGCAAACCCCATTAGTAAAATTTATATCATGGCGCACTTTCAATTTTAGTTTTCCCTTCCTTTCCTCGTTCACTTTTAGCCCCAGCAATTTGGAACGGATATTGGCGCAAAACTTTTACAAATAGCTGCAAGTCGTGTTCGCTCCACACATATATATTTAGTGGCATAAAACCCCCGATAAGTTTCAAAAGTTGTGAATTTTTGGGTGGGTTTCTATGCCGTTTCCGTTTGCTGCAACACACACGTAGGAGAATCTTATCAACGGAAGTGGGAAATGAAACGAAATTACCGCGGCACAGTCACAGCTTTGTGGTATTTGCTGTTGACCTTCACACAATATTGTCAAGGCTAACCGGTTTGGCAGGGAAAATGCATCAAATGCTAATTTTCACCTCTCTGGCAATGGTAATATTATCTCTAAGAAGCTTATATGTCTGTTAAAAGTTAAAGCCTTGTTTAATCGGATTGGGAATAATGTTAAAAATATGCAACAATCTACAGAAATTGTGTGTAAATGAAACATAAAAACTAAAAATATAAGTTGCCATAGAAATTAAATATTTAAACTTCTACAAATAAGACAAAGCTTAATATTCTTTTTCTTAAGCGTCAAGAACAAAGGAATGTTCAACAGCAAACAAACAAAGTATAATCAACGTTTTCTTTTCATTCAACGCTTGTTTACTTAATAACAAAAATTCTAAAAATACTCCTGCTTTAAATAAGAAATGGGAGGCATTTTACCATTAAAATTAACCCGAGAAACTGTCATAAAACCGCACCTATTTATCGCAACGAATCAAAGCCAATTGAGCATTATTACAAGCACAAATCAATTTAACAAGATGCAATACCATATTCCACACACTCCCCACTGACACATCTTGATTTTTGTTCAATGAATTCTCAAATCGCCAAAGCGTGCAGATAATTTTTATTTAATTGCAGCAGCCGCACGAAAACAAAAACAGGCGTGGAAAAGCCAAACAAAAAATCAATTTCTCATGGATTTTTAATGCAAATGCTATGTGGCTCCCCATATGGCCAAGCCCGGTTCGGGCCACACGCAGATACCTATACTCGTGTGTATGTATATATTACCCCCAAGTAGCCAGCAGCAGCTCCATCCATTCCAGAAAGAGAGGCATTGCTGGGCGGAGGCATTGCGGGGCTGCTGGAGGCAGAAACAAACCACAAATTGCGTTGACAAGTGCAGTGCACACACCGCGGGCACACCACCTTGACGCAGGCCGGGATTTATGGATGCGGAACGGAAGGGGAGAGCACCGGGCATGTCAACAACACTGTGACAACGTCAATAATCAGACGCTGAACCCAAAAGACGAAGCTCCAGACGGCGTCGTCTCAAGGCGACAATGACAGACGGCAGCAGAGCAAGTCAACATCAAAGGGAGACTAGTAAAGAATGGACGAATCTAGAAATACCCTTGGTCAGTTCTTGGCCACAGGATAAGGGATGCGAAACCCCCATTCTTGGCAGGATTTTGTGCTTAAATTATCACAGAAACATATTAATATTTAACGTCTTCCTAAGCAAGTAATCGAAAATAAATAATATAAATTCAAAATGCAAATCTTAAAGGCTTTCTAAATCAAGGATTAATTCAAGTTTTAATGCATTTTAAACTTAACTTTCTTATACACCTCCTGACGTAATAAATCGTTACTTAATCCAAGAAGACTTGACTTCCATTTACCCTCATTGCTAGAGTATATATCCCCCAACGAGCTGCACTTCTTGTCATTACTTTTGTTTGGCTTTGACTATTGCGTTGAGCTTTTATTTTCTTTGCGTTTTTTTTTTTTTTGCTTTTTATTTCACATTGTTTGCAGCGACAATTGCAATTGCAATTGCCATAATCAGTGCAAAGTCAGACGCCGACAGACGACCAAAGACAAAGGCCAAGCCTACTCACTTTCACACAGCGACGGGAGGCGGGTAAAAGGCGGGCAAGGTGCAAGGAAAAGCTGGTCAGCGACATTGCCACATTGCCTCATCGATCGAGGCTGAAGCCGAACCAGTTTTACTTCCATCTGTGACGTGACGCATGCAGCGGTGCCATCGAGTTTTCATTTTTCCTCGGCTTTATGCTTTTAGCTTCTTTTTGCGCTGCACTGAAGCGATGATTTAATCGCTTTGGACTTTAGTTTTTTATTTATTATCATTATTTTTTTTTTTTTTGCAGAGCGAGGCGGACAAACAATTGCTGATCTTGGGCTTCATTAGAAGCGAAGAAAAACAAGAAAGATGATATGTTTGCTTGCCCTTCAAATGCTTATCGCTGTAGTCTTGCATTTATTTATGGCCTTAGTTTTATTCTGCAAAAAAAACGGACTTTAGAATGCACTATCTGGAGGAAAATATTTATAGATGAAACTGTGTCTTCAGGGTCACGTAAACCTAGTTCTTCTTGAGCCTCTATAGAAAGTTATCATCGTGTAATAATTCAGTAATTTATCTTACTCAATAGTTGACCTCACACGACAGTCGTAATTGATCTAGCTGTGGAATAATTGATAAATCTTATTCAATATATATAGTGTAACAACCTCAATTCCCTCCTCAATTTTTTATGAAATAAACGCTCCACTTCATTGGCCATCTTATAGTTATAAAAAGCTTTTAAGCCCCCAACATACATATGCATACAAAACCACATAAAATTATTGTTCATTTCTGTTCGTTGGCTGCCTTTTGTTTTTATTTGCTTTTACCTTTTCTCGTGTTTTTTTTTCGTTTAATAAAAGCATTTTCATGTTTTAATCACTGATCTGCCCCAACAATTTGTTAGTTAATTGCAGCAATTTCACGGATGTTTTGCCATTTTTTTTGCAGCCTCCCATTAATTGGCAGCAGATGTTGGCCGATGGTTGGGGAGTGGCTCATCCCAGCCAAGGGGGAGTGACAGGCGAGGTAAATTAAGTGCAAATGACTAATAACTGAAACAGAGCATTGTTGGAAAATTGCTTGAAGTCTGCCAATTAAGTTGAGGTCATTCAACAGGTGTGTTATCGAATGTGGGTCAGGTAGAGTGCATATTACCTTAGAAGATGGGAGGGAGGGAAGGTTTATCTTAGAGATAAGTAAATCCCCGATCTCTGAACCCAATAAAACGAGACTGTCATCTCGCAGTAATCGTAAAGGGTCTGTAAATCTACGCTAATCTTATCAGGCTGCTCTTAGGGAAATCCCCTCTATAATCCATTGAGGTATTTGAACCAAAAGGAACTTGTTTTGCTGCAGATAATAGGGACAAACAATGACCTGTGCTTTGCAGGGTTAAGCTGAGTAAATGGTAGCATTGTCTTGATTTTCATACAACATCCAGGTTAATGCATATTCATGGCATCATTTCAACTTAATATTCCAATATTCGTGAATAGATTCCCTATCTTATTTAACGCCAACGCGCCCAAAGTCACGACCGCATCTTGGCCCATCCAAAGAGTGCTTATCAGCAAAAATGGCATTATTATTCTTGTCTTGTCTCTCAGTTTTGCGGTTGGATGAAGGCATGAAGATAAAGGCAATTACCATTGCAATTTCTGGAGGCTTCCTACAGGCAGCCATAAAAGTCTCAAGCCATGCAGTCAACATGCAAAAGTATCTTTTGAGAGGTAAATAGCTCTATGCAGTTAAGCCTTAGAAGACTTGATGGTAAAGAGCCACGTTTACACTATACATAAGACTCTTTCTACCGACTAAATTATTGACAATAAAGAAAATTTTCCTACAGATTTAGTGAAGATACTATTTATTACAAAATTGTACAAAATTGTTTATGCTTTCCCTTTAATTTCGTAAAGCACTGTATAAAATCATAGTTTTGGCAACTGAATATGAATATTTAAATGTTTACTTTTGCCCACAGAAGATGAAAGCCAAGGCTCAAAACAAACAATTTATGCAAAATTCTATATTTGTATGGGCCCTCCTCCTCCATTGGAATTTCATGAGGATGGACGCAGAAATTCTTGTTTGTGCGGAAATTAGATTCGAGTTAGTTACATCCGCTGCCTCACTTTTCATCTGACAGATTTATTTCGCTCCAGTTTTCCCTCGAATCGATATACCACACACAGACACCTCCACCCAGATCCATAAATAATATCCATAATGACACCTTGGGTGCAACTTCCTCTCGATCCGTGGGTAAGTGGATACCCCGGGTATCTCTATCCCTATTTTATGAGACTGGTTGACTGGTTGACTGGTTGGTTAGCAGCATAAACTGCGCAACATATTGGCAAAAATGTGGGTCAACTGCGAAACCACAACAATAACAATAACACCCAATAAATGCCACGGCAATTGTGTGCCAAGAATGCCGCTGTGGTGTGCGTTGCAATTGTAGCTACAAATCAGACACTATAGTATACTATATATATATGCCAGACCTAGTTACAGACCCAACCCAACTATAGAAAACATAAATGAACCAAAGGCGCACCTTAATCACCATCAACAGCGGTTTGTTCATCAATTTTAGTGGGTTTGCTATTCGAAAATTGCGCGAAAAGTTATGCGGATTTCCAGAGTACACACACTCGTGGTCTATTAACACTCCAACTAATGCAATTACGCATTAACTAACGTGGAAATTATGCAAGTAAACAGTTTAATTGGGTCGCAAAATGTGGAGGGCAAAGGGGAGGGCGAAGAGCCACCGGTGAATGGGGAAGCGGCTAAGTGCATCAGCCAAGTTAATCTGTGGCACGAAAATGGAAACGAGCGCAGCTTTGGACTCAACCGGAATGCATATACACATACTCTATGTAGATAATGCCCCCCCACTTTTCCCTCGTGGCACATTATCTGCCATTATTCGCTGGAAGTGCTAGAAATTATCACATGTACTATTAGAGGTAGAGATAAAACGCGACTAGAATAAAATTTAATAAAAATCTCCTACCTTACTTGAACGATTATAATTTTATTCCGATAATCACTGCTATTTCCAGGCTTACTAAACCAAATCCAACTTATAATTAACCCTATCATTTTGATTAATCTTTCGCAAAAGTAAAGTAGAACTCGAATATATTATAATATCAAAAGCTCACATATAAATATATATTCCCCGTATAACTTATTATTAATAAGTCCCAGTTTAGCTAAGTAGAGAGCTCTTCTGGTTTGAATGCACCTAAATTCGCTGTATCCACTTAATCTCTTGCCAATTAAAGTTGGCACATCCGAAACAAATTCCCAGAACGGATTGGCCAACCTACAAGCTCTCTGGTCCATAACTGTAGCGGCAGACAACGCCTAAGCCAAAGCTAACAAGGCTAACGAGCCCCTGGGCCCAACTCCGCCACTCGCCTCCTCGAACTCCTCGCGGAGATGACAGCCCACGCGATTTTCAGCTGTTAACTAAGATACATATTTATGCGGAGACAACAATAACTAAGGAATTTCCCATTTCTGGTCTTTGTGATCTCTGCAATTTTTGTGTCTCTGTGTGTGGGAAATCAATTGTTGAAAAAATAAACGCGTCCCAGGCAAAAAACGAGAGACATTGGGCCTTAGTTGCGGCCCATGTAATTATTTCAAATGAGTTCACAAAACCGCACAAAAAAAAAAATAAAATAAATAAAGCGGTGAAAAAAGAGTGTTTGCAAGAGTATTCCAAAAACCAAACCAATTGAATCAACCTCCGGGTCTTGGCCAAAGTCAAGTGGCAGTATGCGGGGGCGGCCACAGCAGCAAAAACAGTTTCCAATTGCCTTAAAAAACATTGCCAAAGTCCGAAAGTTTTCGACCAAAACTTACCTGCAAAAAAAAAGAGAGAAAGAAAATAAATTTTTAGTAACAATTTATATTGGAAAAAGTTTCTTCCTGGAAAAAGAAAATATAAAAAGAAAGGAGGACGAGGACAGGGGCTGTTTCTCTCTCTCTGGTCCTGGCCAATGACCCAGCACAGAGCACACACACACATTCAGGGAGAAGAGCAATATCCTCTATCCTTTGTGGCAAACAGTCTGGCACACACTCACTTTCCTGCGGGCACATTGTGCCGGGGAAACTCAAACTAAGCCAGCTCCCTCTCCCAGACAAAGGATGCGACGGCGGCTCCAGCCTCTGTCCACTTGAGGGCGAGGCCCACCAACATCTTTCATGCGGGGAAGCCCCTGGCTCAGCCCGGCTTCACATCTTCGCCTTATTCATCGTCTTCCCACAAACCGGAAATGCCCGACAACACCAAAAAAAAAAAACAGCCAAGGAAAAAAAGGAACGGCAAACAAAGCCGGAAAAGAAGAGCGTAGCACACAAAGTTCAAAATGCGCTTAAAGGAGCAGTTTTCATACAGCCAGCCAGCCAGCATTTAAAGTGCAATGTGCCAGGGAATTAAGGTCATTTCATATACAAAAGCCATGGCAACAGAAGCAGCCACTTGCAGAGTCCCTAAGCCCGCATTCAGCTTTTAGCCAGCTTGTCTCGGCTCTCAGCTGCGTCTGTGGAAGCTGGAATCGGAACTGTTTATATCAATAACTGCCGAATGGAGCTTTAAATTTCTTTAAAATCCAACTTTTATGAACAGAAGCCATTACCGAAAAGTCCTTCATTTATCTCATTTTCTAAAAAAGTCCTTTAATTAATTGTAATCTTTTAAGTGCCGGAAAATTTCTTAACTGTCAAGAATTTCACCCAAAGAAACAAAGTTGAGGTGCATTTTTAAAGCGGTTGCCTGAAAAGTTTCAAAAGTTTTAGGGGCGGCTAAACGAAGTGTACTTGTTGTTTTGAATATTCCGCCTTGCATAAAAGTTTAATCGAATTGCCTGTCAGCGCTGGAAACTGTCCACTGGCGGTGCCTGCTGGGTGTCCACGTGGTCGTTCACCCTTGACTTCCTCCCGGCCGCTTCATGCCACAATGTTGGCACTTTTTGTGCCGTTCTTTTTTTTCGTTTTTGTGTTTTATTAAACCTTGTTTTTTTGTTTTCCCCGCAGGATGTGGGCAAGTTTTCATTGCAGTTGCAGCTGCAGCCTGACGACGTGCATATCCTGCCCGAAACACATCCTGTCTGGACCCGCGGACAGTGGACTCGTATCCATGTCACAGTCAACGCAAGTCCGTCAAAAAACTTGGTTGATTTGACGCCTCAAATCAAAACTTTTCACATCTAACTGGTCCACTGCTCACACACAAATTAGAGTTAAACGCGTTCATTAAGCAATTTTCATTTTCATTTTCACTTTCATATTTTTCACACCACAGCCCGAAAATTTCATCGAGGCCCAATGCAAATTTGTCGTAAATTGTTGTAAATTACTTAAGCCAACCAGCGGAGCAGCAAAAGAGGAAACTTTCACTTGGCCATCCGGAGGATTGGATGTGAGTGCGGAGCTGGGCCCGGGGGCTTCCTTATGTGGGTCAGGCGCCTCCCGAGAGCATCAAACTCTGCCTCCCATTTCGGGGGCAATCTCAAACGGTTCGTGCTTTTGACACTTTGAGTTCAAATGGCAATGCACACGCCACGGCAATTTGGCTCCAATCTCAGTCGCCGTCCGAGAGATGTGCGCATTGATAAGCGCCGTGAACTTTGAACCCAGGGCCTCAAGCACACAAATTTGATCTCTTCTTTTTGTTTCTTGCCCCCCTCACAGTGGATTTTATGAGTTGATTTATGAATTTGTTTTTTTACGCACTTATTTATATATCTGTTCTGACTTTATTAATTTAAATGTACTTTAAGGATATCCAACTAAAAATGTAGTAAAAATGTAACTTTAAATTTCTTCTAAGATGAAATACATATTTTTTGGTTTTTTCAATTATTAACTTCCAAGGAGTGACCACTGTACTCTGAACCCGGAACCCCCAGCTCCGCCTCAGATCGTCGACTGACCGCTTCAATCAGCAGTAAATAGTACCGATGAAGCGCGGTTTTCGGTCAGCAAATAGGCGGCAGAGTCAGGGGATCGGAGGGGATAATGGGAATAATGGAAGCTGGGACCTCGATGAGGTTGTTGATACCGACGACAGCGCTTCCCTTTGTGCTCGTACTGAATTCAATGCAAAGAGCACAGCAACAGCACTCGTGATTAGCACGGAAAGTTATTTCATTTAGTTTATTTATCCAGCCAACTGTGCTTGTTTACCCTGTTTGCATTTTACGCTTGACATTTTCCGCCAGAGCTTATCAGAGCCAAAACACGACCAAATACGTTCCTAATTAAGGCTCGCTTCTGAGAGCCACACATCCCAAATCCAGGTCACGTGTATTTGCTGTCTGATTACGTTTTTTTCCCCTCTTTTTTTGTCTGCTGCATTCTGGTTATCAGGGAGATTTCAAGCTGCCGCCTATCAGACCCTCGACCCCGTTCCCCTTTCCCCTTTGGCACCCGCTCTTATCTCTTATCAGTGAATTTTGTGCTGAAACAAAAGTGAAACGATAAGCAAGGGCAAATGCAAAATGCAGCAGCAGGAAAACAAAAACGAGAATGAGGCTGACAAAGGCCAACTTAAAATGTTACTCCGTCTGGCATGTGCCTAAGCTTCTCTCGACACATTTTACTTGCAGGTTAGAGCGACGCGGTGGGGGGAGGTGTCTCCCATTAGACAGTCCGAAATGTTAAGCTGAGTTAATTAAACTTTCAGCCAAAGAACTGTCCAGGTGAGCATGAAATTCTGAGACGGATGCCATAGTAATTTCATATTTAAGCCCCTAGAAACTTGGAATTTCCCAGCTATGTGCATGTGTCACCCTCTGTGGCAATAAATTTCATCAACTTGATTGAATTAAGCAAAAAATAATGATAATAGTTTGGAATTACCCAACTCGTTTGCTAAATTATTGTCATCGTAATTGATAATTGATAATCCTAAACATATTTTCATTAGGTTTGGTATCAACAGAGACATTAATTATTAAGGTCTTGACTTATTTGAATAAGTTTATAACCCTTTTTATATCTTGTGTAAAATGTTAAATGCGAATAGAAATGAAAAAACTACTTAGAAATTCTAAATTTTAGACCCCGTCAAATGTATGTATCCCTAATGTGTACCTTTATGCGGAATTATATCAACCCTGGGCTAAAAAGTCATTCCAGCGTTATTCATATGGAGTCATGACCATGAATAATGTCAGTTAATTATGCTCCATGTGTGTGTATGTATGAATCAGACCCAGAGAGTGTGTGACTATGTGGCGGGATTTTCATAAATAAATTTGCACTTAACAAATGAGCAACATAAGCAAATTGTTGCTAAGCGCAGCAGCAGCAACAGGCTGCGGGGAAATTGCAGCTTGGGGGGGGTGAGGAAAAACATCTAGGAAGTCCGTGAAACAAAGCATGGCTCAAATGGGAGAGAAAGATAGCAGCAATTTGAGCCGTCAGACAAGGGCGAGCAACAGCAACAAGAATAGCAGCCATCTGAACGGCGGAATTAAATTTTAATTTTAATCGCCAAAAAAGAATAAACAGAACAAACACATGGAGGCATACAAGGAAGCGACTTATTCATCTCGAATGTACATATATATGGATGTACATTTGTATGTACACATAATGGGGATCGGCGTGCAGACAAATAAATTTCCAAGCAGAAGGCAAACGGCCGCTGTGCAGCGCATCTGAAAATGCAAGCGCACAGCTGCGGTGCAAATAATAGGGGCCTCCACCCAAAGCCAACAAGTGAGACTAATTAAATAAATATTTTCATAGCAAATATAATAAAATATAAAGCGAAATGCACTTCCTCATGAGTAAGGGATAAATATTGCTGCATGGATTTCTTTATTATTGAAAGAGTGACAAATTGGTGATTATACTTACGTATAGTATAAAGATTTTACTATATAAGCCATCTCCAATTAATTTTGATCTACAGTGAATTAATTTCAACGGCCTTATTTTTCTGTCCCCAGCTGTACACGCATCGGGGAATTTAATAAACACCGAACACAGAACAAAACAGAACCGAACGCAGGCATAAAGGCTGAGGATTTGTACATAAATCCCAGCGAGACGATCGCCAGAACCTCAACAGCCACAGCCATGGAACCCAAACAAAAACAACAACATGTTGAACAGGTCGCGGACTTCAGGTAAAACGGACAAGGAAGGCAGGAAGTGTGCGAGTGCGAGTGAGATGGCGTCGATAAGGCAGTGCCACTGATAGATATCGATAAATGGGCAACCAGCTCAGGCTCAGGTAGTGGAAAAGGCCAGAAAAACACCAAAGGAAAACTGACGAGGCTGGATGGGGGGTAAAAAGATGCTGAGGGGGCGAGCAGGCAACAAGAACACGAAAAACAACGCGACAAAGTAATGGAAAAAATTGTTTGAGAGGCAAGAGTCTAAAATTAAAACAAGCGCAAAGGAGATAGACATACAGTGAGAGAAGGACAGAGAGCCAGAACGAGTTAGCGGGAGCGAGCAGGAGAGTGCAACGTATGCAGTTATTTATGTAGGCGCAGCAGCAGCAGCAGTTTTTGTTGCTTTTTGGAGGCCCGCACAGATGAAAAGTTGGAAAATCGTGTAGAAATTGCAAATTGCAAAGTCAAACTCCACTTGGACCGTAATGTTGTTGCTTTCGTTTGTTATTTGTTGTTATTGTTTTTGTTATTTTTTTTGCTGCAATCGTGACGTCAGGGCGCATGCGTTTAAAACCGAAATGCCGCTTTCCTATTTAGCCGTCATCTCAACAATGTTATGGCGTCGCAGCCGCATTCGCAGCATCCTTGCCGCATAAAGGGTATCCCCATTCCGTCACAATGTTGGCAACAGTTTCCTTCGAGTGCCTTCCACTTGAGTTTACATTTTCCCCTTAATGCCTTGGCAGTGGTCGGAAATAGAAAGCGGCTATCGAAAACTAGTCATCTGTTAATCCAACTGGAAAAAGGGTATCACGAGGATTGAATTAAGTGGGTTTCAGGCACGCATACCCTTTGTAGGGCGGGTATATCGAAATTATATTGCTATCTAAATATGGCTAACAAAGAAACCACTCACAAACTCATAAATATGATAAAAACATCTGATAAAATCAGTCAAACAATTTAGCATATGGTCGTAACTTCAGTGTTATTTCAGATAAATACAAATTATCAAGAATTTTCTGTTAGATAAAAAGAAATAATCTTTTTGAAAACAATCCTATAATGATAATATTTTGTGGAGTTTTATCATTATAACATTTTACCATTATATTATTATTATAAAATATGGAAAACTATTTTTATGATCTTTTGCCCTTCCACCTATTTATCCTATAATTTTATTTTATTTTAATATAAATGGGTTTATATAAGCTAGATCTTCCCTTTTATCTTTGTAATATCTTTTTAAATATCTCATGTACTCATTCTAAATATTCAAATTTCCACAATTGTCTCATTCTTAATATTTTGAAACTAAGCAAAGAGTATAGAAAAACTACTTTCTAAAATTTCAACCTAAACCGGTTATATTTATTTGGGCAAATGTATTATTTTTTTTTTGGGGAGACGCACACGAAATATATGCGGCACTGCGTTCCAGAGTTTTTAGAACTCTTGAAGGTTTCGGTGGTGGAGACAATGCTAGTGTTGGTGGTGGTGTATTACTGCACCCCGAAGGGGGTGTTTTTGTCCCAGCTGGGGGTTGGTACGGTTTGGTGCTCCCCCTCCAGAGGAGGAGATGGGGCAGAGGGCAAAAGAAGCAGTGACAAAATGCGCACATATAAATAGAATCTTGCAATGCGACGTAGTACCGATTAACCAACAAAAAAAAATAGCACACGAGGAAAACAATTATAAATTGCGTTATAATTTCAGTGATATGAAAGCGGTGGGAACGTTTATCAGCCAGCGGTTTGGGGTCTGGGGTTCATTAGACCCCAATGCAACGCAAATCCAAGTTCTATATACGAAGTACATTCAACAATAAACAGTGTCTGTGACGGACATGGACGCTAATTGGGCTGTCAAACGGGTTAATGACACCGATATCAGTGGCAGGCGGGGCGCAATTGGTCTGATTGATAGGAAAAGTTCTTTGAAACGGTGAAACTTAATTTTAGAAAGTCCAGAAAGTTTTTCATAATTCATAAATATTGGAAAAATGTATAAATTTCAATACTACGTTTTAGAAGAGGTATTTCCCACATAATACAATAAAAAACAAAAAAAAAAAGCAGATTGATGCAAATATTATGGATCATGCGGATAAAGCTCATACACATTTGTTTAATTATTTTTAATTACTACTTAATTATTGACAATTACTTACCGTTTCACCATTTTGTTGGTTACCCCCGAGTTGTTTTCCTGCTGAGTGCCAATATCAACGGATCTGTTATAATCCAGTTTTGATGTAAAGATTTTAATCCGACGGAAATTAATTTTGCCGATCTTTTTAGTAAACCTTTAAAATAATCAACGGAGATATGCATAAATTGTATTATTTTGTTTTTAATTGCTCTTTGCACCGCGTCGACGACTTTTACTTCCTAGAATTGGAATACGGAGCATTCAGGGGCGCAGCGCAGCAGGAGTCCAATTGGAAAACAAAGCGGCCAAAAGAAAACAAGAAAAAAGAACAACAAATGGAAGAGCGAGAGCGAAATAAATGCCTCAAATGAAGTATGTACATAATTTTATTTATATTTCATGCGTTAATTGCTTTGCTTTTTATTATTCTGCTGCTGCTGCCGCTGCGACGCCAACGCAACGCTTTAATATGAATTCTTGTTGTTGCTTTTTGTTTGTTTCTTATTTCGCTGCACGGAACAGCACTTTATTGATCCGCTTTCGCCGTAATTATATTCACGTTTCTGCATTGAGTGGAAAACGGCGGAGATTAGCACGCAATATGAATGCACTTTAGATTCTTTTCCCGTTCCCCAATCCTCCGCCGCTTTTCCACTTTCCTTGCGGCGCTTAGTCACTAACACACACACACAAAATATTCACATTTAGCCAGCGATTTGCATTCGCATTTTCATTTTTACCTCTCGAACGCGATTTATTCTGCAATTTCTGCCCTGCCCCCGCTTTTATTTATATTTTTGCTGTATTGCACACTGAGGGACTTGGGTTTTCGTGTTATTTTTCTATACACATAAACAAAGCTCGCGGCGTTTGGCTTTTCCGCATCTCGCGCGCGTTCTGGGTTTGGGTTCGCTTCGGTTCGCACGCTGGACAATTTTCGAATCTGTGCGGCTTCAGTACGTCCCGTGTTATTTGTGTTGTAAATTGTTAACAATAAAGCAGTGCAGTAACAACAAATACAAATACGATGCGCGTCGAGACAGTGCGGGCGGTGGTTTTTTTTTTTTTTGAGATGTTGAAAACATCGATGCATCGAACATCGATACCAACAAAAAAAACATCGGTAAAAACATCGGTGTCCGATGTATCGATGATTTCAGGCACGAAGTCCCAATCGTGAAAAGAAAAATGGGCATGAATTGCCAAACGGTTATCGAGGGGTATTCTTGTATGGGGAGAAAGGTGGGCATGAATTGCGAACCGGTTATTGAGATCAGGGCATGCTCTCCCAACCGGTTATTGAGAGAGCATTTGCTTGTGCTCGATGTCCGATGTATCGATGATTTCAGGGCACGAAGCCGAATCAGGAAAAGAAAGGTGGGAATGAATTGCGAAGCGGTTATTCAGAGCGGGGCATGCTCTCCCAACCGGTAATTGAGAGACCCTTGACCATCCAGCCTTGAAAACATCGATGTATTTTTAGCGACTTTTTCCGAGGTTTTTCGATGTTTTTGTTGATATAGATGTTAACCGATGCATCGATGTTTCTCGAACATCGGTCTATAATTATGATGTCATATATCTAGAATATTTATATTATTTTCTATTATTTATTCAAATTTCAATTAATTTGCTGAATTTCCAGCGTTTTAGGGTGCCCAGATGTCGCAGAAGCGTAAATTGTTTTGGTATTTTTTTATATTTACAAATTGGGTCATATTAAAAAGTTTAAAATTTATTTTGTATTTGTTTATAATGGAAAAGGTTAATGCTGAATCCATAATTAACACCAAGCGGTATGACACCGGTAGGACGTTTCTGGATCAGCCATTATTTTATTATTATAACTATTAAGTTAGAACCCTTTTGCAACCGAATGATTGTCTTAATTGTTTTGTTTAACTTGGTAAGTTTTGCTTATATGAAAATAATTTAATTACTAAATAAATTAATTAAATTAATGTAACAGCAGAGACTCCAAAAAATTCTAGTGGGGAAATTGCCAGAAATGGGCCAGGGTTCCAGATAACAAGCTCTAACCTAAAAATCTCAAAAAATGGAACGTACTGAAATTAGTAGAAATATGCATGGCGTTAGGGTATTAAGCGATATTAATCGCAGTTATATTTATTTTTAACTATATATTTATTTTAATTTTACTACATTTTTTACCATCTCAAATATTTCAATTCAGAATTTATTTATTTATGGCTTATATATGACATTTCATGAAAATAGCTGCCATTGTGATATATAATTTGAAAATTGAATAAAAAGAAAATACATTAGGCCAAAAATTCCAACTCTAAAAACGAGAGAAAACAAATAAACCCTCTATCAGCCAAAATCAACATCACTAAAACTACCACCTCCGAGAAAAAACACTAGCCTTTCTTGAACTACAAATTAACAGTTTATATTTTGCAATGCCATACTGCAATCACACGGGCGGTGCTTCAGTGGCCAACCCAGCTTATCGGCTACGAATCTTACGACTATTATAATGGTTGTAATGCGTTATGTGGATCAGACCGGTGGGCGTGGTGGGGGCTCAGAACTCGCTGCTCTTGCCGTCGCAGGCCACGATCTTCACCTTGTCCACCTTGACGAACTCGTGCACCTCACGGAACTCCACATCGTTGAGCATCAGTGTCCAGACATTGTCGCAGAAGCGGTACGTGTTCAGTTTGCCCGCCTTGAAGGTAACCCGGGCCTTGACCCGCTGGTTGAGGGCGTTGTTGATGCTCTTGTCGAACTGCAGCAGCACCTTGAAGGCCAATCCGGGCGTGATCTGTCCGTACTGCAAGTCGAAAACCCAGGATTACATTTCGATGCTCCCGCCAGCTGCCACCATTTTGTAGCCAGGCAACAGCTTACCTGAATCAGCTCGTCGAGGCTCTCCTGCAGCGTGTTACCCAGCGTGGTGTTGCGGTATAGTTGGTAGGACATGGTGGCTCCGTTTGATTGTGTTTATTGTTTTATTGATAAATTTTCACAAAGAACGCAAAAATGCAGGCGAAGCTACATATTCGATAGCTGCTATATTCGATTTCGATTTTAATCACGGCGAAATATCGATACAAAAATATCACTTAATTGTAAACTACATCGAAAAATATACAGATATTTATACAATTTCAATTTTGCAAATACAGCGTTTAATTAGATTATGCTTGTATACATCGAATTTTATCCCTTTTTTATACAATTAAAATGTTTTGAGCAACATTCTCGTTCTCGTTAACAGATTAGAGGTTAAACTATTCCTACAGAGGGCGCTGCAGCTGAGAGACCTTTACGATCTAAACATAAAACACAATAAATGTTTTTTTAAGTGTATTTTTTTAATTTTTTTAATTTTTCGATTTTTCCTTTTATATATTATTCAATCTATAAATCATTTTTAAGATATAAATAGTTTATTGCAATAAAACACTCGAAGTATCTCTTAGAATCGCAAGTGGCAGATGCACGGCAGATTCATAGAAATACTTAGATCATGAAAGATCTGTGATTCTGTTTAACTCGAGCGGAGACTGATAAGGATTGTGAGCTAAGCTTACTAGATAAGCCCTCTTGATTGAATAAAATTTAAATTAAAAAATTATACATATTATTTAATTCATTTTTCGATAATTCATTCATTTGATGTAAACAACTTTATTCAGTGCTAAAACAAAAACAGCCGATCAGCTGTTCGAGTATGTAAACAACTTCTTAAACAAACATACAGTCAACGACTTTCAGATCTGCAAACAGCTGATTCGCTTTGTCGCTTTCGCTTTCCTCTGAAATTGAAGACAAATCACAAAATCGGGTATCAAAGAGAGGTTTAGAAGGTTGGAATTTGTTTCTTTTACAGCTCAGTTTACAGATGCTGTTTATTGTTATCTTTCTTCAAGAAGTTGTTGATGTAGGTCAGAGCAAAACAAAAATTGTCTATATGATAGTCCACAGATAAGCTTTTAGGGCAAGTCGAAAAAACCCATACAATTCCTTGAACAGCTGATCGGCTGTTTATGAAAAGATTTTATTGCTCTTAAACTGGTTTTCGCAGAAACGAAATTTAATTGACTCGCCTAGTAATGCTGATCTCTTGATCATAAACATACATCCTTTATGGGGTTCGAGATTCCAGCTAATTCCCTTGTATCCTGTAGTCACCAAGTACAAAAATAAAACTCATCATCCCAGATGTTGTGCAAAAATCACCATCATAAAATACTCGACTGTGCAAATAATAATCAATAAAGCGTATATATTCATATATATATATTCGGGAAGGTGATTTCCCTATTATCAGTGATTCCCGTGTGCTTACCCCGTCTGTAGACGGTTGAGCTTAGGTTTGAGCAGATAAAGAAACCGGTATTAAAGGCGCAACCGAATTGAATAAATTCAATAAACAGATTTTAGTCTCATCAGAATCACCGATCGACGCCGTTCGAAAAATAGAAGATGAGCAAGTGGGTTCTAGCCGTGCTGCTCCTGTGGAGCTACTCCATCACTGAAATATCAGGCGAAGAAGGTAGGCGTTCTGCTTTAAAAAAATATTTTGAGATTTTTTGTTTGTTCTTCTTGAAAAATTTCCAAAACATGAGATTATTGGGGGCACCGCAGCCCATCCGAAGAAGTTCCCTGCGGCAGCACGTCTGGGTTATCGCGACAACTTACGAAATCAAACCTCATGGTTCTGCGGTGGAACACTGATTAGCAAGCGAGTGGTTTTGACAGCTGCCCACTGTTTCTACACGGATATGTAAGTGTTTTATGATTTAATATTAACTAAATTGTTATTTAAATTAAAAATATTTCCAGTGGATCTGTAAGTGTGGTGCGGTTGGGGGAACTCGTGTTCGGCAGCGACAAAGACGACGCCCAACCGGAGGATTTTGATGTCCTGACAACGAAGGAGCATCCTGACTTCCATTATCCCGCTCTCTACAACGACATAGGACTCGTGTATTTGAGTCGCGAAGTAGTTTTCAATCAGTACAAGATCCCCGCCTGCCTGCCCTACACCAGTGGCCAGCAGCTTCGCTACTTCATTGCTATCGGCTGGGGTCTACAACACGCTACCCGAGGACAGCAGTCCAAGGAACTGAGAAGAGTGGATCTCCAGAACTATGGAGTAACATGTGCGCGAACGACAGATCCGAACGAGGAGCTGCCCAATGGATTCAATGAACTGACCCAGTTGTGCGTCGGATCTCCCCAACACAAGGACACTTGCAACGGCGACTCAGGAGGACCTCTCCTCATTCGCCACATCGGGAAAGGATGCGCCTACCAAGTTCTTGGTATAACTTCAGTAGGCGTTGGCTGTGATACTCCCGGCATTCCCAGTTTGTACACAAAGGTGTTCTTCTACCTCGAATGGATACGAACGCAAATGAATGCCATTTAATTTGTTGATAATTATTAATTGTTTAGCAAAATATATTATTAAATTAATAGTGAAATGTTTTTCATAGAATTATGATTTAGTTTAAAATAAAAAACAACAAAATGTACCATTTAGTTATCCTTTGTTTTTACTCTTTATTTGTTTTGTGTGTGGTTTTCCGCTAAGAGTGATTTCATTTCATGTTTTTCCGTTTTACAATTATAATTTTACAATAGTTTCAACTAAATAAATAATAACAATTTATAAATATAATTTCTCTTACTTTCTTCCTTCCCGTACTTCGCTTGCTCGGCTTTTTTTTATAAATAATTCGATCGCTTCGAGTTCTAAACAACACTTTCGGGCATAAACAATAAATTGAAAAATCAGTGCTGGCTGACTTTCGCTTTTGATTTGATGTTTAATTTGCTTTCTTGATCATTATGCGGTGTATTCAACTTAGTGGCTATAAATATACCAGCTAACGCTACCTAAATATATATATATAAATATATAAAAATAAAGGTAGAGTCTACAAATTGCAACAAAAAAAAAAAAAAACCTATAGAAACCGAGGATCTATACGCAATAAATAAATACTTAAGTACTAACATCTGTAGCTTGTGGTGTTCACTATATACAAAACAATGCCAAGTTTTCTAAGAAGCCAAGAACCGATCTGCTTACTATGTTTAGAACCCTCTCATCATTTGTAACTCGATTTCCATTAACATCTCTTGCTGTTTTATTGTCTATTTCAAAGCGCCGCCCGGCGCGACGCAAATAAGCGGGGGAGTCTGGCTGTGAATCTGGTAAAGAATACATACGAAACAAACTCCGGCGGCTGAGGATGACATCTATATGTGTAACACTAAACTCTATACTCTGGTATCGTATGTGTGGATAGCTTTAGGGATAAGCCCAGCATGACTACTTGTGCCCGATGACAAGCGTGTAGTTGGCTGTGCTGACTGTCGACGACAACGCCGACAGTTCTGGTCATTTGGCCAGCTTGAGGATCTCGGTTCGGCCAGCCGCAGTGGACGTCGCAGTGGCTCCCACTCCCACTGCCGCTCCTGTTATCGGTCCAACTCCCGATACCGTTGCGGGTGGAGCCGGTGCAATGCGTATGGGCTTGGCGCGCTGTTGCTGCTGAGTGAAGAGGCCACTCAGTGTGGCCGCTGTGCTGGCGGTCAGCATCATGCCGGAGCTACCACTTGTGTTGTTGGCCTGGCGCTTGCTCCGCGCCAGTCCATTTAGTTTGTTGTTCGTTGAAGAGGGCGACTGAAGATGATATTGTTGTTGGCCGCCAATTACGGCTGTGGCAGCGGCCCCAGCAGTAGCCACTGATGAGGATGTGGCTGCGGCTGCGGCTGCGGCTGCGGCTGCAGCGGGTGTCGAGGAGGCTGAAATGTTATCCAACTCAGTCATTGCTTCTTGTATGGCCCGCTCGAGTTGCGAGTTCAGTTTGCGGCTCCTTTCGTGAGGTGTGTGTTGTATGTGGTTGAGTTTTTTGGTTTCAGAGGTTGGTTGGTTGGGTTTTCGGGTATTCGTTGGGGTTGTTGGTTGGTCATGATGATGATGATGATGATATTGCATACACACACATGGAGTTACACACACGTTGGGGTGTTGGCAGAGGGCAGGGTTTAATTTCAGGTTTTTTGTTCAGCGCATTAAAAATAAAGAAACAAGAATATTAATTAGCAAAATTAAAAGAGTGAATGTGTAAATAATGAATAAATCAACTAATAATGCATTTGACTGCCAATTTAATTGATAAATATCAAAAATATAAAACAATTCGAAATCTAGCTACTTTTTTCCAAGGCTTTGCAAATGTAATAAAGGCTGCGAATAAATAAACTACAAAAGTATCTAAGTTGCAAGTTAAAAATTGCAAAAATCAACTACAATTTTATAAACTTTTTCAAAAAGTAACTACAACAATATCAAAAATTAGTTTTTGCAAAACAATTTATCAAAAAACAATGTCTAAATAAAAATACGCAGGAATTCAACGATAAACACTTTGGAGTGCCACAGAAATAGCTTTGCTTTTGATGACACAAAATTACCCACAAAACCCATTAGAAACAATTTAAAAAAAAGTCTCGGAAATTGGTTTATATTAACAATACCCGAAAATAACGATATATCCGTACTATTTCAAGTATTTGCCTGTTTTTCAGTATCCTTTTAAGTGTTTTTAAATCCACCCAGCTATTTCTGTGGCATCCTTAATTTTAAAATAATAAAACGGGTGAGCTACATTGCTGGTGTTCTGGTGTTCCACCTAAAGCCGAAAGTTCCCTGACATCCATTTGCTGTCCCTGAAAGCTATAAAAGATCCCCTCTTTGGTCTAATATCCAGCCCTCGATCGATGCTCACTTTCTCGTATCCTTTTGGGCTTTGTGGTGCGCCTCGAGACCTTCGGAGAGACTTTGCAACGAGTTGACCGGTATCAGTTCGGAGGTAGAGCGACCGCCGCCGCCGAACCACTGGACCCACACATGATCAAACTGCTGCGACGGCGTGCAAACTCCGTCGGGCATCTTGACGATCTTCCCTGGCCAGGCTGGATGGCCACGGGCTGGACCCCAGATCAGTTCCCCAATTGCGAAGGAGCGCGGCGGCATTAGGAAGGTACCAGCCGCCCCATTCGTGGGTGTGGCACGGGCAGCTCCTCGCTGCGGTCGACGCGAGCGCTTGGTCGGCGTCCTGACTGTCTCAACGACGGCTGGCGGTGCATCTGGTATCGGAGTGGCTGCAGTTGCAGTTGTTGTTGGCGACTCTACGAAAGGCACACACTCACATAGAGACTTTGGGGCTAAGGCTTTGGTTACTCAGTTACAGAGGTGATCCCAGGCACCAGCGGGGGACAGAGGTTACAAACTAAAACAAAGGTGCAGGTGCAGGTGCAGGCGGTGTTCATGCAGTGGCCAAATGGTTGGTAGTGTGGTGACAGTGGGTTAGAGTGTGGCGGATGCAGTTAGTGCTGGTCACCAATGGGGCCTTACCCTGGTAGTCAATGTTAACTACTTTGTGGCTGTGGATGAGGGTGTTGTTGGGAGTGCTGTTCGCCATCTGGCGGTGCACAAACTGGCGGTTGCCTGCCACAGCAGTGGTTGTTAGTGGGGTTGCCGACGACAACGATGATGACGACGGCGACGTTATGGACATGGAGGCGGATGCGGATGATGTGGAGTTGATGTGTCGCATACCTTGTCCCTGCATCAGACTAATGCCGTTCTCCGTCGCGCCCTGCGAAGTGATGTGGATGCGCCGGATCTTGGGCTCCGAGTGCTTATATATCCCGCTGGGTTGAGTGAATAGATTGTTGCTGGTGCCTAAAGGGGGAGGAATTGAAGATTTCGATTAGAGATCTGCCAGAATTCAAGTCAAGTCATATCCCTCCTTTACACTTACTCCTCTCACAGTCCGTGGATGAGGGCGACTGCCGGCTCTCGGTACTTTGCGGCGACACAGCCGCATCCGGCTCCGAACTGGACACGCATTGCACCTGCCAAGACAAAATGATTTAGGTTTTTTACAGAAATAGAAAGCTTTTAAACACTTACCATATCGCTGCCGCTGCTTCGATGACTGGGTGGTCGTTCCGGGCTCCGCGGACTGCATGTGGTGGTGTCCGGTGGACTGGCGGCTGCCGTTCCCTGGCGACTCATCATCGTTGACTCGGTCAAATAGGTCGCGGTCTGGGCAGGTGCTGGCTGTAGGCTGATCTGCGTGTGGGTCTGTGGGGCTGGCTGCTGGTGTTGGATCTGGATTGTTGTGGTTGTGGGACTGGCCTGCACGAAGGATGCACCGCTTTGCTGACCGGTCGGCATTACCAGACCCATGGGCGTGGAGTAGATCTGGCCGATGGGGCTCAACTGGCCATTGGCACCCACTATGTACTGCTGACCCCCAGTGCTGGGCGAAATAAAGGAGGGCTTGTTTTGCGGCGATGGTGTACGCAGCATTACGGGCCCCTGTGGGGTCAGTAGACTCGTCGTGGGCATGTTCTGGATCTGCAATAGCGTGGCATCCGGTGCCATAACTAAGCCAGCCGGCATCAAAAGCTGCTGCCCAATAAGATTAACCTGCTGCAGGATTTGTCCGTTCTGGAGGAGCAGTTGCTGGGTCTGCGGGGCCGCCGTTGGATTTGGTTTGTTCACCACGATGCCCTGAATACCAGGGCTGAGTTGAAACTGTTGCGGGAATTGAGGAGCAGCTGCCGCCGCCGCTGCTGCTGCTGCTGCTGCCGCCGCTTGCTGGTGGAGCAGGGCGGGTGCCTGGCTGGGGATGCTGGGCGAGATCTGTGGCGATAGCGTCTTGGCGGGTGAACTTGGCGGCGGTGTGCTACATATGGAGCTCTTGCGTTTACGCGCCCTTCGCTTGGTGTCCGGCGAGCTGATGATCAGGGTTTGCGCTGGAGGCGGCTGCGGCATGGCCAGCAGCTGCTCCGCCTGCTGTTGCGTCTGTGACTGATGCTGTTGTTGCTGCTGCTGGACGATGTATCCGCCGTTGGGCAGTGTGTTAAGAAGGACAGCGGTCTGCGGCTGGTTCGAAGCTCCTCCTGCCGCCTGATTAATCTGCCCCGCCTGCGAGGTGATGATCTGATGGTGGAGCAACTTGGCCCCGCCAGAGTTCAGGATGACTGTGCTGCTGCTGCTGCTGCTACTGCTGCTGGAGCTAGCCCCAGCCACTGGAGACGGTTGGCTAACGATATAACCACCGCCAGGCTGCGGATGAAGCTCCGCCGTTTGCTGCTGCTGCTGAATTATGACACCACCTTGTCCTGGCTGACCCGGGCGATGGTGCTGTTGCGGCTGTGGCTTGTTGCCGGGCGTGGGAATGACCAGAAGCTGTCCCGAGGACGTCATAATTAGTTGGCCACCGCCGCCAGAAGCACCCATTGCGCCAGCCATGGGCTGAAGCTGTGCCACTGCAGAATTGGAGCTGCTTAAGGTGGTGGTTACCGGGCGTGCGGTCAACGTGCCCGTTCCCGCCGTGGAGGTCACAATGCTCCTGGTTAGCGTAGCCATGGCTGCGCTGCTGCTGGCCACAGGCAACCGCTGGCCAGAAATAATATGCGCCTGCTGCTGTTGTTGTTGCTGGCGCATCACGCGAAGATGGGCGGGCACAGTGACCGGCGCCGGAGTCGGAAGATTGCCCTGGGGCTGTGTGCGCATCTGTAGCACCTGCGGCTGGATCTGGACCTGCATTTGGGGCTTGGGCGAAGCGGAGGGCGTGCTCTTGGCCGAATCCATTGAATCCGTGGGAGAGGAGAGGCTCTGTCGTGGGCTCTCGTGGCTGGTGGAGATGGCGCCCACCTGCTCAGGCCGCTTCTCAAGCGGCGGCGGCGTCTCGGCTGCACTGCTGGATACGGGCGACTCCTGGGGAGCTGGCACCACACTTACGCTGGTTATCAGCGGTTTCTGTGGTCGCGCAAATGCAGTGTCCACCTGCAGGGATCGGGCTCCGGCCATGGGAGCATTTTGTGGATTGCTCACGGGCACTGGCTCTGCTTCCCATTTGCCAAAGAGCGACAGCCGACGCATCCTCTGGCGCTGCAGCTGCTGGAGTTGCTGTTGTTGGAGATTTTGCTGCTGCTGTTGCTGTTGCTGCTGCTGTTGGAAGCTGTGAACAATCGGTTCCTGGGGCAAGGCTCGGGCAGTCGATGTTGTTGGCACTGTCTTGGTAATATCCAGACCCACTCCTCCCAGGGAATTGTGCAGCAGTGCCGTTTGCTGCTGCAGATAGCCAGCGGGGTCGTCTTTGAAGTTGGGTTGCTGCTGCTGTTGCTGGGTGATGCTGGTGGCTCCTCCCGCTAAGACAGGAGTTGCTGGAGGCGGCCTTATCACATGTCCCGCCGCTGAACGCTGGAGTACAGCTCCGCCAGCTGGAGCTCCTCCGCCCAATGCAAATGCTTGACTAGTTGGCACCGCACTCGAGACCGGAAGCGGAAGCGAAGATGTCGCTGTGGACGTGGGCGTGGTCGTGATCCGGACCGAGGCAGGTAATTTGTTATTGCCATATTTGTGGCAATCAGCGTCTGCAAATGGAGCAACAAATTGAAAAGGCAAAGTCAGTGAAAGGTCAAGATACACATTCTCCTTCTCCCTCGCTTAGTTTGGTTATGCAAAGCGCGTCGCGTCCTTAAAGTGCCCGCAACTTGTCCGAACCCCTACAGAGAGCAAAAGCCACCCACAAAGGTCGGGTGAAGTTGGAACGCCAAAGCGGAAAAGGGATACAAAAAGGGGGCCACAAGCGACCCGAATTAAATCAGAGCACACAGACGGACAGACGGACAGACAGACAGAAAGACGTGCGGCAAAGGTTCCACTCCACAAAAAATAAATGTTGGGCTGCTTTATAAGCGTAAGCATATAATGGCAGACTTATAATTAAAAAGGTTTACCTCCCCCAAAATACAAAAAAGCCAACGATGCAGGCCAACCGCGGAGAAATTTAAATTCATTTAGCCAGGCGGGCAGGCAGGCAACGACGATTTCCCAGTAAATACCCGCCACACCCACACAGACCGCATCCTGGCCATCCAGCCAAGGGCGCCACTCCACTCCCGCTCACACCCCAAACAGCGATGGTTCGCGAAAATTTCTAAATCGCGCCAAACTTTTGCTTTGTGCGGGAGGTTTTAATGCGACGCTGATTGGACTCTTCACCCCGGAGGATTGCTGGGGGAGGATTGCAAGTGGATGGCTGGTAGATTGCTCCAGTCGGGGCTGCATGCATACATACATACAAGGTGTGGTGGCGGCCGGCTCAAGCAAACTTTTGCCATCAAGTCCCTTTTGTTTCAATTAACCTTTTCATTTTAAAGTTTTTAACAATGTTTGCCAAATGTTGAGCCGGACTGAACGGGGACTATCTTCTCTCCCTTCGCGGGCACGAATGAATGAATGAATGAATGTGGGAGCAGCTGCGAAACCCTTTTTTCCCCCCCAATTGGCAACAGTTTTTCTCCCCTGCAAATATCTCAAATGGAAATCAAATTGCTTTGAATTGCTGGAAGAAAAACCCTTTCAGAAACTCAACCCGCCTGCGGCTGTTGCAGATAGCAGCGTAGTTCGGGATGCTGAATTGCTGCGGTGCGGTGTCAATGGAAGGGAAAGTTTCTGCAACTCCTGCTTCCCGGACTGGGAATCCAATGCAAATAGTCCTGCGAATTATTTATATACCTCAGCATTGGTCTTTAAAACGAGTTGTAGAAAACTCCAAGGGAAAGCTTCTTAAAATTTGGCTGCATGTTGAAAATGTTTAAACCTGTTTTGATTATGGTTAACATTTTTGCACATTCATTTAGGCCAATAATTCGCACCAGAACATAAAAATCTGAATGAAATGAATGCATTTATCATATTTTCAATAACAATCTAAGCCCTTTTATGAAAAGCATTCAATAAACCTTTCCAACAACAAAAGAATTATTAAAGCTTAGTCAAACTTTTGGTGTATCTGACTAATTGGCTTCCTGCAACACAGAAATCAACGCAGAACTTTTGCAGTTTTCTCGTGTCACCTTCAAAATCTGGTACTGCCACCACCCAAGGACCAAGGACCATTCTGAGGAATCCAGTGCTTAGAGGGAAAGCTGTTCAAATTGCTTGGAGCGTTCTCAAGTGTAAATGGCAGCAGTTGGGGGTCTTTAATAAACATAACATTTATTTATCATGTTGCTTCGCTCAATTTAAAGCGCCTGCAGCGGGGAAAAGGGAAAGAGAAAAACCGGGAAACTAGGGAAACCCGGTGGGTGGCCGTTTTGGGGCGGAGATGGAAGTCTTTGACTAATGCGTTGTTTTGTCGGAACGCGTCAAGTTCCTTTGACTGGCGTCACACAAAGGACAAAATCAAAACAAGCTGGAGAATGGATGAGTTGAATGGGGACAGTGAGAAAGTGATGGGGGGGGGGTTCGGGAAGCAACCGAAATGCACTTCCTGCCCAGAGAAATCAGAACCTCTCCATCCCCTCTAAGCTTGTTGAACTCGGCGCTTACGCTGTGTGTTTGAGTATTTGTGTTTGCGCTTGTTTGCCTGTGTTCGCCTTGCGTTTTTATCCCTTTCCTTCCCCCTTGACTCCTTTCACCTCCGTATCCTGTGCATCTATCTGTATCTCTCACTCTGCAGCTCTGTATAGCTATGGGTTTTTGTGTGCACTTTATCATTGTCTAGGCATCGTTTTTCACTTGGCAGCAGAAGTAGCAGCACCTTTCCACTGCATCCAGACACAGACACACACACAAAACATGTGTGTGCTGCTAACAGGTGAGGTCACATAATTGGAACTATCGAACATCTAACTTGGGGCTTGGAAGTTTCTCAAATATTATTACAAAAGGTTAGTAATCCCTCTGAGGTAAGCCTCATTGTAGGACTTTTGGGCTCTGCTTTAAGCCAAGTTCATTAAAATTTATTTAGATTCTGCAATATGTAATTGCTTTTTGTCGAGATATTTCCTTTCCTGTTTAAGAAACCCTTTAAGTCTTTAAAGCCATCATCTTAACCCCAACTGTAAGCAAACACAGGCATGTGTGTGTGCTTAGCAATTGTGTGCACTTCCTGCTGTGCTCCATTTTGGCCTGGCTTTGCTTAGGATTTTCCTTGGCCCAGCCTGCACTTTTCGCACGTATCTACACTAGTTTTCCTTTCGGCCTGACCTCACCTCCGGCCATATCCCTTCCTCCTTCCGCAACCCATCTGAGCTCACCCTGTGCATCCGTCGTCGTCTTCGCCTTGTTCGTCGTCAGTCGTTTGTGCTGTCGTCGTTTTTATTGGGGTTTTCGTTTCGTTTCCTTTTTTTTTTTACTTTTGCAGTTGCGCAAAAATGCAGGCATCACATTTTTCTATAGCATGCTTTCCAGCGCTGCAAATGCTCGTCCCCAAGGGGCGCTTTGACAGCCAGAGTTGCCATGGCGCCGATAAATAAGAAAAAAAAAAAAAACAGTCTGTCACCGCTGCAGCTCTCCTATAACCTGGCCGTTTTAAAAGGATTTTCTATTGTGCGGTGCCAATTCGATGACATTCATTAAAAAGTTGTAAATCAAAAAGTTATTCTAAATTTGCCTGACAACCCTTGAAAATGTTTCTTTAATTCTGTTGGGTTTTCCATAGAAATGAAAATGTTATTTCTTTTTTGAATATTTATATAATTAGAAGCAGGGTTTTTTTTTGGTTTTTCAACTGCCAGCTTAGCTTTTCTTTTAATAGCCTGACAACCCTGGCTGCATCATCTATAATCCCAGATAATAAGTAGGATTTTTCAAGTATTTATACAGTTCATTTGATATATTTTCCCCCACTCACCTTTGTTGGCCAATTCAAGTGCGGTGGCTATTGCCGCTGGGGCTGTTGATTTCACTGCTGCTGACGGGGATGCTGAGGAGGCTGTTGTTGCCGTTGTCGTCGCTCTCGCTGTCGATGTCATCAGTGTGGAGAACACATCGCTGACAGGTGCTGCTGGCCCAGATGCGGATACGGATACCGATACGGACACATCTTTGACAGCCCGCTGTTGTTCTGGCTGCTGCTGCTGCTTAAGATGTGGGGTCTGCTGCTGGTGCTGCTGCTGGTGTTGCGGTTGCATTTGCTGAGATTCGAGAAATCGCCGCTGGTGCAGGCAAGGTGTTGGCATTGACGCCTCCGTTGGCAACTTGAGCGGCATATTGGGCACCTGTAATTAGCAAAAGGCAACAAATTGGCGTAATTAGTGGAAATTCAACAATACAACAATCAAATTAGGCGCCGCAATCACCCGACGAAGCCCGCAAACCAACACAAACGACGACGTGGAGACCGCACTGGCTGTCAAATATGAAATCGAAAATTTAATCAGCGCGCCAGGAATGCCAAATGCCCGACCCCCTGGGTCCACTCCACCCTACTTTGAGCACACACACATCGCACATCGCATGGGGAACCGCACACTTGGCTGGGGGGGGGGGGGGCCCCC
>VNJN01007644.1:982302-1077512 GCA_008042485.1 Drosophila mayri
GACCTTGGGTGGGGGGGGGGGGGAGCTCACCCGCTATTAATTTGCATGGGGAAACGTGAGTCGCATTCGTTAAAAATTAGATAAGCGCTTGGGGCGCCATTTGGCATTAACGTTTTCATACCCTTCAATTAGAAAATACGCCTCGGCTAATCTACGAAATGTTGCCTCACATAAAGGCCTATTATTTTGGCTAATAAATTTTACTGCCTCGAGTTTCCGGAATTTGTAGAGTTGATTTTATGTGCATTATCAACGACATTTCCTCTAAACGTGTGTACATATAATTAAGTAGGGTATATGGAGAGCTTTGACACTGTAACTTATTATTTTTTTATTATTTATAGTTTCATTGAATACAGAACAATAATAAAATATTAAATTAATAAAAACGCGTTTTGAAGAAAGCCATTACTTTTAGTAAACATTTTCAGAATACCTTTCGAAAACTATACAAAATGTATTTATTTTATTTATTATTAAATATAAAAAATAAACTACTCGATTAAAGGAACTTTTATTATTCTATACATAGTTATATTTTTATATAGTTATATTTTTATAGGATTGTAATAAACAAATCTGTTTGTTTTAAGATTCAAATAAGCACAAATTTCGCTGTGTTTTCCAAAATATGGAAAATATGACACATTCCTTACTTGTTTTTCCTGTAATGAACATAAACGGATTACTTTGGGATTCCCCGAAATCAGCAAACTCGCTCCACCAAAATTAAATCCGATTTTTGGCCACATTGTAAATTCAAATTATTGCCGCCCAGAACTCCCTCTTTCCACCCGGATTTGTGTGCAAATTGATGAGTCAAAACATTGGGTTGATTACTTTGGAACACGACCTTGGGCCCCGGGGCCTGGGCACAGCACAGTCCAATTAGCATTTTGTAAATGAATACCCGACAACGGCAACGACGACGCCGAAGCCCCGGCCGAGTACACATGTAATCCAATCAAATGCATCAAATTCATCATTATCGAGTTGGGCTTTTGGGTGAGATCAAAAGACTGGCAAATGTGTTGCCATGGCGACCGCAAAGGTACCCCTTCCGCTGTTTCTACGGCTCCACCCACCCCATCCTCGACTTGCTTTTGGGCGCAGCAGGTGCGCATGGAATTTATGCAAATGAATCGGACGGCAAAGGTTTCGATTTGCAGGCCTCCGCCCGCAAATCAGCTCATCCTCCTTCGCTTTCATGAACCATGACAACAACTACGAGTAGGGAACTGGGAGGCAGTGGCGGCTTGGGGGGGGATGGCAACGATGATGGACGACCCTTTTGGGACCGTGCACTTTTTGCCATTTCAATCAGTGGATGGCAATTGCTTCATTGGCCAGCCAAGCGCTGGAAACGTGTCGCAACCATTTTTGGGTCAGCAATTTGTACAAAACACTCGGCAATGGACCTTTTAGGATCCCGGCTCAGGCTCTGGCTCAGGCGGAACATTTAAGTGAACATTCCGCAGACCAAAGTTGGTTATTAAACATTAAAATGTTTCACTGCCTCTCATCCTGCCTTCCTCTCCTCCTTTCCCGCTTTGCTTTTTATAGCACTGACCGACAGACGGGAAGCAAGAGGAGAAGGAGCAATTGGAGGAGGCCATAAAGTGGCCCAAGTAACCTGACAAACGACCCGAGGAGCAAAGCCCGGGGGGACCCGGTGGTGTACTGTGAGCCAAGTGCTGAAATTAAACGAATCATTGGCGAATAAGTAGAGGATAATGAAACGTGAAACTGGAGGCCATCTCTCTGGGGGGAATTGCGTTAAAGCCTTACTCTAGCCTTAGCGAGAAAGCCAATTTATTCATAGTGTTAAGAGGCAAGAGTCTATTAATTTGCCACGCCCTGCTGGCATAAAATAAATCCATTAGGTACATTCATTCCAAACAGAAATCCCAGCCAAAATCCCATTCCTTGATGTCTGCTTGGGTTTTGGTGCAACTTTTGCTTTTGCTACTTCTCCTCTTGATGCGATGCTGTTGCCTTTGTGGCAGCTTCAAGTGCTGTTTTTGTTGCAGCTCGGCTATGCCACTTAGTCAAAAGGCAGTTGGCGTCCGTCTTGCCGCAGAAAGCAAACATAATTTCAACTTTTGAAATGCAATAAAACCGCAGCTCATCCCCCCTGGCAACACAGAGAATCCCCCAGGCTTAGACCCACTTCTCCTCCTCTATCCTCTTATGCGAAGGCAAATAGACAAACAAACAAACAAACAACCAAACAAACAAACAAATGGATGTAGAACATTTCGCATTTGCCAACTGGGTCGTCATCTGCCATGATGCTGGGTTCTAGATTGGGGTTGCTGTTGGGGCTCTCTGCCGGTAGATCTCCTTCCAGCCGTGTCTGTCTGGCAAATTATATTCGTATATATAATATAATAAATGGTGAATACAAAAAATTACACGAATGCAAATGCAAATGCAAGCTGCAATCAAACGTTGCCATGCCAATGCCAGAAGCTCTTTCCCTCTGCGGTGCTGCTGGGTCTCCTCTGGCTGTCTGGTGGCAACTCGATGCGAGTTTCAAACATAATATCCAAATTTAATTGGCATTTAATGGAAAAATAATTAAGCAAAAGCTGTGAACGTCCTGCTGCTAGGTGGCTGGTTGCAGCTTCTGTTGTTGACAGCAAGAGGAGCACCTTCGATGTGATGAACGACTATTTGATTACTTCGCAATATTTGCATTCAATTGTTTGTATAATTCAAGCATTAATTTATTTAATTTATTAAGTAATAAATTGGTTTAAAAGAAACAGGTTCTTGATTGACAAGATTTCCTGCTATTATTTTTAGTTTTGCATTTTAAAGCTGATATTTTCTAGTAATAAGTTCTTTTTATTTATTTGCTGTCTAACTTACTCGTTTTAATTTTATCTTTCTCATCAGATTTTCAGCTTTAATAACAACTTTAATATATGATGGCTGCATTGCAGCTTTAGTTGTTATATGATTAACATAATAATAAATATTAAAAAAGGCTAATTATTTAGTAAATTTAGTTTGTACCTCTCATTAGCTTTTAGGAGTTATCTATCATCTCTTGACATTTTCAGTAAGCTTTTTATATTTTAGTTGTTATTTTTTTGCTGTTTCAATATTTATACAGTTTGATTCTTAAGTAAAGAGTCACTAAAACTAAATGTAAATAGGTATTTTTAGGTATTGCCTTTATTATATTTATCGCATAACCCAAAAACGTATCTTTTGTTTCCCTCAAAAGCCACACATTTATCCCATTTCTTTCTTGGCATTTGGTTTCCCTGACTGCACTCGTTCATGGCCCAAACCGTGCATATCCCATGGGATATGCTGCACAGCATAATGGCCACCAAAATGGTTATTAGCAGGAACAGAAGCAAATCCAGCGAAGCGTTGAGGCGACACGTTGACACTCCGCACACTCACTGAGCGTGCGGCTAATGAATACAACCATTACACACATGACCATACATATAATTGAAAATATATGCATATACATAAATTCGCTATTTACACAAACCAAAGTGTCCATATATATAGTGCATATTTGACGTATTAACTGGGCTTATTCCGGGCTGAGCAGAAGAGGGAGGAGGCGTGTTACACACGCAACAAAATGCAAGCGAAAATGCCAGCGAAATACCAACAAACATTGCACTTTTGCATGCATAATTGTGAAAATTAAAACGAAACTCAGGCAGACATCCAAAACGTTAGGGGCGGTTCCATGTTCACGTGGAGCTTTGAGGAGGGATGGTTGCCCACTCACCGGGGGGGGGGGCGGCCATGCCATAGTCCAGCCGGAGTGTCCAGGCCGTGGCAATATGCAAACGAGCTGGGCTAGACTTATGCTGGCGGTGGCGGGTGCAGGTGCAGGTGCGAAGCATGCACAGGTGCACCGTCGGTGTTGGGTTTCATTAACGTCATAATGATTGTCGGGCGGCTGACTGCTTTAATCCTTTGTCGGGGTGGACTCTACCTCTGTCGCTGTCCAGGGCTTTTACCAGCAGCTCCCAACTTGGACACGGACACGGACTCGGACTCGGACTCGGGACCTGGACACGGACCTCCTTCGGGCAATTGTGCGCGCACTCGCAACAGGAACTTGCGGCGCTGCCGGATATGAGTAATCGCTCAGTCACGTCGCCATTGGAGAGTCCTGCAGCAAGATTTTCCTGTCAGACCCGGTTCCTTTCGCCTCCTGCAGGACACACCAACTACGACTACGACAACGAGTCCGAAGTGCAGTGCATGACGTAACCCACAGCGGAAATCGCTCGACGGTCGCCGGGCGGGCGTGCGTGCAATTCCCTGGTTAATGCTCGATTCTCTGCTTAGTTTCACGGCGGTGCTGGGGCACGGAGAGTGTCCTGCCTGGCTGCCTGCAGGATGCCATTTAAACTAAATTGAAATGCAGAAGCCTTGAAAGAACCCACACAAACTGAATGCATTTCACCGCTTTGGCATTGGAACTTGCTTTAAGCGGAAATTAAATCAAATTGAAGCGACAGTGCACATCAGTGCACAGGAAATGCAGTCGAACTTCTATATAATATTATATATACACAATCGCTGAGCCATGCAAAAAATCGACTTATGTACTTCTAGATTTTCATATATGTATAAACATTTCCTCAGCATGGCCGTCGTTTTTCTTGAAAGTATTCGAAGCTCTAAACGGAAATTAAATTAAATTGCAGCGACAAAGCACATCAGGACTGAGAGGATTGAATATGTATATATATCTGCTTTTATATTATTATCACAGTAAGCCACAAATCTTAGGGTTATAGAGTTCTTTTAAGGATTAGGATTAAAAGCGGCTGCAATTTTAAAGTAAAATTAAAATAAAATACTTTGAAAAAGAAACTATCCCTTAAAATATATAAAATTATATTTCTTCCTGTGTATTTCGTCCTTAAAGGACTCACAAACTGGTTGAAGAAACCCGCTAACTGCTCTGTGGCATTGATATCGATTTATAGAAACTACTTTTCGGGGCCGATAAAGGATTAAATGTGCAACTCGAATTTCTCCCAAAAAAGAGGGGAAAAACAACTTTTTCACTGCTGGCGCTTCCCATTCAATTGGTGAGTTACCAAAAAACTTTTCCCGGTGGCTTCAACTGTGTCAGTCACCTGGACATACCTATATATATATATATATATCTTGCTTTACCTCTGTACTTTTCCACCTTCAGCCGGGGCATGGCAACCGCTCTTCAGCGGTTCAGTCAACCGAACCCCTCTCGACCTGTCTGCCCATTACTGCTCGTAGCCAGTGTCGTCCTGTTGCAGGTCCTGGTCCTATTCCGGGCAATGCCACGCTGTCTGCTCACGGCGCGGCGAACAACATTTAATTTGGACTAATGAAGTTTCTACAAAAACTGGACACCAACCAAAGGGAGAGGGAGAGGTAAGCGAGAGGAATCGAGTGCCTGAAATTCAATTTCTGCCACCAAAACTGCGAAAATGCCCAGACAGCCAGCCAAGTGGGGTAAAGTCGAGTCCAAGACAAGTCAAGTCTTCCTGCTCACTTTCGAGTGACGTGCAAATTACCCCCGAAAAAAAAAAAAACACAACAATAACACCAAGAGCCCAAGCATGATGGAAACAACCATTGCAGCCACGTAGCTGATACCATTCCCATTCCCATCCCACCACCTGCCACCTGCCGCCTAATTGTTTTAGTTGTTGTTCCATGAATATGCTAAATTGTCTGCTACAGCCTGCCCTTCGCATCCGTATATCCGTGGCCTCGCTCTGCAAATGTTTATAAATGCAAATTGGCCGAAAAGTGCAGCAGCAGTTGGAGAGGAGCCGCAGCAGGAGAAGGAGGTGGAGCTGGAGCTGGGAGGATTCCGAATGACGGACGTGCTTGGCTGCATTTTCGGTGTGTGCGTCAGAAACAGGCGAGAACCGGGAACAGCCAACTGCCAGCCACGGGGGAACGGGGAACGGGAACCGAGGAGAGCTTCCAGTGTCCGTTGATTGAGGCACTCGGCCTACGCGGGGGCAGCCCCGAATGAGTGACACCGAAACAATGTGCCGCGATAACCACCGTCGCCCGCGGCTCACTTTCGTTTTCGTGGCCCTGACACCGCCATGCGCGATTCGCGATTCGCGATTGGGATTGCGATTTGCGATACGGTTTCCAGGGCAGAGCTCCCCAGGCAACCTTCACGCACATTCAGCTCAAGTTAGCTGGGCGTAATCGGTCCACAAGTCGGTCCCAGGTGGGGAATTTCAGGGGTCAAAGTCAATGGTTTTATTTTAAAATGGGTTTGTTGCAAATCTAAAGAGTCACGGTATTATTATTCCAGGCTCGAAATATTCATAAAAATTTAGTTGAATTTATATATGAGAATAAATGGGGTGAAAATGGCACAAAAAGGCATTTTATGACAAAGAAAAAGCTAAAGAAAAAGTGGAAAGCCCAATAGAAACACTGTGGTAAAATTAAAAGGAAAATTAACTTTGTCTAAAAATGCTAAAATTTATACAAAAAACTTAAACTAGACAAGACAGAAAAAGCACATGCAAAACAACTTTAACTTATGAATAATAAAATACATTTTATTTGAACCCCAGGAAACCATTAAAGCCTGTCCATATTATCAACTAAAAGGTGACTTAAATATATATTTTACGGGTACTTTTTCTGAGTAATCAATATCCCCATTTAATTTTTTTTGTGCAACCGCCTCTGACATTTCTCTGTTTGTGTTTTTGTTGTAAACGGCAGCAACAAAGGCAACAATTAATATTGCTTTTATTGTTATTGTAGGCTGTAAATTTTTGAAACAACGTTGTCGACTCTGACGCTGACATCGTTCGGCGCTGACCTTCTCAAGTTTGTTTGTTTGCCTTGTTGAGACGCTATAAAGCTTTTGCTTTTGCTTTTGTTGGGGCCAAAGTTTTATTTGTTTGCTCAACTTGCCTCCATGTAAGACCCCTGAGAGGCAAAATGCTGCGTGCAATGCTCTCAAAATAGAAATCCAATGTGGACGAACGCCTGGTGGAAAATCAATTTCAATTGTCTCGCACTTATCGAAAAAAAAAAATAAAAACGCCTATATATCGCTTCGAGTCAATCTTTTACGCTTTGTTTGTGTTTCGGCTTTTCGTTTGCACTTTGCAATTGAAAATTTCAATTGTAAATAATTGTTTAATTATCGACAATTGCAGCTGACTGACTGAGAGAGCCGCAAAGGCGTTCGTTTAGCCAGCCTGCGTCATGATTACCCACCAGGCTGGTGCTCTGGCTCCTCCTCCTGCTGCCTCTCCCTTGACCCCTTTCAAGCCATCCATCAAAAGGCCATAAACCAAAATCTGAGTCATGGACTATTCAGTGAATGGATAAATATATGAATATTATGCATGGGCGGGATAATTAAAGAGCCGAAGAGCTTGGCATTTGGCTATGCAATTACCATGTATTTCACTCGATGCTGCATGTGTCTAATTAACAACGCTGCGTATACGCAATTCGTGCATTACGTATACGACATGGTGTCCACGAGCGCATTACGGCCATGAATAATACATCACTCAGTTAAATCGGATTGCATTTGCTTTCCTCGACAGACCTTTTATTTATCGTTTCCCTGAATTGGTTATGTGGCAAAATAGCTTGGACTTAAGTGCAGTTTGCACTCAAAGAAATTGACTCTTAAAAGATATTTTGATTCTAAAAAAAATGGTCAGAAAGTAACTACTTTCCCTGCCATGACTTTCATCTGAAATACACATTAATTTCTCTCTCTGTGCATCAAATACTTGGACAATCTCTGAACTAAACTAGCGGCACTCAAAAAACTAGTTATGTCTGCAACTGCAATTGTATGCCGTCGTCCGTCAGCTTCTCTGCTCCACTTAGCATTATTTTGCGGCTCCAACTTTCCAATCGCAGCCACTAAAACACTCAGGGTCTGTCCGTTTTCCGCTACCCCGTATCCCCTGTCGCTGGAACAAGCCCCCCATCCGTTGCATGAAATTTACCAAGGCGACATCATAATTTGCGGGCCCAACCTCGGCGCATGACAAGTTGCGCCTGCCATGCGATACGATGGCCATGTTCAATTCAACGCCAGTGACTGACAGCCGCTTTGTCTAGCCAAGACTTTCTGGCCAAGACTTTCACCAAGCACACACACACACACACACTCGCATATGGGCTGGCAGAGTCAAGAGTTGGGTAAGACAGACAAAAGATACAAAGACAAAAAGAAATCCCTAACCTACCACACCTCAAAGTTCGAATCTGGTAAGAAAGAAAGGCAGTTAAGACCGTAATCAAAACAGAAATTCGAACAAATCAGCAAACGAACGTAGACTTCATTATGTTGGGCCATCAATCATGGCCAAAACGAAACGCGATTGCCAGAGTTGAATGTGCCAAGAGTCGCAGACAAGACACAAAACCTAAAGAAAAGTTCAAAATAAACAGTTGCCACAAAATCCCCGGTGCCAATCCGCATCATTCCCTGCCGCCCCATTACCAGCGCCAACCCGAAAGTTATGGCCAACAGGGAGCACACACACACACACACATCGACTCTTGTGGTCAGAAGATGTGGGAATGGCCAGGAGAAAGAAACAAACAGATAAAGAGAGAGAGAGGACTATCGGTGGCACAATGAAGTGTTTAGTAAACAAATTGCGGTTGCCTTTTGATAATACGCAGCTCAGCTTAGCACTCGAGGGGAATGGAAGCTGGGAGCAGCTCTTTGGGGGAGTTTGCTAAACGATGCAAAGCCAGAACGGGAATGGGAATGGAGGTGGCGATGGAGATGAAACTGGGCAGGGATGAGCCAAGTTATAAGTGCATTGCACCGAAATATCGATTGACGGAGCAGCTGGAGCAGCAGCAGCAGCAGCAACAAAAGACGACAATCAACGCTGACGGCGGCGGGTTCAGACATTCAACTTAAAATGCGTGTGTGTGCACTGAGAAAAAAGCGAACAAGCGAGCTTAATTAACTGAGATTGATTAGCCATGTTTGCATACCTGAAAAGCTTCAAATTTAATTCAAATTCAGGAATTACAAATTCGTTAAATTGTTTCAATTTCAGGCACACACATTGCTGGCCGAGTTGGAATGAGATAAAAAATTGTCCCAGCAATTTATGGGCCACTAATAACCATACAGAATTAGCCACAAAACCTAGGAAAGACTTGCTTTAAGAACAATTTAAGTTACTTGTAAATAAAAACAAATTTCTTCAAATCCCATTTCACAGATATTTTGAAAGCAAAAATTCTCTCCTTAAAATCCTTCATATTCAGGTCACATTTTTCCCAGCGTGCACTCGTCCAAGTTTGTTGGAGCATATTAAAAGGACATTGAATGTGCGGCGGGGCTTTGGGTGGCTGCGTGGGCGGTGTGGATCCAGTTCCACTTTCAGCTCGGTCGGTCGTTCGCTCGGTTGGTTTGTCGGGCGTTGGCGTTGGCGCTTGACGGCATCAACGTCACGCAAAAAAAAATCCAAAGGGAAACCATAAACTCAAATTAATGACCTCAGCCGGAGACGGGAGGGGCAGCGACGGGGACAATGGAGACAGAAGCCAATAAGACCTGCAAGAACAACAATGTCAGCGGGGAACAGGGAGCGGGGCTGCACCAGAAATAATCATAATAATACCAAGACGAGCGAGACCAAGAGACCAAGGAAAAAGAAAAAAGAGATCCAACACAGAAGTCGATGTCTGGGCGTGATTTACCGTTAACAGTTTTTTGTTGTCGAAAATTAATCTTATTGCTGGCGATTTCACTGCGATTTTCACTGCACTCACAGCGCTGCACAGCCAAAGACAGACTTCCACAGAGAGAAAGATATATACAAATTGGAGCTGCCCCCGATGCTGCTCCAAAAGCGGCAGATGGTCATGGGGAATCATCGGCTGGGCTCCTCTCAGATCTCCATCTCAGGCCAACTCTGCTCCGTGATTATGCAGTCGACGTCGCTCTGCCATCGCCATCGTCGTCGTCACAGTCGATTTGTTGTCAAACTGGTTTTACAAATATTTTGCGTTAATCTGGAAGCCCCAGCGATGTGGGGTTTATTGAGCGGGGAATCAGTTACATTGCCATAGAGCCAACTAAAGCTCAGTGAAAGTCCGCTGTGCGCGGCACCACCCCCCCTCCTTGGGAGACCATCCAGTTGCCATCAATTCCAGCTGCCAGCTAGTTAGCTTCCAGCACATTCAATTAGATTTAGCGCTACCATCGGACTCCAGCACATGTAGGTATACATAGGTATACCAATAGCGTTGGCTTTGGCTTCCCCCGTTTGTTGGATCAGCTCATTCATGGCTCGGTATTTACAGCCAATTATGAGACAAACAAGTCCAACGCGCCAACGTTTAACGATGGCACCGTGACACGAACTTAGTTACAAAAGGGAAAACTTTATAGGGAAAATCAAGGGAAATATAAATATAAAACACAGCAGATTTATGAACCAAATAATATTATTCTTCACTCAACAAAGTGGCCATTAACTGACATCGAGATTTCAGGACCCAATAATATTGTTTTATGGCCCAACCGAATTTTATGCTTTGTTTGTTTGTTTTACGGCATGTTCATGACTTACCTGGGCATTGAAGTCAAATAGGTATTCCGGACGCAGCGGACATGGCAGGCCGCACTTGCAGGTACCCTGTGAGAGCAGATAGTCCTTGATCTGGAACTGCGTGCGCATCGTTTTGCCCGAGGGGCTGTGAAAAAGAGTTGAAGGAAAGGGGAAACAAATGGATTAGTGGGCGGGCGAGATTAATTAAGTGGAGTCAGCGGACTAGCTACAGCCGTGCCGTTATTCACTGGCTAAACGCACAATTTGTTTTATGGAAATTATGCAGTCACCCCAAGGCCACTCGGAATAGTATTCCAGGGGCAATTAGTCGCAGTCAGAGGGGCAATGGGCGAGTGCTTGATTAGCGACTCATTAGCATAATGGGCATTAACATGACAATGTAAAGCGGGGCTCTGGCATAAATTAATCCAAAACCATGGCGATCGCTACGATCTGGTTTACCTTATTTATCTTATATGGGCAACATGTGTAGATATCTGCGTTCTTGATTCTTTGGGAAACTGCGTAATGATACAATTCGCATTCTGCGACTGGAATTTCAGAGTGAACTGCGCAACAGATATATGCCACATTTTATACTCAACAACGAATGGCCAGAGGCACAGCAATTCTTGAGCCCAACATCTGCGAGCAGAACAAAGACAGGCTCATACATATGTATGCACATTTTTAGCCATAAAATTATGAAAAGGCAAAAAATTGATTTAAATTTCGGGCACTTAAATACCTTAAAAGGGGACACAGCCACAGCAAAAAAGAAAAAAAAAAAAAGATGAAGAAACCCCGGCAAATCCAGTTTTAATAATGCCAAGCCCCTTGCAGGGAGCAGCAGCAGCAGCAGCGGCCTACAGCATTTCCCTTCGCAACACAACAAAACACACACGTTAACCCTTTAAAACCCGCTCACTCGCTGCTCCCCCCCCCCTTCATTGGGCCACGCATGACCGCAAATCTGCCGACATAAATGCGTTGTCGCCTGAGCTGGGGTTACTTCGGAATAAAAAGCATACTCGTTTGTACACAAAATATAAAGAACGCAAAAATGTTGGGAAGGGGTGAACAAAAAATCGGAGCTGCTTATTAATTGTAAAGTGTGAGCACGTTGATGGAATCAAGGGCGCTGATGATGACGCCGTCGTCCAAGGAGAAGCACAGCAGGAAAGCTGAAGCACTCGAGAGACTGATGCCAGGGCTCAAGTTCATTATACCGCTCCCTCCTCCTGACCCTCGGACCTCGTGTCCTGTCCAAAACCAACACCGAAAGGAAATATTTCCAAATATAAAATCATTTAATTACTTATTTTCAATGTTTTTGAATTATTTTTTGTATTAAATTGTTCTTAATTTCTTCACATTAGTTTATTAGGAAATGTTTTTCTATTAAGCGAAAATTCGGTGTGCAAAACTTTGAGTTCCAGTTGAAATAAACAACTTTTAAGTCGATTTCTCTGTGTGTCTCGTCGAGCCCGTATGGGAAATCTGAATAATGCATGAAGTGTGAAAGCGGCAAGGGCATTAAATGAAACGACGACGACAGCAACAGGAGCTGTGAGCTGTAAGCTGTAAGCAGGGAGCCAGCAGGGACAACAATATAATTGAGCGACAGGCAACATTCAACAGGAACGACGGCACAGCAACGAGAATCGTGTTACGGGTTAAACGAGTATGCGAATTGTCAATTGAGTAGCCCTTTTAGCTGGCCAAACAGGAGATGCCACCGCCAGTTGCCATCACATCGCATCTCATCTGATATCATCCGACTCGGAGTCCAAGTCTGAATCCAAGTCCCAGTCCCAGTTTCTCACCCATCTCGGGCGACACTCATCAATGGCAATGGGGAAAAGGGGAAAAGGAAACTGGTTCTGGTTTGTTTTATTAATTATTTTTAACTACTTACGAGCCCCAGAAGAGGTTTATGGGCGAGAGACGAGTTCGAGATTGGAAAAATCGATGGCAAGTCGATTGCCAGACGTCACGAAGGACTCGGCCAGAGCAGGAGAGCAGCAAATAACAGAGAGAGAGAGACGAAGAGACGTCATCAGCGCCAAAAGCTTATGGCTCAATTTGTATGCAGCTGGCGTGGCGAGAGGCTTAAGAGCCCACCGCTTGCCATCCGCCCCGCCTGAGTGGTCGGGCGGGCACGCAACAGGAGTCGTGCACAGGGAAAAATTAAAATTAAATAGCACTAAACGGATGTGGGAAAGGCCCAGGCTGCTGTTGATTGCACTCCCTATTATCCTGCAGTGCACTAAAAATAGCATTTAATTGGTATGATTAATGATTCATTTTTAAATTATTACTATTAAGGCTCTGATTCCCTGATAATTAATCATTAAATTGTACATTTTACTATTTTTACCACCAGGAATTTTCTGAAGCTTATTTGCAGTTTGCGATTTCTTAAATGAAATCCCTTAAAAACTTCCTATTTTTCCTCTCACTGTGACACTCAAAGCAGTCGGCAACTCATTAAATTTGTTCCCCTTTTTCTCTTAGTTTTATTTTTTGTGGTATTTGCACAAAATGCGCTAATAACCTGAGTGGCTAAAGGCACCCCATTCCTACCTATCGCTTCCTCCAGCCACCATCCTCACTCTGTGGCCACATGAAAGGCGTTGGGCTAACGAGTTAAAATAATTTAATAAATTACACACAAAAAACGCCAAGTGCCAAAGAGTTGCTGTCGAGTGGACCATCGCCCATCACCTTGCCAGAGTCAGGCTTTGGCCTGACTGAGCCGGCGGGTACTGTGCGACAAGGTGGAAAAGTTTTACGCCCCTGTGACCTTGAGTGCACCCTCGAGCCACGAAAAAGAGTTGAGAAAGCAGACAGCTGGGTGAGGGTGAGGGACTCTCTCTGCCGGTGGACGAGCCTATTACTAAATTAATAATCCCGAACAGCGCAAACACAAAGCCGTCAGCAACAACAACAACAACAACCTGGCCCAAAGGCAGCACTGGCAACAGCAGTGGGCCAGAGATATGCCGTCGCGCATGAAACTGTAAAAAATTATCGCACAAAAGGCAGACAGACAGAGGTCGCTGGATGGGGGAGGGTATCTGCCGAGGAGGACGACAGCTGGATAGCTGGACGCAAGGACAGGCAATCCTTTTAGCCTGGAGTTTATCCGTTGTCCTTGTGCTGACATGTCCTTGACAACGCGAAAAGAAAGTGGCAAACAAACAACCCACAGAAATCGAAAAGCGAATCATTTTAGCAGAAAACAAAAAATTTTCCATGGAAACGAAGGATTTCAAGGATGCCCTAAGAAGGGCCTTTAAAACTACGATTTATTTACGATATAAAATCATTTTTTACACTGGTTACTTAAAAATCTCACTTTATTTATTTGTTTTCTAAAGAACTAAAATTATTAAATATCCAAATTAACTCCTGTTTAAATCTCACAAGCTTTTTCCCCGCTTTATTTTGTAGGTAACACAAATCGCAGTCTTACCTTGGCTTAAACAAGGCTTTTTGCGTTTAAAATTTCCGGGTTTTCCCACGATATCTCCAACGACAAATTCGCAAGGTGGGCGTTGACCAAAGTCAACAAGTCAGAGACTCGGCTAAAGCCATAAGATTCGCAGGCAATGCCTAAATGTGAGTAAAATAAACACATCCGTCTGTCTGCCACTCCGGCTGAATGCCTTTGTGACTGAGTGAGTGACTGACAATGCACTAGGGGATCGGATCCGAGCGGAGCGGAGCGGAGGAGGCGAAGGCAAATAAAGGAGGGACCAACTGCTGATGCAACCTACGCGCCCGCTGAAAGGTTCATCCCAGCCAGAGGCCGCGTGGCAGGGTGCACACACGTTTGGAAAATTGAAAACCGTTTGAATGGCCAGCCAGCCAGGCAAAACTATTCCGCATTCTTCCATAGATTCAGACGGCGACGGGGCGCACTTTTCGCCTCGATTCGATCGGCGATCTCCAGCTGCCGTTTTGGATTTATGATTTATGCGCCCGCTGCCGCACAGTGGGCGGCCACAGAGACTTGGCTGACTTTGACCAGGTCACAGAACCGACCCCGGCACTCGTCTGGCGGATAGCCATTTAGCACTTGAACAAACAGCAAGATTTAAATGCTTGCGCAACAATTATTGATTTAGTGCACAAATTGTCCAACATTCCTTCCAAGAATCAGCCAAAACGAAGCCAACGGCAAGGACGGAAGCTAAACAAGAAGTGGTGAAGCTGCTGGTTGGAAACTGCTTTTCAGTGGATTTTTTTGCTGCAATTTAATTTAATTGTTCATTTTATAGTAGATATTGCAAGTGCTATTTGTATTTTGGAAGGGGTTCCTGTTCAATTTAAGAACTATTGTTTGCATTTTTCACAAACTGAACCCCTTTGGGACACAGTTCGCATTGAGACTGGTTATCTGGCTTCGCGAAACATGTATAAAAAATTTGCAAAGGGGGCCAAACGGCGGCCATCCGGCCATCCGCAAACAGCGATCCAGCGAAACTCAGCCCGGCACGCAACGTGGAAATGAGCAGCAGCTGCTGTTGGCTGGTTGGCTGGTTGGTGGACAATGACAACGCTTGACACACGATGTCATGTTGTCGCCGGGCACAAGTAAATACCAGTGAGCACGGGGACGGACCCTCTGGCCAGCGTGGCGTGGCTTGGCCCTGGCAACCGGGCAGCAGCGGCGCCCTCAAAGTGTGTCCTGGAAGGGTAATGGCCCGGAGAGGGAGTGACTGACTGAGTGAAATGTGACATTCCCGGTAAATGGACTGCGGCGGATAAGCTGCTTGAAGTTTCAAGGAAAACGCGGCTCCAACTATGTGAGACGAGAGCAGTAATCATACTGATTTGCTGTCATAAGAATGGCTTAGAACGCCAAGGCAAACAGGATCCCTCCTCTCAATCTGTTTGAGTGATTCGAAAGGCAGTTAAACCCAAAGCTGGCCAGCAATCAACCCTTTAGGCTTCGGTTTCGGGGCAACAGCTGCGAGGGAAACTATCCCAACGAGGCGAGTCAAGCACTCAGAAGTGCCAGCCACTTAAAAAATCAACAATTACCCAACATCATGTTTGCGTAGAGCCCAAAAAAAAAAGCCCGACTGAGCTGCTCAGTGAGCCCCCCATTCGACCCTGAGGCAAGGCGATTGGGATTGGATTGGTTGGACGAGAACAATTACAAGTACCCGGGGCCAGCAGATACGAATATCCACATACTCGATGCCTTTCAACATAGCCGAGTAAACATTTTATTTGAGTTTGTAATTATGTGTGCTTGATGATAACTCGCAGATAATGCCAGGTAAATATTTGCCCCGGCTCGTTGACGGTTGCTATTGCTGATGTGGCCCCCTCTTCCGATGCAAAAACATTTCCGACACGACTACCGCAGCCGGCTACCCCTCCTCCCCTATAGACGCCCACTGGCCCACTTGGCCCCTTTGGACAGTGGCATTTCCTGTAGCTGTCCCTGGGTATGGGGATCGCTGAACATTTTTATGGGTTCTCGAATGCGTTTAGCGTTCGCCTTGGCCAGACAATAACCAGATTGACTTTTAGCCCGAACGAGCCCCAGCCCCCCAAAGTGCTGTTAAATGTCATGTACGTACAACAAGCTCTGTCGAGAGTTGCTCAACTCGACGATATCCTGTATCGGCTTACCCCACGGATCACATGCATAGCTGTAGCCCATCATCATACGAGTATATTTCCCCCAGCTTCGGCTTAGTTAGTGGGCGACTCACCTGATGTAGGCCACCTCGTTGTTGTTGGTTAAACGACGCCAGCCAGGGGCCAAATTTCCATTGTAACTATTGGTCTTCCTGTTGCTACCGTTGCTGTTGGTGTTGCCGCTGCCGCAGGTTGACTTCATTGGCAATTTTATCTGCGCCTGGCGCTGTTTGGTTTGCTGCTGTTGTTGGTGTTGCAGGAGGAGTTGCTGGTTGCTGGAGGGGCACACAAAAATATGCTGCTGGTGATGCATCTCGCTGCTGCTGGCACCTGTCTCAGCACTCCCAGCTATATTCAGCTTGTGCTGGTGCTGGCCAGCCGAGGCGGCGGCCATGGCGATATCAGCAGCCGTTTACAAGCTCCTCAGCAATTCAGGAGCTGAAAGGAAAGCAAGGAAAAGCCACAATTAGTCACGGACCCACAAACATAATTAATTCTTGTTACCCAAAATTGATTATGAAAACTGATAATTATATTTGTATTCCAGGAACTCAATGAAATTATATTCGAATTTTAGTTTTTTTGAATTTAATTAAACTGCAAGTTTGAAGTTCCCTTAATATCGTTACATTTTATAGTTAAAAAGCTTAAATCGATTAAATTTTTTACTGAAAAATACTTTATCTCTGATTTATCTTTATGGCTTTAAGATCATTAAAGTTTAAGTAGAAAATATTAAGTTAATTTCTGAATTTATTTAAAAGATGGTATCTAAAGGGTAAATACTTAAATGTAACGCTTTAATTTAATCATAATTTTTATGCCAGAAGTGATTTTCCTTTGATATTTACTAATATTTAATATTTATTTGGCCTTTTTGAACTTTTTGTTGGCCTTGACCTTTCTGAAAATGCCAAGATCGATTGGAATTTTAATAATATTCATTGCTTCAATATTCATTTTTATATATTATAAAACTGTATTCTCTTTAATTTGACTTCAATGCTATTGTTTCTGCCAGAAACTTTCTGGACTGACTCAGGCCTCGAATTAAATGGAATCGAATGGCGTTGCTTTTGTTATTTAGTGACCGAGGGACGGGAGTAAGTTGGCCACTTACAGAAATGAAGGCCCAATCAAAGTTTATGCGTGGCGCAAGTAACAAACGTGAAAGTGTCCGATTTATGGGTCTGGGATGGAATGGAGTGAGAGTTAAAGTTTGGATAGATTTTCTGCTAACTGGGCGATGGCATAAACGACAACTCGTCCATCGTAGGCCGCACCTTTCATTATTTATGCGTTGTTGGCCTCTGTTCCCTCCCAGTTTTCCCCCCTATTCCGCTATCTGTGCTCACCTTTTAGCGTGCTTTTCGCTTTGCTCATTTGCCAGCATATTAAATTAATTTTGAGTTATTGTGTAAACGAGACGCGGCCATGTCATGTTCATGTTTTTACGATTTGTTTTTGTTTCTTTTTTAAACACTTAATTTCACTTTTTTTTTCCTTTGTATTATTATTATTATTATTTGTTGTATTCTCAGCTTTTCTGGCTGTAACAATGCGACAACGATTCTGGTTGTTGTTGGTGGCTGCTCATGACTTCATTTGGAATTCAGAAAACGAACGTCAGCACACACACAGGCACAGGCACAGACGGAGCCAGTGGAGAGCAAAGAGCCACAACGCGTAAAAGTAGGTGAATGGAGCATGAAGACACCGCAAGAGCAAAAGAGAGAGGGGGGGGCTCCAATGGTGAGAAGGGGGGGGACAGTGCTTCAGTTCACCCACACCAACGGACGCACTCAAGCACCAGACACAAAAAAGGAAAACGCTTTACTTTAGCACAATTATTTGCAGACCGTTTTTAAGCAGCCGTATTAATACAGGGCGCCTTTATAATTAATGCGTGTGTTTGCCTGTGCGGACACCACCTGCCCTCCGGTTCTGCTCGGGCGATCCGCACACAAACACAACAACGTCGGACGACGACGAGGAGAGCGGGAGCGGGAGCAGCAGCTGTTTGCCTTGGGCAGTGGGATGAAAACGGAATATTGGTGGCTATCTTCGCTCGCTGGTACGGGTATTGGGCAATCGCACACACAAACACACACACTCGCACAGATGGGGCGAGAAAACGCGTGCCTATGCTGCGGTTTACTGCTGCTATAATATGTACAAAGTGACCTCAATACGCATTACGCTACAACACACAAACACACAGAACGCACTTCACTAGCTGGCAGCTGCACTTCGTTTTGGGCTTTATTATGCACAGACTCGGATTACACCAAATGCCAATTAAATATGAATTAATTACAACAATTTTGTGTCGCTCGCTTGATTCACGCAATATTATGGCTCTCTCTCGCTTGCTCTCTGCCAGCCACTCTCGTTCTCTCTTTTTTCGCTCTCTCTCTGTACCACTGGCAATCGCGCACACGAAAATTTTTTGCTGCCCGAAATTCGAATTGCATTCGCTTTTTTGCGGCCAATTACCTTTTCACCGCACCCAATTATGCTTACATTTGACCGCGGAGAGTGCGCGCATTTGTATCGGAATTTTTATTGGCTTTTTTCTGCTTTCGACTGCCGCACTTTTCCGACCGTCCCGATTTTGAGTTGAAAACGTAATGAATGAAAATACCAAGCAAAACAAACGTACGAAAGAAAATTGAAATATATCGATGTTTCATCGAGATATCGAGATATACACGATGCTATCGCTGTTTCATTGAGATATTGGCGATATCGATATTTACAATATGCTATCGATGTTTCATTGAGATATCGAGAACTTGCGCGCACTTCAGTATGGCTTATTTAAATCTGGATATGATTATGAAATTTGCAAATTGCTTAATAGCTCTAAAAATCCCTTTACCCGTCGCACACAACAATAAATTCCATCGATACTCGACGTTACGCTAAACTATACACCGCGCGGTTTACTTTAAACTCGCGGCCAACCCATGGAACTTCAGTCCGTTCAGATGATGAACGCGTCTATGCAGGGCCCTGAAGAAGAAATGATTACGAAATACATGTTACGGTTTCGGGTGACACCACTCCTCTCCACCTCCTCGGAAGAAAGCTGTATGTGGGATCACTTGTACTGTCCATAATCATGATTATCTATATTATTATAACAGTATTATAACTATGAAGTTAGTACCTTTCTGCAACCAAAAAACAAAAAAATGACTGCCTTAATTGACAACGTGTTACGTGTTTTCTTATCTTAAAAATGAATATAAATTAATTAATAAATTTACACGTTTTTATTTAAATTTTTTTCAAACTTTATTTCATATTTTATTTAACAAAATATCTATTTTTTAATTATTTTTTTAGGGGGTGGGCAAACGTATTTTCTTAAACCTTTTTGTGACCCGTAGAAAATTTGTAAAATTTTATATTACTTAAGGGTTTTTATTTTTTCAAAATTCTAAAGGGTTACCCACCCTTTAGAATCGAATTGTGGGAATTTCAAGAAAAAAAACGAATGCTGCTCAATCTAGCCCAAAAACTGCCAGACCGGCAACGCTAGGCAGAGTTGTGCATCGCACTTATCGAGTGGCGTGATTATTCGATAGCTTATGATAGAGAAAATGTACGTCATGTGATTGTGGATTCTTTTTTTCGCACGGAGCAGTCACCTGTCGGGCAAGAAAAATACAATTACGCCTGCAATTCGGTGAGTGTCAGCTGGAAAACGTGAAAATCAGGATGTGCTAACGCTGCCCCATTCTCAGATAGTCAAGAAAAAGCAGCAAGATGGCGGCCCAAATACGCACCGTGGTGACCCAAACCTTCCTGTGGCTCTTCATTGCCGTGGCCACCATCCTGACCCTGTACTTTGTGATGACGGGCAAGGGCGAGCGGGTGAGCGTGGGCTGGTTCCTGGCCTCCTCGAGCCCCTACATGTGGGCCTGCCTGGGCATCGGACTCTCCGTCTCGCTGTCCGTCGTAGGCGCCGCCCTTGGCATCCACACCACGGGCACGAGCATTGTGGGCGGTGGCGTTAAGGCTCCTCGCATCAAGACCAAGAATTTGATCTCCGTCATCTTCTGCGAGGCTGTGGCCATCTACGGTCTGATCACGGCCATTGTGTTGTCCGGCCAGCTGGAGGAATTCTCCATGGAGACGGCGCTGTCGGAGGCCACCATCCAGAACAACAACTGGTTCTCCGGTTACCTCATCTTTGGTGCCGGTCTGGCCGTCGGCCTGGTCAACCTCTTCTGCGGCATCGCTGTCGGAATTGTGGGTTCGGGAGCTGCCCTCTCCGATGCTGCCAATGCCGCTCTTTTCGTCAAGATCCTGATCGTGGAGATCTTCGGCTCGGCCATTGGTCTGTTCGGCCTGATCGTCGGCATCTACATGACATCCAAGTCGAAGTTTGGCAACAAGGTGTAAAAGTGGACAGCAGCTGCCAGCTATTCAGTGTGAGTCGTCCCGCTTACAGTTGAGGTCGAGATATTAGTACTTGAGGTCGGTGAAGGCTAATTCCACGGCTGTTTGGTTATAACTCAGCTCTATAATTTTGTTACGAATTCTATTTTCATTATTATTGATCTGCTTTAGGTTTATTTGTTCATATTTTTTTTTAGAGCGGAATACGCTTTCAACGAAAGTCTTATTTGTTTTGAAACTGAAAAATGTTGATGCATTTTAAAGGAATTCTATTTTAATATAGTTAAAGTTTTCAATTAGTAAGTCAATTTGAATTAACATATACAAATTTAATTTTATTACAATCATCTGTCTTGAAAATTTTTTTAAAAATACTGAATGCCAATTATGTACTTAGATTTAATATAAATTTAAATTAGAGCTGTCTTTTTCTTAATTTTGCCAGGGAATTCAAGTCCCTAATTGATAATCTAATTTCTTGTTTAAACATTATAGTTTGATGAGAATAAATATATTAGTAGCAGCCAAGGTTAACATTTAGCCAATTAGCTTTATGTTCACTTGTTTATCTTTATGATATATTGGCTTTAGTATATATATAATTTTTTAAATTTCTCAAAGGCTTATTTGTATAATCAAAATAGTGGTTAAATAATAGAATAGTCTCAAAAGCCCAACCCTCTGTGCTGTTATTTCGATCGCTTGTGTATGTATTCATTTAATGGTCGCATTTAATTTGCAATCTATATTTTTCTTACAGCCTACTCGCTTCCATTATCAGAATGAACAACAAGCATCAGTCATCACCAAGGCATTCCCCATTCCCCCCAAGTAGACACGCTAAACACCAGTGTTTGCTTTTGGAAATTATTATTTTTGGAAATTACAACTCGCGTTATACGCAGTCACAGCTTGCAGGAGACTTGCGCCCCCACGAAATCCGATCAGCCGAAACACTTTAAACTGGGACTTTAGTTACTTATTAAGTTGATAGTTGGCTAAGTGAGCTGTTGGTTTTCACGCCTCGCGCACTTTTCCAATCTCCAGCATCAAAGGATTGAGAGTGCGCCCGATGTGAAAACGACAGTGAATTTGTTTATTTAATTAGTTTGCCAAACGAAAGACAACGTGTGTGTGTGTGTCCGTTTATGATTTTAAGTATTTTGTTATGTTTGTTACTGTACACACTTGGCACTTGTATGGCTAAATGAGAATGTATTATATTAACTACAGTAAAACGATAAACTTGTATATTTCAGGCTACTGTTGCAGTAAGGCAGAAGTTGTAGAAAGATGCACAGTCGCACTATTATTATTATAGCAAGTATTCCATATTAAAACAAATAATAAAATATATATATACGTTTTGTTTGTCAATCGGAGTAACCTTATAACTAAGGCGTATCAGAAGCACGCGCTAAATTTTTACGAGTGCATTGCAATCATCACTGATTCATACATTCATAGATAAATCAACTATGTTTTTTATCAAATAGAACGAGCCGTTGAATTACATATTTACGTTTATGTAAGCTAAACCTGAAGTAATGACGTCAATTTTTATTGGTTGATAGTGCGGACTATATTTGATTATCTTTAAAGAGTTGGGTTTTTGTATTAACTATAGGTAATACCATCACAATATATATTTAATTATTATGAAAATTCAAATAAACTGTAGGAATTACACAGTTTATTGTATAACATTTTTGCAAGTCGTACAGATCGAATTTATTACGATTCGCCGGATCAGACGACTATAGAAATAAATATAACTTCGCTGTTTCTCAACATATTTTTAAATTTGAGATTTGGCAATTATTATTATTACAGAATTTCGGTTTTTATTTTTTTATTTAATTCTGCAAGGGTATACAAACATTGTTTCTTTCTTGTTTACGAAAAATTAATTAAGTTAAGTTTTTTAATGAGAATAAAGGAGAAGGATCTTTAAGGTAATCTTTGATATTATATTAAACGGGAAAACTATCAAAGAGGATCCCAGGATGTTGGATTTTGTAATATTATTCCCATAGCCGCATTTGAACTCCCGCCGAAATGATGTGTTAGCCAACACTTTGTCGCAGAGTTGCACTGCACCATTGCATTGCGCCATTTTGCGAAAGTGACAGCTCCGTTAGCTTTCGCATCCTCTTTCTTTCCCGTTCGCAAAGTCGCATGCGCCGCACCGAATTTTTTCGATCTCAGCTTGGTTTAATTGGCCGAAAATGTCCGAAGGTGTTGTTGAATCCAATCCAGAGCAGGGTCAATTGGCCCCGCTGCCGCAGCAGCAGGATGAAGAGATCTGGGAGGAAGAGGCAGCAATCACGATGCCGGCCCAGCCGGCCAACGAATGGCCGGAAATCAAGCTCTTCGGACGCTGGGCCTGCGACGATATCTCCATTAGCGATATTTCGCTGCAGGACTACATTGCGGTGAAGGAAAAATTCGCACGCTTTCTGCCGCACTCCGCTGGACGCTATGCGGCCAAGCGTTTCCGTAAGGCCCAATGCCCGATCGTGGAGCGTCTGACCAGCGGCCTGATGATGAAGGGACGCAGCAACGGCAAGAAGCTACTCGCCTGTCGCATCGTCAAGCATGCCTTCGAGATCATTCACTTGCTGACCTCGGAGAATCCGCTGCAGGTCACCGTCAACGCGATCGTCAACTCCGGGCCGCGCGAGGACTCTACGCGCATCGGACGGGCCGGAACTGTGCGCCGCCAGGCCGTCGATGTGTCGCCTTTGAGGCGCGTAAACCAGGTAAATATATTCGATGTTTACTTCTCACGAAACATGTTCTATCATGTCCAGAACCTGTTTCAATTGTGTGATAATTGAACCAATTGATTTATGTGCTAAATGCTCTTCAAAATTAAGTAAGAAATCTCAGAAATCCTATTCGGAAATAATTGCAGCTTATGCTAAGTAAAACGATTATTTCCGAGCTATTATTTTAGAAAACTCCGATTTGTTTCATTACATTATAATAACATTTTTGAATTTCAGGCTATTTGGCTGATTTGTACTGGAGCCCGTGAAGCTGCCTTCCGTAACATCAAAACCGTGGCCGAGTGCCTGGCCGATGAGCTAATAAACGCCGCCAAGGGGTCTTCCAACTCGTATGCCATCAAAAAGAAGGATGAGCTGGAGCGCGTGGCTAAATCGAATCGTTAAATGGCGATTAATATTTCATATTCATCCCATGATTCACAAATTTAATATCTTACATAAGGCCTTATGTAACAAATTTGACCTTCTAACTAATAATACAAATTTGTATTTTATATATTGTGTTTTAATGTAGGTAACTTTTTAGAACGAAGTGAAATTAGTGCACTTTTTATACATTTAAAGCTCTGGATTTAAGGATGGGTTTCGTCTACCAACATTCAAATATCACTTTGATTTTTCAATCAAAAAGCTTTCGTCATACTGAACTAGGAAATCAAGCCTGTCTGCTTCAAAATGAAGTTTGTAACCTTTTTCGTCCTGTTCATCGTTGGCGGTTTCGCAGTGGTAATTGGATGCGTAATTCTAGCAAACGTGATGACTGGAACTGGTGAGCGGATGGGACTCGGCTGGCTTCTTTACACATCAAGTCCCTTTCTGTGGTCTGGCCTGGGAATTTTCCTCGCCTGCTCCTTGTCTGTGGTGGGCGCTGCCCTCGGCATTTATATGATTGGAACAAGCGTTACCGGCGGAGGAGTCCGATCGCCTCGAATCAAGACTAAGAATCTCATATCGGTCATTTTCTGTGAGGCCGTAGCCATATACGGCCTAATCACGGCCATCCTGCTCTCCGGATCCGTTCAGGAGTTCGCAACGGTACGACTGCTCACCGAGAAAGCTGTGTTAGAGACTAACATGTTCACAGGATTTGCTGTTTTTGGCGCCGGCCTATGTGTCGGATTGGTAAACATAGCCTGTGGCGTTTGCGTTGGTATCGTCGGCTCTGGAGCTGCTCTCGCAGATGCTGCGAATTCGGCGCTGTTTGTCAAGATTCTCATAGTCGAGATTTTCGGCTCGGCCATCGGTCTGTTTGGACTGATCGTGGGAATCTACATGGTCTCCAAGGCCGTTATGATTAAATAAGCAAATAAAGCGAAGAATTTACAACTGAAAAGCTAACATTTATTTCGTAATTAAAGCTAATCCTCCCCATCATCATCATCGCTATCATCTGCTCCATCGTCATTGCCCTCCTGATCGCTGTCATCATCGTCTTCCTCGTCCCAGTGTTTGATCTTCTTGTTGGTCATGAAGTCCTCGCGCAGTACATTCCACTCGGACTTCTTTTTACTGGGGGCAGAGGGACCATCAACATCCTCGTCGTCGTCGTCTGATTCCTGCTCTTCCTTCTTTACTGAATTATCTATAGCTGTGGATTGTGCTCGCTTGCCGCTCATCAGAACATCCAGGAATTTGCGCTTATTGATATTGTTGAGCACTGCGTCCTGGCGGCTGTCCAGGGGACCAGCTTCCTCCAGCTGCTGCTGGAGATCCTTCTGCTGAATGCGCACCGCATTAAAGAACTGAACAGTTCCTTGGGTGGCTACCTTTCGCAGAGTTCGTTCACGTTCCATATCTCGGTAGCTGGGCTTTACGCGCAACTGCAATGGGACATTCTTGCGCTGTTGGTTTGTCAGCTGAGCATCCAGAGCAGATGCCTCCGGTTTCACATCATCATAGTCACCGTTGTCTTCTTCATCTTCCGTTCTCGCCGTTGCCTTGTCGATCTCGAAGTCGAACTCCGGCTTCGTTGATCCTTTGGATTCCCGGACACGAACTGCCGCCTGGCTGCTTTTGGCGCGGCCTAGAACGGTTTTGTTGTTTGTCTCTGGCTTAGTGGTGTTCAGTACTTTCAGGATAGAATCTGCCCAGCCGACGTTGCCCTCCACATCGCTGCCCGCATTCTGGCTTCCCTCGGAGTCGGATTCGTCCGGAGAACTATCAGCTGCTGGAGCTGGAGTCTTTCTTGCGCGCTTCTCTGTTAAAAGGGCCATTTTATCTGGAAGATCAAGCGAATCAAACTTTGAAAACAAAGCATGCGTGTTTATCACGTTTTTAGAGATGGGACAACAAGACTGCCAGTTATCGATTACGAAAATAGCAATAGCTATTTATTTTCAGCAATTATATTAATTTAATGGTTTGTGTTAAAAATATAACTTTTAAATGTGTCATGTTTTTCAACAATTCATACTTAAAGAAGTAAACTTTAAAATCAAGCACAGCAAGTTGGCAGCTTGATTTGCCCAGGACCAGGAGAAATCGATGTCATTTCATCGATTGCCAGTCCCATCCCTTCCAAAAAAAGAAGAGCAGCGCCGGCTCTCTTGTCAATTAAAAAACAACGATTTTATTTAATCTGTGGTAAAAGTTTACCATGATTAAGAAAAAACTGGAGGCGCTGGGTCATCCCACTCCCAGCGATGTGGCGTTGAGCAGTAAGTACGAACTTTAAATGTGAAAATTCCAATCGATGAGCCCACTCCCTTCCCAGATCGCAAGGAGTTCGCCAGCACAATCCTCTGGATAGAGGACCAAAAGATCCGTTTGTATTCAATTGAGGATCGTGAGAAGCTGCGTCATATAGACAATCCGAAGATATGGGAGGAAGGCTATTTAAAGTACTGCGCAGACCTTCAAATGCCGCCCTTGGAGAGCCAGCACGAGCAGCTGGCCTGGATTCTGAGCCACGCCGTTCGTCTGGAATTCCTGGACGACCCAGGGCAGTTTGCGTCTATCAATAGCAAAACGGGCCCACCAAAAAGCAATGGGAAACAGGCCCCAGAGCAAGTTCAAGCCATTTTTGACGGGAAGATTAATGGTAAAGATTTTCGATTCACAAATTCTAATAAATATTTATATTTTGCCCCCAAAACAGTTCAGGACAAAGCGTTTGTAGATGGCGTTCGCCAGCTGGCCAACAAACTGAACGTTCCCCACCATCCGAACCATCTGCTGCAGCTAGAGGCGGTGGCGCGGGTGGTGCACGATCGCCTGTCGCCCGCCGCCAAGGGACGACAGCCAATTGTGGGTACCCCATTCCCCTTCGACAAGGGCAACGATATTATCTCTGCCAATGACACTGCCTTGGATCTGCCAATGCGCATCCTACGCCTACTCCAGATCCAGAGCCTTCGTCAGCTGCAGACGCACATCAACGAGACGATTGTGGCAGTGCAGAACCTCACGGCCAATCCTAAGACTGACACCAAGCTGGGCAAGGTGGGACGCTAGTTGAGGAATTCCGCGAGAACAAACAATATTATGTAGGCCTATTTAAATATTTCTTTAAAATTAGATTTAGAAAATTGCCCTTCTATACGGGAAATCTAGGAAAGCCAAGAAACACTTAAAGGTCTATTACAAACATGTAATTATTGTAAATGAAAGGGATGTAGATCTAAATAAAGGTTTATATTCTCAAAGAATCTCATATCTTACCGAAGATAAATCGGAAAGTACTGAATATTTTGTAGGACGGATATAAAAAAACAATTTTTTAATTTTAAAATAATTTCTTAAATTTTAAAATAGAAAATTTCGCCCCCTAACGTCTTGTAAAGAACTCGTGATCCTTGGCTGCTTTTACTGTCTTAATTTGCTCCTCTTTAGGCTCTTCAACGGTTGGTTTCAGGAAACTTGCGTCTGCCAGTAGCGCCACGCCCAGGATTCCAGCCGCTGCGAACAAAAACGATTAGTCTAGGTATCTACTTATTAAAGTTCCAACTTTACCTGCCGCCAAGCCTTTCATAGTGTAATTCTCCAGCGCTTGTGGACGCTTTTTAGATTGTGCCAGCAAAAATGTTCCGATGCCGAGAAAGCCACTTCCACTCACCAATCGACATGACAGACAGTCTCCGGTGCTTGAAGGGGCACCATCTCTGCGCCAAAAGGCTAGTCTTCCGATCATTTCGAACGTATTTTTCAGGCAACAACGAGATATTTACAAGTTATGGAATGGATCATGAAATGCCAAAAATAAACCAACAAAATATTTCATTTAATTTTCCGTGCGTGACACGTGTCTATCGATAATTTTAGCTAATTTGCCGGCCTGTATATAAAAAACATTTTTAATGAATATTTCTTGTTATTCCATTGGTATTTATTGTAAACACTTAATTTTCTTATTACGCGTTATTTTTGTTTTAACTTATATATGTAGCTTGAAATGTATTTACTTTGTAAAATTATTACCAAGTTGGCAGCACTTCTTTTGATTTACAACATATGATTGCCCAAAACCGGCTAAAACGTTGTTTATTTTATTTTTCTGACTGAAAATGGAGTTGCAACGAAATGATGCCATGCTAATGGAGATCCTGCAGGATCGGAAGACCATAACGGGATTTCTGGACTCTATATTTGGCTTCCTTCGTCGCAAGTAAAATGTTTTGCTGGGAATCTGGACATCTAAAATTGAATTATTGTGTATATATTTCAGCACCGATTTTTATCACACGAAAAGAGATGAATCGGACAAGATAGGTTTCCCCAAGGGTGTGAGGGATAAAATTCTTTATGGCGCCATGCAGCGATATGATCCGGATTGCTGGCTGCAAACTATGACCGCTGAGGATGGTGGCAGCGGCGATGATGGGGAATTTGCTCCTCCTGCCGTTGAAGAGGTAGTCCTAGAAAGTTACGCTACAGCTCAAGAAAGCAGCCAACCTATGGAACAACCACAACTAATTCACAAAGAGGAAGCTACATTCTCACCCAGCGACTACAAGAACGGAGCCTTTTTTGAAACTCACTGTTGGTCACAAACTCTAAAGGATGTGGAGCTTCAAGTAAAGCTTCCCGAAGGTCTGCAAACGGCGAAAAAGCTCTGCATAATTATAAAATCGCAGCACATTAAGGTCAACAGTAAACTGAATCCAGAAATAGTAATCCTTGAAGGGAATCTCAGCCAGCGGATCAAACACAATGAGGCAGTGTGGACCATTGACCAGAGCCGACTACTCATAAGTTGTGGTAAGCTACCTATAATAGTTTCAATAAGTCTCCTTTAATGCCTTCGGATTATTTACAGATAAATCTAAAGAGCTGTGGTGGGAGCGTCTATTTGAAGGCGATCCGGAAATCGATCACAAAAAAATTGAATGCGAACGATACATAGACGATTTGCCAGAGAAGACGCAAGCCACAATAGAAAAACTTCGAGTTCAGCAGTTGTCAGCGGATAAGCAACAAAATGAGTTCCACACTTCAAATCCCGAACAAGCTAAAACCCTAGATCGCCTCAGAACCGCATGGGACGCCGAAGGATCTCCTTTTAAGGGACAGCCCTTTGATCCTTCCATTGTTCGAATGAGTTAGATTTTAATAAATAACACTAATTGACCCCTTCGTTTTTCAATTACATTTTTTTAATAAATGTAACAGATTCTTCGCATTAATTACGAAGTTCTGACTGAAGTTTTTCGACAACTTAATTCTTCATTTTTAGTACAAACGAGAGTCAAACTTACTTCTAATACTTAGTGAAAAGATATTTACTGGGCCTTCAGCTCCAGCTTTTTGCGTTGCAGTTGCAATTTCTGGTAGGTCACATCCTTGTTATCCGTCGACCAGGCCACGTACATGTAAGTGGTCAAGAGGAGTGCCAACAGAAGACGGTCAACACTCATCACATTTGTGGCGAGGAGAATGACGGATAAGCCCACAAACGAAGGATGCCTAACGTGTGCATATAAATTGCGCAATTCACTGGATTTGTAGTTAATAGGATCGCCGTATGCCTTTACGTCGTAGTACGCCTGCTTGATGCCCAGTAGCTCCGGTAGATCCATTACCAAAGTGCCTCCAAAGATCACAACCCAACATAAACCGTGAGTGATTGTAAAAGTCCACCACAGAGGAGCGCTTTCCTCCACATCAATTTGCCATAAGACGATTGACTGGGCGGGCAGCCAATTGACCATCAAGTACTGGAGTGGGAAAAGATAAAATTAGATATATCGAAACTACATTTGCATAATTCTGAGGTATACAAACATGTAAACAAATCGATGACGTCAGACTATAAATAGTTCGCTCGGCGCCACCCAAACCACATTTGGCCAATAGCTTCTTGACCAACGCTGACTTAAGGAAGCTGTGTTGAAAGATGAATCCTATCAGGTAAAGGGTGTCAAACACCACGGGGCCATAGGCAGTTTCCAGGCGGGATTTGTTGTCCAGTAGATTGAAAACCCAGGTGTGTGCCTTCGACACGGAGCGAGGTGTAGACAGGAAGAGCATAAGGCGCCCCACCACGTACAGGGAGTACCCAAATGTGGCCATGGAGGCGAGGAGCACCAACATCTTGGCAATCGACGCCATTCTTTTAAAGGAAATACGGAACAACTAATAAATAACGAAGAATAACAAAACCCAAGCGAATGTTTGAGAGAAAAATAATTAGTGTGACCATGGATTAATAATTTTTAGAAATTATAATTTTAAGTCAAATAATTTGGATCGTTATATAATCTAGGGTATCGTTAACATCTTTATCTCTATGAAAATTAATTAAATTAGAAATAGGCTATTATACTGGTCAATATTAAAAATATTCAATGAGAAACTCGGCATATAGGACTGGGTATATTTAGTTTAATTTTAGTTCTATCATCTGGTCTCACTGGGCCAAGCGTGTAAAACTACAACTAAATATTTTGCGCAAAATAAATAGGCATTGAATGAATAATCTAAACTGCAGGACCTTTTTCGAACAACATTTAGTTATATCCAAAAACACACAACTAGTTTTGTTAGTGTTTTCATTAATTAAAAGCCTTTTCAAGTAAATAATTGTAGAGTGTTGTTTTCGAAGGGGACAGAATATTATAGAAACTGATCCACGAAACACCTTGGACTTGTTTTTCGGTAAAGTATGTTCAATTATTATTATATTTATTATTATATCATATCCTTTAATTTTTAGATGTCTTCCGAATCCTTTGATGAGTCCCCAGCGAAATATCCGCTAAAAACTAGACCCAAAATAAGTGGCAATTTTTCTGAGGAGGACACCATAAAGATAATAAGCTATGTTAAGAAAATGCCAGTGATCTGGAATACGGATCACAAGGACTATGCTGATAAGAAAACAAGGAACACAGCGTGGGCTGAGATATATAAACAATTTGGAGGTCGACTCCATGAATCGGATCTGCGGACCAAATGGAATAATTTAAGAATCCAGTATAGGATTACTCTTGGAAAACTAAAGGGAAAATCCAAAAAAAGGGAGGAGAGTGCTTCAGTCTGGAGGCATTTTGAAGCTCTTAAGTTTTTGGAAAATAATAGTAAGTCGGAGAGTCTAGAAGTACGAACTAATTTAGAATCTGAAGACGAGCTTGAAGTCATAGAACATTCAATACAAGCCGGAAAATCTCTCAAAAAACAACCAAAGACTTTCGGTAGTCCTCCGCTTAAGCGTCTTAAGGATTCCAGGGGTGATCCTAATTTACAATTATGCAATTACATGTATTCTGAATTAACTGAGCTGGACAAAGAAAATGCTGCTATTCTCCGAAGGAAACTTTTAAAACTCTTCATTTCATTTGATCCTTCAGGTGATTTTTCCGATTTGTAAATTCGTTTTGAATTGCTTTTAAAGCTCATTTATTATATTTAAGTATATTTTAAAGCTTAAACTTCAAAAACAATAAAATATATTATATTTTAATCAACTGATTTATGCATTTTAGCAGTTTTCATCGTCCTCGTCATTTGGTCATATTTAGGGACACTTCCTAGACCATGGTATTTGCCTGTGTTTGACATCTGGTCAGACTGTTTGTAAATGTTTCAAGTTTCCCACTAAACGCAAGCGAAAAAGTGTAAGTCCGTAGCCCATCGGCTTAAGCAAAGTTTAAAACATAAGTTGAAAGTAAGAAAAAGTAAAAGCGGCCACAAAGGACGCCGGAAAAGCGGTGGAAAATTTGCCGACGCGTCAACACAACTCACACACTCTCACTCGCTCACACTCATATACACAGGCACACATAGCTTGCAAATGGCGGATGCGTTTCCAACAAAAAAAAAGAAAAAGAAAGACTGCATTAAGTGTGATATGTTATGAAAATTGTTGACGTTGCAAGTGATACATAAAAGTGCAGGAAAACTGTTGGAGAAAAGGAAGAAGGGTCGAGCGGTGTGGGCGAGTGTGCAACTGCAGTAGATTTTGTTGTTTTTTAAGGGGCAGCGACGCCCTTTTGTCTTGTAGGAATCGAAGAGGAAATCCACGATTTATCAGTGTGCAATTATTCCAATTAGCGGCGAAGAAGAGGAAGCAGCATCTACCAACACCGACACACTTTCACGGCTCCACTCTTAATTATGAGCAAAAGGGACAGCTGACACAAAGGCCTGGCAGATTTATTTGATTTGCCAAAAATTTCGGACGCCGCCGTCTGGCCTGCTGCCCTGCCCCTACCCCTCCCGGCCACTGTCACTATATTGCGATTTTATCAAAGAAGAAATAAGCATAATTGATGTGCTTGGCCTCTATTCGCTGTGCTCTTCTGACATTTTACACATTGTTGGCAGTCTGCGCTGACCTCACCACACATACATAGGCTCACATATGCGGGCTTATCAAAGGCGAGAGAAAGAGGTCGTGAAAAAGGGAGGCGGGGGAGAGAGTGAAAGAGAGCGGCTTGCAGTGCGATAAATCATAAAGTCAAATTCTTGGAAAAACCAATTCATAGGCAACAAATGTCGTATACGTCATCAATCAATATTCATTAAGAATCAATAGTTTTCAATTCTGGTTTATGAGTCACACTCTTTTGATTTTTTAGAGCAACCTTCCATTTCTGGACCACAAATCGGGAACGAACTTGACGCTCCCACGCGAAACTAACAAGACCAGAAAAAAAAATAAAACGGGCACAAATCCCATGGCACGCTCTCTTTCGCCCAGAAAAAAAAAATAAGACAGCATAGCATGTTGCATAAATATTACACAGAAATAGGGAGTAGAGCTTTCTAAAATTAAAACACTTGAGCCGCCGCTTGTTCGCTGAAAATAGCGGAGGCAAGGAAAATGCATTTATGAATAAATAAAAGAAAAAATAATGAATGAGTTCTAGTACGCTCTCGCTGCAAGAAAGAGAGCGGCAGTAGCACTTGCACCATTAACAGTGCTGTCGCTTTAAAATTGGATCACAAAAAGTTGCAAGCATGAAATGAACTTTGCCAGGTTAAATTTTGATAGAAAGTGGCCCCCCAATGATTAAAAATATAAAAAAAAATTATTCAAAGTGTCGGATAGATAATTTCAGTATCAGTCAGTGGTTTAGTAAAAATGGGTTCCTAATTAGAATGGCAATACAATATTATTTAATAGTTTATTAACGATTAATCACAAAAAAGTTTGTTAAACCTGCAGCAATGCATTTTTATTGAAAGAATCCGTCATTTCATAAATGTTACTAACTGCAGTAAGGCTATATAAAAATAGTACTTTAAAGAAAACCGATTTCTCATCTCTGACCGGTTCCACCGACAGAGAGAAATTCCATGCGGCACCGTACTAGTGTGTATGTGTGTGAGTGTTCCGCTGTCGGCTAATTGAACACTGGGGCGACTGAGACGGAAACAACGGCGCTGAGGGAGAGAGGACAAGGCAGAAAAAACGGGAAAATTAGGCCAACTGTGCAGTTGGATGCCAGTTTGTTGTAACGAGGCCGAACAGCCAGCCAGCGTATTTTGCATGCCGCCCAACCATAATACATAATTATTTATAGATGGCCATAATGATAATTGGCAAGATTTCGACTTTCACACACTTACCCACATACACTTACGCACTCACGCTGAGGCGAGTCGCTCACACATGGGCACTTTTCGCAGCGTTGCTCTTCCGGTTGATGACCTTTACCGGCGTTTTTATTGTGTGTTCTCTTTCCCCCCGGGCGGTTGCTTGGCCCGGCTCTCTTCGGTTTACTTTTTTGTTTCTCCTTATTTTCTTTGCGGCGTTACGCCCGGAATCCGCCGTCCGGACTTGTTCTAAGTTACTTTCCGTCAAATAAAAATCTATCCACTTGCCGCAATCGATTTGTTTGATGAAAAGAAAACGTGTTGCCACAATGAACATTAAATATTAATTTAACTTTATAGAGTGCAAATACGACAATATTTGATATCTACAGAAAAGAAACGATAACTGTGCGTCGTAAGCAAATAAGTAAACAACAGAATTCGTTGGTAAACATGCCAGTCTGGAGTTGTAAATACATAAATTCCTCAAGAAGTAGCAGTCAACTTATCAAGTTTACACTGTCCCACAAAAGGGAGATTATATGAAGAAAAGTAAAACTTAATGTTTCTCTTAAATTATTCTGAACACCTAATCTATGATTTTGTTTCTTTCAATCTCTGTCTTTATTTGTCATTACTATACACGTAGGCAAAACTATTTGTAAATAGAATTCCAGTTTTTTTAGGATTCTATCTTTAACCAATTATTTATCTTTAGAATAACACACTTGGTATATTTTCATCGGCCCATAATAGACAACATTGAATGTGGTTAAAAAAGAAGAACGTCGGAATCTTTTAGCCTGAAACATGAAAGCAGAAGAAAGAAAAAGAAGAAACTGAAGAAAACATGCTCGACAAGCCAGTTATCGCCAGAAGTCCCAGAGAGCAACAACCTTGAATTGAAATTTTTGCAATTTGTGAATTCTTCCATTGGGTTCTCTGCGGAGCCAGTGAAATTTCAAGTTCTAACTGTCTGTTGTGGGAGAGAAGAGCGTAAAGTCGTCAAAAGAGCGCAAACAGTGAGAGAAAAATAAATATAATTAATGATATTAAAAAAATGAGATACACATTAATTGAACCGTAAAGATACATTTTTCGAATTTATATTAAAAGTTCTTAAACTCAAGTTAAAGGTTTATAGGCAAACAGCAGACATATGAAACTAAAATTATTTAAAACTGGTTCTTCAAATTCTTATTTGTTGAGATTCAATCTAAAATTCTTAAAATGTCTCACTGCATTTAATTTATTCCTTATCTGACTCATATGTTTCTATGAGGCTTTAGAGCAAATATTTGTTAGATTTATTTGAATAAAGCAAATATATAAATAACAATTCGGATGACGAAAATGTTTTCGGTGCAGAGAGTGGGAGAGCTGAGCGCGGAGCAATCTCAAATAATGAGCTAAGCTCGGCGGCGAATCTTTGCTTCCATTCTTCTGTCATTCGCAACTTGTCCAGCAAAAGAGACTACTCGCGGAGTTAGGTGTACGGAGAAGATTAGCGGCAGTCCAGAATTAATTCCAGTGAGCAATTCGGTAAATTTGCATACGTGTGCGTCAGAATCTTGGCTTTGTTATTTTTGCTTTCAATCTGCGTCAACACCTTTGGGTGCACAATGTCTCCTAACTAAGTAACTTTCGTTCAAGGCTGCTCAGCAGCTGTGCTCCACGAGCTAATTTTATTCTTTGAGACTTTGAATGAATAAATTTGCGCCTGGAATCGATTTCTTATCACTCTGCCTCCTCCCAGCCATTAAATTCATCCAAGTGACCTTTTAGTCTTAATTTGAAATTCATCGGTGTGTTGAGAAAGCGGATGCTCGTCCGGTGAATAATTGGGGTTCCAGGAATATTCGGAACCGCGTTAAACCGGCAGTGCAATTGTATATCTCAAAGTACAAATGTACACGACTATCAATCGCGAACATTTTTATTAATAACACGTCAAGCAAACACAGAGACAACGGCAAGAACAAAATTTAGTCATACCAAAAAATAAAGTGTGTGTGCCGGCCGGTGAAGTACTGATAAGCACGTACTACTCAAACAATTCAGATGCCTTATAACATATAGTATTCGTAGAAATGTCGTTAATCTCAAATATAATGCAGATTTTTCAACATTTTGTATGGTTGTTTTTTCACTTTTAAGCACCCACGTCATCAGTTTTTTGTAGTAACCAAGGCAGAGCTGATAAAGCCAAAGGAAATGAAAGCTTATTAAGAATGTTGCCGCTCGTCAGATTATATTTTCTGTCTGCTTGAAAGCTTGTAGAAACGTAATAGTAACTTGGGATTTCCCCTTATTGTCTTTATAAATAATCTAAGTTCAAAGATTAGCTTTGTAATTCATTTTTCTGCGAGCTTCCATTTAAATAATATAAAACGCATAAATGATTTAGATTAATATTGCAATTATATACCAAATTACTAACTATTTCAAATTTCATCCTCAGTTTCGCAGTTCCATTTCGCAACAAGGAGATCCCTGAAGAAGAACCCACGACTGAATCGGCAAGATATGCAAATATGGACTTCCACATACTGATCGTCATCGGTTGTGTGTTCAGCGCTTCGCTGCTCTCGTTCCTGTTCATCAACAAGATCTTCCGGCGCAAGACCTTCGAGGAGGTGGTCGCTGAGAAGCGCGCTTTGAGCGCCAATCTCTACAAGGCGGCTAGCGGAGGAGCGGCGTCCAAAAAGCCAAAGAAAAAGGAACTGAAGCGCGAAAAGAAGCAACGGCAGCGGGAACAGCAGCGTGATGTGAATAATGAACAACCGGAGGCGGATGAACCCGAGGATTATTCCGATGGTCAATCGGAGGAGGGGCAGGGATCGGTGGCTGATGATGAGCAGCCCGGTCTGTCCAAGCAACACGTCGAGTTCGAGCCCGATCCAGAGATCCTCAGCGAGCAGCAGCGTCGTCCTAGCAGCGTGGCCGAAAAGGAGAATCAACCAACTACAACTGCGGCTGGCAAAAAGGGCAAAAAGGATAAGCGCAACGGCGGCAATCACAACAAGGCGGCTGGCGGCATCCTGGTCAACAAAAACGAAGCACAGGCGGTCAAGGCGGTGATAAGCAATGCCGACGAGACGACGCCCACTCTTAACAACTTCGAAGCAAAGGCACCCAAGGATGTAGTGGAACTAAAGAAGCAGGAGCAAAAGGAGCGCAAGGAAGACAACAACAACAAGCAGCAGGCTCAAAAGAAGAACGGAGAAAAGGTTGCTAAGAAGGAGAAACCAACATTAGCTGCTGAACCAGATCCTCCCATTGTTACCAAGCAGATCCTCAAGCAGCAGAATGGTTCACCAAAGAGTCAGCACAACCAGGCCAACAACAAGACCAAACAGCAGCAGCAGCACAGCAACAAGCAGAAACAGAAGGAAACGGCTCTCACTGCTAAGGATTTGGCTGTGGCCTTGGACAAACTGGCTGAGCACCAAAACCAGACCATTGGCGTCAACGCTCTAATGAATGTCTTCTCCCGGGCCGAGCTAAATCGCTCAGAGATTCAGATTCTTATCGATTATCTCCTGAACAAGCAGCAGGATATGCCCGCTTCCCATGCCGAATGGTCTGATGACATTTGCCAGAAGCTCAAGCGTCAGTTGGAGGAAAAGGAGAAGCTGCTTGCCGAGGAACAGGAGGCCTCCATTGGCATTCAGGCTAAGCTGCGCGAGTTGCGCCAAGAGGTCAATACTGAGCGCGCCCAGATGCATGCCCGCATTCAGGCATACAATGAGAAACTGCAGAACAAGGACCAGGAGCTGTCCAGTCTGAATGACAAGCTGACACTCGAACGACAACAGCTGCAGGTAAGAGTGTTAACCGCTGAGAAGGTTATCCAGAATTATTGATTTATTTATTTCTTAATCAAAACTTAATTTATTTTGTCTTTACTTCTGCTTCAGAACCTTTTGAGGGAGAGCCAGGCAAATTCGCAGGACTTGATACAGTTACAGCGCCTACAACAGGACTTAGCTCACAAGGAGAAGTGCCTGGCCGACATGACCGCGTTTGTTAGCGCCGAGACGCAGCAGAAGAACGAGGTAATCCAGCAGCAGGCACAGCAGTTGGCGGCCTTGGAGCAGCAGCGCGATGAGCTGGAAGCGCGTCAGAATAACAGCATTTTTGAGCTGGAGCAGCGCAAGCAGCTCGACGCAGAGAACGCTGACCTGAAACAGGAGCTGCGTACCGTCACACAGGCGCAGTCTGAATTGCAGCGCGTTCACTTAGCCGAACTGCAGGAGCTGCGTCAGCAAACTTCCGCCTTGGAGGCCACTAACCAAACGTTGACACAACAGCTTACCCAAGCTGCCACCACCGCCGTTCAGGCATCGGCCGCCCAGTCGGAAAAGGCCCAAGTTCAATCTGAAGTCTTGGCGCAAAAACAGCAGGAGCTAAGTGCTTTGCGCGTACAGGTTGGCACTTTGACCGATGCCCAGGCTCAGCAACAGAAACAAGCCAACGCGCTGCAGTCACAGCTTCTGGAGGCACAGCAGCGGGCGGAGCAGCTGCAGGCCAAGGAAAACCAACTGCAAAAGGAGCTCCAAGAGCAGCGAGAGAAAAATAATGTGAGTAACAATGTGTCTATAACTTTTTTCTTCCTATTTATAAGTATTAAAAAAAATACACATCCTTCACTAATATTTGATTGTTAAATATGTAATCAAAATGTAATTACGTTAACTTGTTTTATCGCCCACTTCTGCGCCTTGACTGTTTGAATCAGCATCATAATCTTTGCTTCCTTTTACTAATTGCCACGTATTTGTGTTTCGTCCAGGACGTGCGTATGAAAAATTGGAAGTTGATCGAAGCGTTGCAAAATGCCGAAGCATCAACAGCTAAGGCAATGGCTAAGACGAAACCAAATACAGCGCAATCAGTGGGCGTAAGTGCATGTGTTCTTTGCCAGCTGCTCCTTTCTTATCCTGCTTTTCCTGATATTTTGTATCTTGGACCTTTTTTTTTAAATGGAATCAAGTTTGAAAATGTTTAAATGTTTACTCTTTTTCCGAATTTTAGCAACAACACAAAGAGTTGCAACAGCAGCAGCTGCAGCAACAAAAGGCAGTGGCCGCCAATGGAGGAGGAAGCGCCAGCTCGGCGAAGAGCGAGCAGGAGCGTATCCGGGGACTCTACCAGCGCCTATATCCCGATGCAGTGAAAGCGCAGGCAGGCAACGCCCTGCAGGCATCCTTCGACCAGTGGCTGGAACAGGTTCTAACCACCCACGTCAAGCAGCAACAGGAGAAGCTGCGGCAGAAGCTCGAGCTGGAGAAGCCAGAGAAGCAGCCCAGCAGCAGCAGTAGTCATAAGTCAACACAATCAAACAGCAGCAGCAGTAGCAATAGCAACCACAATAGCAACATCCACAACAATATTAGTAGCAATAATAGTAGTTCGAATAGCCAATCCTCCTCCGCCGCCGCCGTCGCCGAGCAGCAGGAACTGCACAAACAGAACCTGCAGCTGCGCGAATGTAACGATAAGCTCACCCAGCTGGTCACAAAGACGGTAAGCAGAAAATAAGAATGCAGTTGTTACTACATCATTTTAACTTTATGTTTATGTTATAGACCAATACGCTGATGGACCTGGAAGAGCGAGCCCGCGAACAGGATGAACATTGGCGTGGCATCGTTGACCAGAAGGAGCAGATAATCGTTAAGCTGCAGCAACATGCCTCTAATGGAGAGCAGGTGAGAATGATATAATTATAACAAAAAATGTACATAATATAAAAATACCCATTGTTGTAAGATAAGGCATCAGCAAAATATTTATTTTTATAAAAAGAAAGACAAAATTTATTATTTATAAATCGTTTTTGTTTTTGCAGGACATTTAATGTCGCGGACGGAATAACAACAGGAAGAAGGAGCCCAAAACAACGACGATAAACTGACAAGCAAAAGTTTGTCCAAACTTCCATAACAACAGCAACAATTCTAACAATCTATTAAGTTTAAAGTTGAAGGCAAAAAGGAAAGTGGAGTAAATTTAGAGTGTGTCCCCAGCAACAGCAACATTTAACATTTTTAATATTAGCGAAGGCCAACAACCCATTAGGATGAAGGAGGAACTAAGGAATGCATAAGAAATTATATATGTATACACAAATAAGGCAAGATAATGAATGGAGTGACAGTCGAAACTTGTGCAATGTTAAGAAGAGAAAAGATGAATAGGAGAAGGAAGAGAAGCAAAGGAAATGCCAGACTCTGAACGCAGAAGCAGGCAGTTTCCACCTAAGCCCAAGCCCTCCCAACACAACCTACCAGAAAAACAGTAACAAGAAATCCATTGCTGCTGCTAGTATCTTATATATTATGATTATTTGTCCCCACACTTTGCATGCAGTTATTATTTGTTTTATACTTGCATTTAGAGAAGCGCGCGCTATTAACGATTGTATATGTATCTATCCTATGTTAAGCAAATGAATTTACAACCCTCAGCTACTTAAAATCCATAAAAACAAAGAAAATCAACTAGTATGTATGTTTGTGTATATGTACTTTGACGAATTTTTGTATGCTTTCCATGTCTGTTTTCCCGTTTGTACTGTGTTCCATATTTTTTCCCCTGCGGAGGAGCAGCGCAAAGTATTGAAACCCCAGAAAGTGCACGAGCTAACAGCAGCAGCAACATTTAATTAAGCAAACATATATAAACAAGAAAAGAAATACCTATTTTTATATAAAAACTAAATGAGGAGAAGCTAATGTTTAAGTAAACGCAAATTAAACTCACGATTGCTAATGCTAATTAGCGGTTAGTTGTCGAGAACCTGTTGCATGCGACATAGAGTAAGCCGAGCAATAAGCATTGGCGGTCACAACCAATACAACAAATAAATGAGCTATAGCGCATTATAAAGAATTATGATGTATAATTTACGATAAATGAAAATTAAATACATACACACACATATGAAAAAGACATTTGATGGCTTACCATTCTTATTTCTGACATTTTATCTCTCGCAATAAATAGTTGATCTTACAGATCAATATTTTTGGGTTGATGTTTGCGGGTTATTTAAGGGTTATCGACTATGTATTGTTTTGGGTATTTAAATGAATCTATAGAAAATAACAGAAAGAAATCTAACTTCAATACAACTAATTGCATTTAAAATAAAAAAAAAAACGTAGAGTTGTGAAACATTTAAATGTAGAGACACCAAACATTTTCCAAGGTTTGTATAAATTGACCGACCGCTTCTATAGCAGATATGGGGATTCGATTTCATTAAAAGGTAAAGCATAATTTCATACCGTTAAAAATAGGTTTAACTATAACATACATATATATATAATAAAGTATGCGAGTATTAAAAATAACCAAGATATGTACATTTGGATATAATTTACCTATTCATTTTTTATCTTTTGATATGGTAACTATATGATTTGGTTGTTGTATTGAAATAGGTCTAAAACTGAGGGACCGATATGGCTAAATCGACTAAAATTATAATACACTGCTGATGATGAGAAGGAGGAACTTATTTGCAAACCATCTTAAACTAAGCTTGACATTTTTCTCGTTAGCATTATGGCTTGTGGACTGCGATTCGGAAAATATGATGGTAGAAAGGACGGAAAGAGGTAGATGGATAACAAACATATATTGTCTTTGCAATCAGAAAAGCGGCATCGAACCAGTTTTGTCGTCTTTTTAACTTTACTGACTGTCAGTGGTATGATTTTTGTCAAATTTCAATGATCTTTAAGTGCAAGCGACAACTTACTAGCAGGTCCCGATTAAGCTAATAATTATATTACATTCAATGGGCGTCCTAATTCTTTAATTATTTTCTCTCTCTCTCTCTCTTAAGTAAAACAAATTCAGCTTACACTCTAATTATTGTTGCTGGGGGCGCCTCTGCTGGAAGGGATTTGAAGGTTGTGCAACGGAATGATCATTTGGAAGGGATACTGCAGCAATTCAGTGCATGATGGGCGCTTCTTGGGATTCAGCTGCAGGCAGTTCTTGGTCATCTGAAAAATTTATATTTCTATTAAGAACCAAAGGGATTTCTATCTTACTAATACAACTTACCTGAACCAGCATGACAGGATAATACGGAGGAATTGCAGGATACTCAATACTGGTTGCCGGACTGGCAATTGCATTCATCTTGGCATAGATGTTCCGAATGTGTCCAAACGGAGTCTTCTGGTAGAGCAACAAATACAAAATGCAGCCCAGCGACCATACATCCGACTTGGTTGAGATTTTGATCTTGGGCTGATTGCCGCCGCCCCGCAACGGACTATTGCCTGTGGAGGTGTCCGTTAGGGCCTCAGGACTTATGTAGTTAAAGGTGCCCGCCTGTGAAAATTTGATGATGCTCGTCGAATCTACCGAGATATTGCTGGCGATGCCAAAATCGATCAACTTCAGACGTCCGTTGACCATCAGAAAGTTGGCTGGCTTTAAGTCGGAGTGAATGACGCCATGCTGGTGGATGTAGTTGACGGCTTGAAGCATCTGATAGAGAATGTTTGTCAGGCTATATAACGGCAGGTTGGTGGTGTAGTTTTGCAGGATCTTGTTGAGATCACAATCGCCCTTCTCCATCACCATATACAGCTTGGACTCTTCGCGCAGAAGTTGACTATGGAAATAGAAGGTTTTTTAGTTAGGATACGGATCATGTAATGTAGACTTACTAATCATAAAGGGCCACAACACACACATTTCCCTGCAGCTTCGCAAGGAGCTGTGTTTCGTTAAGATACCCTTGCACCACCAAAGGATCGGCCTGCAGATCCACTACCTTCAGAGCAAACTCGTCTCCGGAATCCGAACGACGTGCTAAATAGACTGAACTGGAGCCACCACAACCAAGTTTCTTGACAATCGTATACTGGTGATTCTTTATATTCAGTATATTTGATGTTTTTGAAGAGGAGGTGCCACCAGGTTTAGGTTTTACGGGATCCGTTGTAACTACGGGTACTGACGCCACCACTTCCTTGGCTTCGGCAGTCTCCACTTTCGGTGGCACTTTCTCCACTTTTTCCAACGCACTGAACGCGCTCTCCAAAGATTTTTTTGATTTTCCATTCCCAGACTCTTGTTTTGGCGGTGGCTCCGGAACGTCGGGACTCTCACTGATAGTGTCGCAGAGCGAGAAACTTATACTGTTGTTGGGGAATGGAGCCGCTCGACTCACGGTCATGGGCGTTTGGAAAAGCACCTTCTGGGAGCGAAACTCATTGGCCGCCGTAGGACCTCGGCTCTTTGCCGACTGAATTGATCCGTAAGCTCGCACTTGAGGCGTGACAAAATCAGTTTCTGGCTTTGCATGCGGCTTTGCCTCAACCGTGGACGAGGATGTGGCGGAGATTCCCTTGCGTAGTGGTGTCTCGGTGTCCACTAGGCGGCGTCTCTCAGCGATGGAAGCATCCATGAGTTGGCGTCTCTCCGCAATGGCTTGGATCGTGGAGAGGGGCTTTTTGGCTGGCACCTGCTCCTCAGGTTCTTCACCTGGTGATCCCTGGCCGCTGCAATTGATGCCCATTTTGTTAAATCGACCCAGAAATGAGAGATTCGATTCAGATGCCTTCAGAGGAGCGGCGGCGGCGGTTGTTGATGGACGGGTGGGAATACTGTGGTTGCTGCCGGTCAATTCGTGATTGGGACTCATTACGAAGGAATCATTTAGGATGGCGCAGTTCAGGTTGTGATTGTTCTTGTTGTCTTCCTCCTCCTCGCTGTCCGAATCCATTATTGTCAGCTCGGAGGCACGACGGGGTCTGTTGAGGAGATGGAAATGGATTTAGTAATACAAATGTGAAGAATAAACATAATAGGAATAATGAAGCTCCAGCGTTGCAAATGGAAAGGAAGCCATAGAAGGGTAGGGGCTTTACTAATAAGAAGTCTCCATTTAAATAAAAGAAGTAAATAAATAATATGCAAGACTTCTGTAGAAGCAAAGAAATGACAAGGGAATGTAGATGGATCCTCACAGCACTTCAACGGGCCGCATTTGTGGATGCGGCTCGTTCTCCTTGCCCCTTGACGGAATTTGCAATGACGACGCCACCGCCACCGCTTTTTTGTGCTCTGCTCCTCGGGATCTCTGTGGGCGGAACGGCGTGTTGAAACCGTCCTCTGAGTCTGAATCCGATGCTAGCGCCATCATATCCTTGGTGCGTCGCGGCACGGGAGTAGTCATGTCTCCCAAAAAAATGTTTCCAACCCGCAAATTGTTTAAAATCTTATTTGTTGTTTTTTTTTCCTATTCAAACTAGAGATGGAAACACCGATGACTTTATCGAAAATATCTATCGGCTCGATCGATTGTCGACCCGTTTGCCCATACTGGTCTTAAACAATTCTCCGCAAGGCTTTATAAAGCGGCAACTTTAAGGAGTGCGAAAAAGTCGAATATTATAATGAAAATAGGTAGTAAACAATGACGGACCACGACCAAATTAAAATTTTCTAAGGGACAGTAGACTTGTAATCGCTTAACGATAGTTTCGTGCTCTTAACTTATATTACTAACGAGTTGGCAGCCCCACACCTGCAAACTTTAAAAATAACGATATTTTCCCTCTTTGAAACAATTTTCTTAATAATTAGCATAAACAATAGTCATGCAATTAAATATAGGGAATAAATAACCAGATTCTATATTTAAACATAAGCCTTAGAAAAACAGAAATTCCTAAAATATTTCAAATAATATCCATATGCGATTAATATTTATTCTTATGGGAAAATATCGAAATATTTATATTTAATCGAAATCTCTAGCCGAAAACAAACAAACAAAGCCAAGCAAAAAGGGGCAATAATTCGAAAATTACGCAGCGCAGATGGACAATCAAGCAACTGGCGGAGGCGCCGTCCAACCGGGCATGTCTCCCGCTCATGACCACGACTCGGACCAGCTGCTGGATCCCGTGCTCTTCTCAAATGACAATGGAAACTATAAGCTGAACACAGTGCCCGCATTTAGGTAAGATTGGGGGGACTAGACTCCCGGCGGCAATGAATCATTCACGCCACTGCAAAGGCTTCACTTGCGATGATGCACCCAATTAACCCAACCCCTTTGACTGTTCTTCTGCAGCCTTCATTTGCTTATCTCCTCGACGATTTCGTTGGTGGGCATCGTACTGGCGGCCTCGTTTCCAGCGGATCGGCGCTGCGATGCCTACTTTATCATGCTATACCTACGGGCCACCTTCTGGGTAATCACATATGTATGTAACCATTGGAATCATTCCCGACCTGCCCCAATAATACCTTGATATTTCCTTAGCTTTTTGATCACTTTGTAAAGAAGCAACACGACAATCTACGCTTAAGTGGCTACCACGATTTCCATCGAGATACGAACATGCAAAAGGGAATTCCCCTGCAGGTGGTGTCACTGTGGAATTCCATGCTGCTGGCCGTGCAGGCCCTTATCCATCACTTCTACGGCGAGAATTTCTGGGAGCATTGCGCTGCCGAATGGCTATCGCCGGTTAGCTATGTCACCGCCTTCACAGTGGCCGAGAATGTGGTGTTGGCTGTGTCTCACAGCTTCTATATTGGTAAGCTTGGTTTGATGTAAGAGTGCATAATGAGGGACTCATGAATCATAAGCAACGGCTTAGCCTCTTCTATTCCTGCAGATTTTTCTGATAAAGTTCTTAATTCGAAAGAAATCTGTTAAGAACGACTATAATCTGTATTTATAGAAACCGCTGACTAAACAGCTTAGAAGTCTTTGTTTTAAACTGCGGTGTGATTCAGAACCTTTAAAATTACATCACCTCCGTATAGATAGTTTCCACCTCTATATTTTAAATCTCATTTGGAATAACAATTTTTTTCATTTCAGATAAAGTGCGGAAATTCAACAAAGCCAAGTTGGCTCCGGATGTTCTGCGTGGTGCAGACCGTGCCGGTGGTTCTCTGGGACTCATGCAACCCGGCGGCGATACCGCCGAACTGCTAGAGAAGCAAGCCGATCTTATTGCTTATTTGCGTGATCACACGCACAAACTCAACCAGAAGTTGCACCAAATGCAGACCAATGTGCGACCGGTGCGGGCTCCACAAATTCCTTAAAGGCAGCCAAACAGTGACTAATATATATTATTTTTTGTATTACCATATTATTTTTGCCGACGGTTTTCTTTTTATTTAGAAAAACAAAAACATTTTGTTCATGGCGAAGAAATGTTCTTCAAGTAAATCAACTGCAATGTGTACAATTGGGTGTTAAACAAAAAATATCAATTTGTAAATACAGAGAACTCAATTCACAATCCTTGATCAATTTTTAAGTTCTTCATGATATTGTATACAACAAAGAGATGTGTGTGTATGTGTAAACTTGTTAAAATAAATCAGATTTATACAATGTAATGCTAAGCTTTTCTCTGATCATTAACCATGGCTTTGGGCACTTCCAGTATCCCCAGAGAGTTATCTTTAGAAGATGTGACGATCTGCAAGTTTTATAAAAAAATACCATTAACTTGTGATCAATTTATAAGACATTAAAATGTACTCACTTTATCGCCAGCAACGGCTAGGGCTAAAACCAAACGCCCAGAGCCTTCGAAACGGCCTACTTGTTTGCGAGTCACCTTGTCCAGGACATAGACGAATCCATCGTAGCAGCCAGCCAGAAGATAGCGCTCTTTATAAGAGACAATCGAGACGGCTCCATTGCCACAGTACATCTTGTTCACCAAGTTGCCAGTCTAAAGGAATATAATAAAATCAATAAATACTTGTTTAACTTGGTAAACTTTTTTTTATTACTCACAACAAACTCGAATTGATAGATCTGATTTTTCTGAGTGCCACAGTAGATGTGTCCATCGCTCAGCAGGAGACTGTAAACATTCAGGCCCTCAGGCACACAGAGACGGCGGAGCAACAATCCGTTGGCGGCATCGTTTATATAGATAGAGCTTCCCTTGCATCCAAGGATAAGGATCCTTCGCACGCCTTCCTTGGTAGCCTTGATGGCAATGATGGATTGGTTAGTGGATACCAGCGACATTTCTGCCGGCTTGTTGGTCTGAAATTAGTAACGTTTCGAAGGGATTATTATTTGTGGGTTAGTTGTCTTAATTAAATTTAAAAATATATATATTATCCTAATAGCTTTTTCTAAGAATCGTCAAGAATTAAATTAATAGAATAATTTGAATTTTAAGCAGATACCATCCCTACATTTCTTAAACTAAAAATGCAAAAAAAATTGTATGTCCTTTGGAGATGCGGGGTATCGATCCCCGTACCTCTCACATGCTAAGCGAGCGCTCTACCATCTGAGCTACATCCCCGTTGTGGATTCGCTTCTTTTATTGCCCCTTACAAGGTATGGTCGCATGGTTAACGTCTTTGATTTTTTGGGCCTTCCACTGTTACGGACTCATTAAAATTCCCAAAGTGCATTGTTATGACATTCACGCGTTCGAATCCATAAACAAGCCGAAATGGTCAAAAGAAAGAAATGGCTATATGTAGTTTTGCGTTATAAATAAACACTGCGTTGGTAGGAACTTATTTATATATAAAGCGAATATATATTCTAGAGAATGTTTATACGATTTCATGATTAGATAAGAGCTCTTATCTATAAATTGTTTTAGGTGCTGGAATTAAATTCTAATTTGCAATGCTTCAGATGATTAAATGATGATAATTTTGTATTTGTAAAATGTATTTTAGTATTAGCAAAGGGTATTAAAATTTACTCAGAACTGTGCAGCATCGACTAGCCATGTCCGTTTATCTTTAGAGCTATCTTAATACATACAATTTTTCAGATATTTTGTATTTCGGAGCGGGCCTAATCGAACCACTTTATCTTGTGGCTATCATAAAATAGTCTTGTTTTTCAAAATATTGACAATTTTTAAAAAATAATTAAGGAATTTACACAAGTGCAGAAAAAAGAAACAATTTATACTCAAATATGTTTGTTAACGTTTATCACATCCGTAAGATTGATTTTAGTTTCAACTTTTATAACAGTAGACGAGTGCGTTAAACTACGGCCGAAGTTTGTTTACAATGCTCTTAAGCTTATAATTTTGAGATATGTAGAACAAATATTTTGCAAATCAACGAATATTTAATTGTTTAAAATCTTTTTTCTAATTTGTTAGCATACATACATATGTATTTCTTATTTAATCACAAAAGCGAGTAAATACTTTAGACTTTAACAGTGCATAAGGATGAAAACTATAAAAATATTTGTTTAATTTTTTTGTCATTGTCTTTTTATTAAATTTTTCTTTTGGAAAGACTTTAAAAATTATTATTTTAATAAATACCCGTTAGCGCTAAATTCTGTAGAAATAAATGTACGTAGACGGTTAATTGAAATGCTAATAAATAGAATAAATCATAGCGGAGGGAGTAAATAAATATTTCGTTATAAATATGTACATATGTCGATCTCAAAGACTATAATGAACTGAAACTAGACAACAATTTAAAAAATTTCTAATGGGTTGGATTAAAATTGAAGTTATTTCTACAGTCTCACAAGCAAAAACTAATAAGTTAAAACTTTGAATAATTAATTTTAAATAATTAATTGAATAATATTAAAAAATGGAATAATAAATATGGAAATTATAATCTATCAATTCGAGTACACTTTTAAGAGAGAAAAACATATTAGTCCTTGAATGCAATGCATAAAGATAAGTTAAATTTTAGTAAATTAGTACAAAAGGAGTAGTGAATATAAATCTTAAAAAAAAAATCAAATGATTAAACTATGTTTACAATTTTCAAGAATTAAAACTTATTACAGCTTCTTGATTCTTCGACCATTATTCAGATGACTTTATGTCCTCCAAACTAAAAATAAAAAAAAAAAAAACAAATAGATATCTCCTAGAAGGAGTAATTAAACAAATGCAAACTGTGAACCAAGAACAAATTTTCATAAAGGGGGAAAAATAATTGCAATCGGAACCGAAACCAAACAACATGCAATATCCTTGGGACAAAGATAGATAACTCCCTTTCCAATTAAGGATTTATAAAGAGAGATGGAGCGATGTAGTGCATTTTTATGTACCGTTATGTCTTCAGCCATTCGGCAAGATGGCGTCCAGGATAATGTGCCTCAAAAGGAATGCAAAAATACAAATAAATTGCTTTTGGGTGGCAATACAATGCACTGTGCAGTGTGAGAGTGGGAGTGGCAGAAGCAATGTGTTTATTTAGTGGTTGCACTTGCCACACCCACCCAACTGTATGTGCAGTTTGCCACGTCGAACAACAATAGAAAAGCTCACATAAACACGAAAAAGAGTTACAGTCACTTGGGGCCACATAATGGTACAAACAACCAACCCGATGCGGCCAAGGCAGCCAATGAGAAGGCGGTACGAGCAGCGCACACCCAACACACCAACAACAAGCCATAGACAAGGCGTCAGTTTCCAGAAACACAACACAACAAAACAGGAGCCAACCAGCAAGAAAAGCCCACGCCACAACAACAACAAAAACAGGACCTACGAGAGAGAAAGGCCGAGAGCGAAGGATATAGAACGAGAAAGGAGCAACAGGCACGAAGACAATTCCAATTGCAGCTCCTTGGAAAGCTCTCTCCTACTTGCAGTAAGAGCGAGGGATAGCGAGAGAGCCCGAAAGGACGAGCGAGCGAGCTAGCTTCAGAGAGCGCATCCTCGCTAAAAGCCTGAGAACTGGCAAGAGGGCTTCGTTTGTATTTTATTTAAAATTGTTTTGGGTAAATAGCATATAAACATTTTATTTGCTGCTGCCAAAAACCTAACGAATAGCAGTAACTATATGCAACTAATGCCAAATTGCAGCGCAAGGACATGCGCAGATAGTCAGCGAGAGAGTGAGATAGGGATTGCAGTGTGAGTGCCGGCGAAATATACCGTTAACTAAACAGGCACACATAAAAACTTAAATAAACAACAATAGAGAGCTCTGTGGAGTGAGAGAAGAGAGTACGAGCGAGCAGGACGACCCATCCTTTTCCCCAATGAGTGAGCGAACGAGATAGCAGGACACAACTGAGACTGCAAGTCCTGCAGTTTGCTGTTGTTTGTTGCAACTAACCCCCAGCCCCGGCACTATATACCCAGCCTGGTTTATATACTTCTCCTCATCGGCCAAACAACGTGCAGCAAACACGGCACACAATAAAGCACAAAACACCAGGCGAGGCTAAATATCAAGCAATAGCAGCAAGGCAGGCAAAAAACTGCACTACCAGCAACGCCCTCTATATGCTCCACATAATGTCTACGTTCTACGTTCTGGGGCGTGGCATCTTCGCATATTTACCAAATAACCAAAGCTCCATACTGCACCTCCGACTGTACTTGGTTGCCTACCAAGTTCTCGGTACAGTTGCCTCCTCCACCTACACAACAGTTGGGAGTACAATTGCCTTCCCTGCAACTACTCGGTAGTTGCCACCATCTGCAATACAATTGCAGGTACAGTTGCCCCATTGGGGCATGCAGCAATTTTTAGTTTTTTCCATTATTTACTCTAGAGCCCCTTTTATGTTAAATTATTTATTTAAATAATATTTATAGAGCCTTGATATTTAAAATGTATCTTCAACTCACTACCTTATCCGGTCAAGTACAGTTGTGCATAAACGAAATAAACGCAGCATAAATTCGGTGGCATGAGTTATCAGCACGTCGCAGCCATAAATCGAATTCCTGCCAGAATTAAGACTTATAGCTCTCTTCTACTTCTACCACCCTCGATGTGAAATATTCTAATGAAGTATCAGCTCAGGACCGAAACTCCCTTTCCTCGCTTTTCCTCTCCATACTATCCAATTTGTTAAATTCCGCGGGAGCAAAAAAAATATATATGTAAAGGAAAAATAAATTCGATTTGATTTCCATTGTCTAGACGTTCGTTTTTGGCTCTGCTCATTGCCAATTCGTTAAGTTCTGGTGTTGTTGTTGTTGGCGCCTGGGCAAGGTGTGGACTAGTCCTCGAATGTGTGGCTGTCCTTTTTTGGCAGGACCCGCGAGACGTAGCACAATATTTTAATTGAAATTGTTCAAGTGTTTGTTTGACAGATAAATATTTAATGAGTCAAATTAAGTGGCGTAAAGGTATTGAAGGAAGATTGATTGACCTCACACGGTGGGAAGATGCCCTGAGTTATTGGTGCAGATGTGAAATGTTATTAAAAACGGACGGAAGTGAAAATTCAGAAGTATTTTCCTTATAAAAGCCGGATGTTTTTAAAATTTTAAATAGTTTGGGAATATTTATATTTGCCTTTTTATAACGTATTAAACTTTTGCTTTTTAGGATAAAAGATAATGTTAAGATACTTATAAATTAATTGCTTAACTTCTAGTTACATGAATGGCACTCACAATCACATTAAAGGCAAATATGTTGCCCCAACGACTGCCAATGAAGGCCACTCCCCAAGCAATGTCAATCGATTGAAGTGGTTCCTTGAAGTAAACCGTTTGCATGACTCGCTCCAGGTTCTGTAACAAAAGATCAAGATTTTGATTATTAAAACGATAGGAGTAATAAATACTAAAAGAACTCACCTCCAGCGATGTCTTCTTGAAGAAACAATCCAGCGATGTGGTATATAGAACGCCATCATTCTCGTCTAGAAACATATTTGTGATGGCCTCACTGTGCTTGGTTATTTTTCGCTCCAATTTATGGCTGATCAGGTGGAACATGTAGATATCGCCATCTTCGGAGGCGGCAATCACATATTCCCTGAAGATTCGCAGCTGAGTTATGGGGCTCACAACATCCTGCAGCATACCGCAGGGTATAAAACCCTCATTGGATTGGGAGTTCAGTTCTGGATAGTCAGTCAAAGGTTGCATTTCCTCGGACAAGTGGCATATTGGTTCTGGAGGCGGTGGTGGTGGTGGGAGCGGTGGTATTACAGCCAAGGGATGTTTGCTTGCAGTGGCTTTCGGTTTGCTTAGAGGCGTTGTTTTGGGTTTGACGGTGGGCAGGGAGTCCGCTACAACCTCGCAGACTGAATCATCCTGGATCTCATCCTTGATAGCCGATAGGTTCTCTAGCCATGATTCTTCTTTTTGGGCTTGCTCCTGGTCACTCTCCTCATTACCAGCATCTTTTTGAGGTGCTTTACCAATTACCTCCTTCGATTTGGCACTTTTCCTGGTGGCTCGCTTCGGAATCCGTTTCACGCGTCTGGGCATCAGCTTTACCAATCTAAATCTTGTTTTGCACTTTGTGTGATTATTAGCCTCCTCTTGTGTTGCTTCCTGAGTAGAGGATACAGAAGGAGGTGAGTTTCTAGGAGGCACTGCCGAGGGAGGAGGTGCGGCTGTGACCGCCTGATTGCTAGAAATTAACAGCATTATTTTGCGACTCTGCAACTCTAGGTTTTGCTTGTCCAGGTGGGAAATCTCCTTCTGAAATTTTGCAATCATTTCCTCGAGAATGCTGCGCCGATTCTGGTTCTCCATCAAATGGCGATCAATTTCAGTTATATTCTGACATAAAAGGTCACCCATCTGACTGACGGGTTCAGGTTTATCTGCCCCATTTGTTAGCGGAGAATAACCAGGTGGAGGAAAGCGGTAAAAATTGGAATCCAATGACATAAATGGCAGGCCGATGGGATGTGGTTGTGGATTTTGGATTGCAGGCAAAGCTGGAAGGCTTTGATTCGCCGCTAAGGGCGATTGACTTACAACGGAAGTCGATGCTAGCGGGCTCTGAGGGCCAGGTAATGTCTGAGGTCTCTGGTCGATAGATAATACAGGAGAACTATGATTGCATGAAATTGAGGAAGACGCCTTTGGTGTTTTTTTTACTTCTTGTTCCGCTTTCTTGGGACTTTCTTGTTCCTCCTGCGCACGACGACGCTGCTTTTGTAGACTCACCACGCTGACGATCTCCTTTAGGAGAAACTCGATACCTTTTCTATTGTCAGGGGCTTTGAGATTTCTTTGTATCTTGGCCACATCGATTTTACTGAATTTCTTCGAGTTGTGCTCCGAGCTAGTCACAACGCAGGAGATGAAGTGCAGGCGGCTTTGCAGGTTAGCAGAGTGCTGAAAGTGATAGCGATCCGACAGCGTCTCTCGAAGATGCGGAAGTATAAGCTTTTCAAAACTGTCCACCACATTTTCAGCATCGTTCTGAAGCTTCAATTTAAAACGCCTCTTCGCAGATGCGGTGCTACAATGGGAGCTAGAGGAATGCTCACTGGCAGAGTCGTCGATGGCCTCGGCTCCAGGCTCTGGTGCAAGTTCCATAGCCTGTTCTTCCATTTCTACTAGACTGTTCCCTTCGGGCTCACCTATCTCCATATCTACTGCCATATTTTCTACATCAACCTCTTCCTCAGAGGAGCTCAGCAGCTCTACCACATCGTATGTGGGAGGACTTCTCCGAATTGGAGAAGTGCTACGTTCGCTTTTGATTTTTGTACGAAGGGATATATCTATATCTGCTGAGGCTACCTTTGCGGTTGATTTAATATTTTTGCTCTTCGGCTTTTGTTTTGGAGATTGGGTTGCTTTAGAAGCCTGATCTTTAGATTTGGACAAGATTGGAGTTCTCTCCCGAGTTGAAGAAACACCATGTTCGATGCTGACTTCAGGTGCAACGATTTCTGGTGTGGATTTATTAGCAGTTGTTTCGCTTTCAGATCCAACAGCCTTTGCGTCCTTTGCATTTTTCTTTTGCGATTGATCTGTCCCTTTATTCTGATCTGTAGGCAAATTAAACTCGTTTGGAGTCCTCCCAGAAGCTGGGGTGGGCAGTAAAGGACCACGATTCTTGGCCAGACGTTTTTCTGCCATCATCTTAACCTCGTCAGCTGCCTTAAGTCTAGCCATTAGATCCTTGGAGCGCTTCATATTTAATTCTAATTTGTTCTGATTTCGTCTTAATTTTCTATTCTTTCGAAGAGCCTGGGCTTTTAGTTGTTTGTTCAAATGAGCGTCGGATTCGTTATTGTTATCTCTAAGTGCACAAATCGTACTGTGGTTTTCAGTGGACTCCTCAGCTACTATAACTTGATTGCTATTAGTTTCACTATCAATTCTGTTTAAATGATCATTGCCCCCGTCATTCTTATCCTGAATAATATCTCTCAGTTCACAAATCGTATCCTTAGCTACCTTATTTTGATTGGAATTAGTTTTACTTTCAATTCTGAAAGGCTGCTTGTTACTTTGATACATGCTCTTCCTACCGGACTGCTCACTATCTTTGATAGCCTCGGAATCCTTACTATTAGCTGCACTATCTTTGTTACATCCTTTACTAGCTTGTAAATCCTTATTACGTTTTTCCCCTTCACATAATTCCGTTTCAGAGGCTTTGATTTCCTCCTCAGTTTCCTCTAGTTTTTGGCCTTCTATAAATTCTTTGCCAAAACACTTTTCTATTTCCTTTAGCAAAAATTCGGGCAATTTGATGGCATCTACGATCTCGTCCTCGACCAGCTCCGTCACCCGATTTTCCACGGGCTGCTCCAATGCAGCTTTTAACTGCCGGCGAATCTCTTCGCGCAATCGTTTTCGGGCTTGGATTTTCAAGTGCTCGCCGTAGATGGTATCACTGTTGTTGATTATGTACTTAAGACTCTCCTTGTCCATGCTGGCGATGCGATTATGGATGATAGATTCGCTATCTGCAAGCTGGCTTCCGCTGGAAGTGGCTCCATTTTGGTTGCTGCTACTCACGGTTCGGCGACGGAATTTGGGGCGGGGTTTAAAAGTATTGCGACTTGGATTCGAAATGGGGGCGGGTGGCGTACGGCTACCAACCGGTCTCTGGCTAAGACGATTCTCCTGGGTAACCGCTAGAATCTCCTGCCTAAGCAGCTGGGTGAGGGGACGAACTTGAATGCGGGGAGCCTTCAGTGTTGATTGACTGGCCTCTGCGATTGAGATACCTTCACTGGGTTTGTTTTGTTTGGGATTTTTCAGATTTTTATTGAGACTTTTATCATTTCGTTGATTAACTTTAGAAGGTTTAGTTTTTGTTTCAAAGTTGGTTTTCTTTTCCGCCAGTTCAACTGAGTCGCGGATGGGTTCGCTTGGCTGCGAACCGCTCTCAGTACCTATTGGGCCATTATGAAGCGTATCCTTGGCAGTATTTTCTTCAAAACTCCAGCGCGGAATTGTTAGTTGTTGGTCCCTGTAGTGATGATATCTACCGGAATGGCGAAAGCTATCCTCAGGATTTCGAGGATTTCTGGCACTTATCTCTTGCCCTCCCTCTGCACTCCTATCCCAACGTTCGCGGTAGTTATTAAAATCAGTTCTCTGTGTATAGTCATTCCCCTGGCGTCCCCTATTTGCGTAGCTTGAATTATTGTGTCGGCGGTAAGGCGTGTCCCAGTGATTATAGTTATTCCACTACAGAATGTAAAGCAGTTTAAATAAACAGATATTAAAAGACAATCCCATTCACTTACCACCCTCTTGTTGTAAGAACCGCTGTAAAAAATAACAAAAAATCACATTAGTTAACTCTTTACCAATTAACTACAATTAGATGCATTATAAAGGTATAGCTACGGCCATTGCAAAAGGTGAAAACTTTTGCAAACAATAAAGGAATAATTAATGTAATCAGGCAACGTGCCCAAAGTTCTCTCGAAACTTTCTTGCACGTAAGAAAATGAACAGAGAAATGAAAGAAAGCTTTTGCATTAATTTAACGGATTTAAAATTTATAACCACGTAACCCCTGACCCCATCCCAACATCCCTCTGGCTATTTGTGTATGCAAAGGTGCGAATTCCGTTGGCTCTTTGTGTTTTTTATTCTTCCTCTCGAAAAATCTCGTTAAGAAATGCTAAAATATACGACCACAAATCTTTGCCTTTGCCTTCGTTTGTTAATGTCATTTGTAACATGAACTAATTAAAAATGTAAAAATGAGAAAGTTTAAGTCTTGTGAATAAAAATGTGAGTCTTTCGTAATTAATAAAATTAAAGGTGATTTTTCTAGGAATTTTTACAATGCTTCTATGTTTATCTATCTAAATATATTTTAATTAAGTATAGTAATTCTCCTTCCAAAAAGGTTATTGTTATGTTTAAATAATATATACTTTCTAGTTTGTATAAGTAGAGAAAATGTTTGATTTATGTAAATAAATGATATCTATTTTGAAATATTTCCCATTAAGCTATACTAAGAATACCCTGTTTTTTAGCATTTGTTAATGCTTATGAAGACCCATAAATTCGAAGAAATGGATTGATTTTACAGCCAAAAAAAATTTAAATTAATAGCAAACGTTTCCTGTTCCTAATTCTTTATACAAATAATCCTTGATAATATAAAGATATACAAATGGTTTGTCTTAAATATAACCGCAGTACCACAAATACGAATGGGTATTCCTTTTAAAAACCCCTTTACTTCTGACTTGATATGTTTTGGGCTTTAATTAAAACCAAACAAAGCAACACGCTTCTTGTCAACGCCAAAACAAAGAGTAAAAGTTGAAAATTACCTCAAGCTGTTGCACAAGGAGGCGAACCCTTCCAGTCACCCCACTAATTGTTACAGCTCCTGCCCCCGAAAATCTTGAGTTTTCCCCCTTGTTTATCGGGAGGAAACATTGTGAAAACATGTGGGAAGCGTGGCTGCGCTTAAAAACACATTACAAGTACAAGACAATTAGTTTGTCTCATATAAAACGCGACTGGGAAGGTTGAGGGGATTCCCCGAAAGCTGAATTTTGTTTTCCAACGGCAAGAGTTAAACGTTTTCATATTTATGAGGCTCGTAAAACTCAATGATATACAAAATTAATGACAAAAACGTAGCAAGTGGCACTTCTTCTTAGCTGCTTCCACGCTCTCTGGCGAATCGTAAAAGAAACGCTACCTGAAAAACTTTTGTCAGCATTTCCCTGCCAGCGGAATGGCAAGGAAGGAGGATTTTGTGCTGGAAACAGAGGCAACTTGGAGAGGGAATGCAGGCAAACTTATTCAAGCGTCCTGTAATTTTAATTTCAAGACAGTCTGTGACTTTTTTAGCTCAAGTATTCCAGCTTGAGGAACCACTCGTTCCATTTCAGCTCCTTTCCGCATTTCTTTTCGACCTGCCTCTATCTCAGGGTGTCACGTACAATTTGGTTCCTTTTTTAATTGACTTTGGACCCGGGAGAAGTTTATTAGTTGAAGGCGACTTTTTGGCTTGATTTGAGAAGTAGGTGCTGTCTTGTAAACGTATATTCTTCCTGCTCATTAGAAAGGACTTGTCACATACGCCTTCGTCTTCTCCTTTCTCCCGAGGACCGTTTCCGCTTCCGATAAGGGAACGTGTTATTGTTGACTCAAGTGGGGGCTTGAGTTGGGGCAGAACAGAGCCGGGCTGCGTGGCATCCTTTTTCACTCATCACTGCATAAATTTTCCAAAAGTTTATTTTTTCTTTCCGCAACGCGTTATGCATATTAATTTTTGCAGCCAACAAGAAAAATTCAAGTTTTTATTTTTCCTGTTCCCCAAAGTATAGCAAGAGCCATTTTTGATTTCCGTTTTCTTATGACTATTTGTTGTTTGAAAAATATTATTACAATACCGATAATTTTTGTCCTTATGGATACGATTTTGTTGTAATTGGTCATATAGGATAAGTTCCAGAGATACCAAAGATAATATTATAAAATCTGTGAAAAGCACTGCTTAGAATCTTAAATTAAAAGGCAGATGGACAAGACTTGGAGACTTAAATTTAACATTTACTTTAATTTACTAGAATTAATAATATACACATATTATTGCTGTCTTAATTCTATATATCAATATTGACACAGCATAGGTGATATCTTAACAAACTTATAAGAGATATTCACTATATTTTTATAAATACTTCCCATTCTTTATTGATCAAAACCCTGTTGACCACCGCCACTGTCACAAATAAAAGAGCGGTCATGTCTTTAAATTGTCGCCGCCACACCTTCCGATCAAAATTAAGCTGCAAACCAGTTTTTATTTGGCCAACGTAAAACTGTAACCAGGTCACTTAACAACTTGCATAGCAATTGATAAAAACTATAGGTAATTGCCACCTTTAGGAGAGCACTAAATATGGATGTGAGAGGTACGGGGATCGATACCCCGCATCTCCAAAGGAAAAGTTTTTTTTTTTTTGCAAAAAAACAACTACAAGCTCTGCCGAACAAAACACTTAAAACAATTAAAAACCTAGAAATAAATACATAAATTTTCCAACGACACTAGAGTAGAAATGGCTTAACTAGCTTGACGGCAAACTTTGTCCTGGCACAAAACCGGCGAAAAACAAAGCCAAACTGGGGGAAAAAATTAAAACAAAAGCCTTTTGCTCATAAATAGCACATCATGTATCATTTACAACACCCACCTCAGGCTACCTCAGTCCGTGTTGTGGAGTATCTGTGGCTGCCTGGGGCGTCATGGGACCGCGTTTTCCCTCCCCCCGACAACTCCAGCTCCAGCTGCAGACTCTGCTGCAGATCCAGAATCCAACTGAGTCGACAGTGCTGACTGCTGTGGCTGTCTGGTTAATTGCTGGCAAAGTTCTCTGCGATGCAGGCAAGTAAACAAACATTGGCATATTGTCCTGATTTATGTGCGACAATGTGTTTCCTCAGCCAACCCAACAGCCTTTGGACTACACAGGGAAAATAACATGACAAAATTTTAAACTGTCTGAAATTAATATTTTAAAATAAATAAACATATTCCTTAAAATTGATTTTAAGTTGTATTTTAATTCGATTATCTTTGGTTTCTGTTTTCGATTAATAAAGAAATAAATAAAGCTAAAGTTAGTTAGAAATGTGATACAAATCTTTAAAATAAAATAGAAAAGCAATATTATATATTAAATTAGAGTTAGATTAAGTTAGAAGTTTTCAAAGTGTAAGGGATGTGATGAGGGCGCAAATCAAATTACGCGTCTTGATTGCCGACATGGGGGCGGAATTGGCATCCAAGGGATGCGGATGTGAGTCCATGGATAATGCTCGCTTGGCAGCTACAAAGCAACCTTTGAATATTCATTAGTGGCAACTTCTTCCCGGCCATAAGCCTCCGGAATGCAAAAGACAAAACTGCCGACGTCTGCGTATTTTGCTTGCAAACAAAAAAAAGGGAAATAATCCAATTGGAGGTGCGGGGTATCGATCCCCGTACCTCTCACATGCTAAGCGAGCGCTCTACCATCTGAGCTACACCCCCATATGAACAAAATCGGCCCAAGTGTCCAAAAAAGGTGTTCAAGCAAAGTGCAAGACAAGCCAAATTAACATTTGGCCAAGTGAAAGGCAAGCTTGTGGTCAGCTTTGGTTCGCTTTGGTGGCTATTTTCGGGTGGGTAAAGTCAGCTGAAATTACATTTATTTTCTACTTTGTTCATTTTTCTAAGACGTCGCACTAAACAGAGTTTTTAATGTACCAAATAAACAAATATATTTTAGAAACCAAATCGAAATAGAAATATTTTAATATGTTTATATCAAGAGGCGTTGCTAATGCTATTTGCAAGCAATTTAAGTAGCAATTCTATGAGGCATTGCTGACAGTCATTCAAAATGTTAGACCTTTGGCGAACAGACATAGTGATACTCCTAGCACTTTGGTACAGATTTGTAACCATCATTTCAAGACTTGAAGAAAATTACACCAACTTTTACGATTTCCCTAATACCGAACAATTTATCTTTAAAAGTTGTGTTATTAAATAGTCTGAAAATACTTTTATTATGCTAACTAATTTTGTAAAATGTGAATACTTGTTGTTATAAACTGAAAATAAATGTTATATTTATATTAAGTTGAACATTAATTGTGCTACTGTTTTATGAACATGTTAAATGGAATTATTTAAATAAATAAATAAGCCTCTCTTGATTACAGTTTTTAAATACACACAATATTCCTCAAGGGGAACTCTTCATCCTATTCATCGTCAAGAATTTACCCAAGAAAACATTTAAAAATTGCAGCTTGCCGAAAAGTTTCCCGCATAATCAACTCAATCCCTAGGAGTGTTTGCAGGGAAAAAGACTTCATGAAACGGCAAAAGTAAGAAATAACAAACAAACAATAAAATATTGAGCACATTAATGTTTAGTCAGACGTAAAATTACTTTTAAGTCTACTTCAAGCTGTGGCCCAAGGACTTTTCCTCTGCTCCTTGGAGAAATTCAGAGACAATGCTGGGGGATTCGGCTATAAAGACGTTAGATAAACGATAGATGCATATTTATGATTTGACACTCCAGCAGTTCGTGGAAGCAGGAAAAAGGACACTTTTGGTCTAGCTGTCACTTTGCTATCGCGCTCGATAATGAACGATTTTTTCATTTTTGCCACCATGATAAATACTTAAGGGGGAGGGAAGAGCCAGATGATGATGGGCAACAATAATAAAAGTTTATGCAAGTGCTCTGGATTTAATTAAGAATAAGAAAAACGCACAATTTTCAAACTTTTCAATTGCCAGATGCGCCAGCAAGCGTTTCGCCTAATCGGATTTTCCAAAGATATTTTTATGATTATTTCAGAGTTATGGAAATTGTTTACGTTAATTAGAGCGAAGCTGTGAGCAGCAGAAGTGGACAAGCTCGATGGATATATTTGGGTGTACAAATATTTTGGAAGGGAGGGGAGATAAACTTACGACTAAGGAAGTTGTTGAGAAACAACGAGAAATCAAGGATAAAGGAACTCAAGAGCAAAGAGCAAAAGTACTATTATTAAAACCTAAAAATATACATGTAAATATATTTAAAAAAATAATTCAGAGTAAAATTGGCTTGAAAACAATTTTTAAAGAATTTACAATTTTAAGCTGAAACTTAAAACTTTTCCTATGTTAGTTCCTTTTAATTACTTTCCCAATTCATCATTATCATTGACTAAATACCTTCGGAATCGAGTATTTGCGTAATTAACTTGCAATCCGTATGTCAAACAATTCGATTGTTGACCACACACAAACAAACAGATGTCCTGCAAAAGTTAACTCAATTACAATAATTTCATTGGCGTTAAATGGCCTCCTTTTTCGATTTCCACACACACACACACGGCTCACCAGGCTCAAAGTGTCACTTAATTGTTTATGAATTGCTCTCACTTTGTGCCCGTGTGTGCTGCCGCATGTGAGAGTGTGATTATGTGTGTACTCCCACGCTTGTGTGAGGGAAATATAAATCAGCCTGCGTGTTAGGCTATGAATTTTTTGTTGTCAGGCTCGTGCGGTTGACAGAACGGAAACGGAAGCTGGAATGTTGGCTTCCCCGGCGTTTGTTGGTGTTTTCTTTTATTTTCGATTGACTTCTCTGCGGTTATTGCTTGTTTGGTGTGATGAATATTTTAATGTTCAGCGGATTAATTCTATTCTTTTTTTATAACATTTTTGTGAGTAAAATAACTAATTAAAAAAACTTTTTTATATAGAAAGATATCGCAGCGTTTCTTTTTGTAAATATGAAAATTTCCCACAGGAGATAAGCTGGCACCAAATAATAAAATTTTAGGAAAAAATTTAATTGTTTTTCTTTAAAATTTGAAAATTCTTATTCCAAAATTTCGGTATTAATTTTTTCGGCGGGCCGAAGTTAGCTTTCTTGTTGTCTTTCTTGTTCATTTTATTTCTGTTAATAATAATTCATGGCAGGATATTAATGTAATTTATTTTTTTAAGTATATGTTATAATAGTTTCACGATCTTTCTAAATTAGAATTACTTATTTAATTATTTTAGCCTATGTGGATTTTGTATATGGATCATACGTGATACGCCTACGTGGCGTATGAGTAATTTATAGAGTTTCAAGCAGCAGCGTATTGATTTTTAAGGTACAAATAATTAACTAAGTATGAATTGTCCGATAAATAGAAATTTATACTAATTAGCCAAGACTTTGCGGATCTTGTATGATTCGTTTGCCATACGGGACGTATGAGTAATGTATTGAGTTTCAAGAAATTGTTTAACCATTTTATTATGTTGCATACTTTTTGAATGCAACAAAGTCTAAATTGTTTATTAAATAAGAATCACTACGTTTCTAGTATTTTCTATACACATTTTAAACATTTCGAATCTAAATTATATCGGCTTCTTCAGCTTACAGAGATTGTTACATTAAAAAAAGAATCATTAGAGAAATTTCCTGCATGTTTTAATTATATGTTAATAATAATACGTAGATCATCTTTCATAAACAAAATTGTTTGACGTTGTCAGCACGACGAGCACCGTGATACAAATTGTGTGCTGATGGTTAAGTCTTTAAAAAAAAATTTAAAGAATTAGTTTTAACTAGGAAACTAGTTTTCAAACATAAAATATGTTCTCCCTTTTTTAGTACGCCGTTTCTAGAATTATTATTTTTTAATTGACTAAGATAACATTGGCGAATGCATTGTTTTTTCAATAATAAATAACATTTTTATGCAGAGATTCAGCATAGATCTAGATAAATATTTATTTAGAAACAATGTTAAATTATAAATTTGTATTCAATATGTTCAAATGTTCTATATTATAATGCAGCAAATACCTTTTATTTGGATTTAACTTTTTTTAAATATTTTTAAAATTTGGAAACAAGTTACAATCCGAATCGATTTTTTGCTGTTCTTTGAAATTAAACAAATTTTTTGATTTCACATGTTTTTCCAGTTAAGTTTTGTATTGAAATCACAATTTTGGAATGGGTTTCCCCCTAAAAATATATCTGGATGTTGCGACGGAACTCGGATTTATTGCCGATGCCGATGACCGTTACGACAACAACAGCACAACACACAACACTACACAACACAATACTGGGCATTTTTCGTTGGCTCGGCTAGTGCCATTAACCGACGGCCCGAGCTTCGTGTCCTTTTTTTGTGCATGCTTCATCCTTTTTTTATTGGGGGCGGGGGAAGAGCTTAGAGAGCACAACACACAGCAATAGCAATATAGCTGCAGTGGCAACGACAACAATAGTACATAACCAACTATACAACACAACAACAGAACGCACACTTGCACACTTACAGGCTCGCAGCAGGATGCTGCAGCGAACGAGCGACGAGCCGACGATCAAAACAGTACATAACACGAAGTCACGGCCCGAGAGCTGCAGCAAAACAAAACACAGCACAAAACAATGCAAAATACGGACGGCAGCAACAACAACACCAACAAAATGTAACTAAATACGATGCAGGCGAGTGGCAGGGGAAATGGGGGAGTGGGTTGGTTCGGGGTCCTTCATCTCTCCCCCCCCCCCTTCCACCCGACCACTTGCAGCGCTGGCGGAGCGAAGGACGAACGAGCGAGCTGGAAAGACCGAGTGCGACTAACGGTAAACAGGCCAAGGAGCAGAGCAATCATCGTCCCGAAAGCTGCTGAGCTTCGCATCCTTGCCTCTCACGAGTGCCAGCCGACAGAAAGAGAGGGGGAAAGCGCCACAGAGAGCGAGTGAAATAGAGAGCAATGATGGGGGGGAAATAAAATAAAATACAAGCAAAACAACATAAAACCCAACAACAACTGCCATAATAACAACAACTGCAGCTGGAGCAGCAGCAGCAGCAGCACGTGCAATTAATCGGTTGCTCTCTCTCCCTCTATCTTGCTCTTTCTCAATTCCTTGCCCCACACCCACACCCACACCCACTTTGCCATTGCAATCCGAGTTGCCTCTCTGGTTGGCTGTTGCATATTTCCCGGCGCTGCGCTGGTGTGAGTGTGTGTGTTGGCATTTTTGTTTGGTAAACTGCATATACAACAATACAATAAGCAAGACATCTAGGGGGGGGGGGGGGGGGGGGGGCGAGATGATGGGGGGCCTTTACATACGGGCTATATGAATGAAAATTCGGCGCATGCCATTTGACGGCCTTCCTATAAAAGTCAGTTAGGCCATGTGCACGGGCTCAGTTGAGTCTCAACTACCAGAGTCCGGACTTCGAGTTTAACTCCATCTCCCCAAGAAGACAGCCGCCAAAAAAACATCACAAAAAAGCTAAATAGTCAAGGAGAAAAGTCCGTCTGAAAAGTATTTTTGTCGCTGCAAGGAAAAATTCCCTTTGCTAAAGCGACGGCAATCGGGTTCGCCCAATATTTCGGAAGTGAGTGTGAGCCCTCGCGCTCGCCAAGGTGAGTCAGTGGTGAATTGTGGAAGAAAGTGTGTGGTGAAAAAGGATAAACATTACAAGTGTGCGATCTTTTATAAGGACCAAGCTTAAAGATTTGTTTATTAATTACTAAAATTAATTCGATAAACTAAGCTTTTGCGGATCTTTTATAATCCATAAGTCATACGTGACGTATGAGTAATGTGTGGCATCTCAAGCAACAGCGCGCGGAATATTACGATAAAATATTCTACAAATAAATAAGAATAAGACTAATGAATACAAATTATTTCTAAATTAACTTAGTTGCAGATGCAGTGTCTGGTATGATCCGTTCGTCATACGTGACGTATGCGTAATATTTTGCGTTTTTAGTTAAAGTGTGGTAAATTTCATTAAAATCCCGAAGCATTATTTTGTGTTATTAATCATTGATCCAATCATAAGAATTATAAATAAGAATAATTTATTTGATTAATTCAGCCAATGTGCATCTTGTATGATTTATTGGGGATACGTGACGTATGAGTAATTTATTAAGTTTCAACCAAAACCGAGTATTTATCTAAGTCTGAATTGTCTAATAAATAAAATGATTAATTATGTAAATAAATTAACTTGTACGATCCGTTCGTCATACGTGACGTATGAGTAATTTATTTAGTTTCAAGCAAGGTGTGGGGAATTCCAAAATCGAGTTTGTGTTGCATACTTTTTGTATGAAACAAAGTCCAACATTTTGTTACTAATTAAGTTTATGGCATTATTTTTATCTGACAGAAACCAACCGCCACCACAATTTGTAATCTCGAGCCGCTCCACGGCTTTCAGGGCCGTTTAAGCCAGTTCATCGCGCCATCATCAGTCAGTTCGATCAATTCGAACCTACTGTAAGTAGAACAACATGCGTAAGCAGGAGAAAGTGCTGGTGGCACAACCTCAAATACAAGGATACAAAAATGATCTCTTGAAGCAGCGGTACAAAACGACGAAATTAAGCCCCAAGAGGGTTAAAAATCAAAGCTATGACAAATAATGCCATTAACAAAAATATTAATAATACCAACAATCAATCAAGCGATATGTAACCAATCGTAGGGCCACTATGTATGCCGTTAGTCAATGTATTAGCCATATCTGTCTCTGAAACTAGAACACCTTAAACTAACTTAAACCATCACAAGCTAGGGACAATGCATCTAAATAGGAAATATTTAGTTTTAAGATCAATTACAATTAAATAACATTCACTGTAAGACTCCGAATCCGAACAGTTAGGGCCCAAAGGAAAGACAACCTATTTAAATTCAATCGTTCGCATCTAACTTTTTGATAAATCCCGCTCCAAGAGCTAAACATTGGCATTGTCTGCTCTATCCGGGGCATGTGATCCGATCAGCTTAATGAACTTCCTGAACCGAACAAAATTATCCGTGTGATCCTTAGGATTTGGGTGTCCGAACTTGCTGAACGCGTGCGCGAAAATAATATTGAGAATGGAGGCCAAAGTCCGGACCTTGGCCGTAATCGGGATCTGCGAGCCGTGCGTCAAGCGGCTGTCGCCCCTCGCGTCGGTTGGGCGGGTGGTGGGTAACGATTTGCCGTTACACGTTGGGAATGCGTTCGCAAAACAATAAGTTTATTAATTATTGTAAACTGCAAAAGTTGGATAAGTGAATGATATACTTAATTGTAAAGCATGTTGCATGTAACAGTTGGATTACGTGATATTTCTTTGTGTTAAGCCAAAAATGGTGTTGTTTTTAAATTGGTTATTCACGTTAAATTAAATACTTTGCTTTATTTTGTATTTAAAATATTTTGTTTTGTTTAATTTAATATGTTTTTTCTTTTAATAAACCTTTAAATTTAAAATAAATCTTACTTCAACAGTTTATTTATTTTATAAATCTTAGAAGATTTTTAAAAGTCAGATTCTTTTCTCCTAAAATGATTTTCTTTGCATAAAAAAAATGTTTACCACCAGATATGCTATTCCCCTTAAAAAAATCTAACAACTTTCTTGGGTGACTCTTGCCAATCCTTTTCCCCTTCCAGCCTTCTGTGGCCAACCTTGTTAACGCTCCTGGCGCTGTCAACGGCGTCCACCCAAGAAATGCATATTTAGTCAAGTGTTAATAATGTGGCTGCCTTCTGGGGATCACCCCATCCACTAGTCCTTGCAGATGAGTCCTTACAGCCCAGCGTTTGGTTCGCCGGGAAAGGTGCAGGCGTGCGTTAAGCCAAGGAACTCACGCAAGGAAAACAAACAAATGGCACGAAGGGATAACAAAAAAAGAGGAAAAAGTAAGGGAAAATAAAACAGAAAACTTGCCTGTCCACACGGCCTTGATTCCAGGGTCGGTTATTATATTGCATGGAGTTGTTCTGCCGCCTGTGGATGTGAAAAAAAACATAAATAAATAAAGAATTAAAATAAAAAGAAAGGAAAGGAAAGAAAGCCAAAGAAATGCATAACTAAACAGGGAATAGAGGCTGTGAGACATTGCAAGTTGGGGCTGCTGTTAATTTTGTTATTCAAAATGTGTGGCCCTCCCTCAGTTTTCGTGAAAGTTGCGACGTTTATTTATTTCCGCATTGCAAAGGTCCTTCCTTTACTTTATCTTAAGCCGTCTTGGGTTTTCTTTTGTCATCCGAATCAAAGGGAGTGAGAAAGTTGATTTTTATTCTTAGGGCCTGCAGTTGAGTTGATAATGAGGGCAGACATTATAAATACGGCCTCCTGCCCCTGTATATTTAGCAAGGATTTTAATTTAGTGGTCTATAATTAAAAGTGATGCGTCGGAGGGAAGTCAGGTGGTGGCCAATTTGCACACAATAAAAAAACGAATAAGGAAAGTCACTGTCAATGGGCAGCAATCCCGTAGATACAATTTACGTTCGTACGTCACGTAGTTTCAACGTCAATTGCCCAGTTCGGAGAGTTTGCCGGAATGGCAGGAGGGGGCAGTCCTGAACATTGAACGCACTCACACGGAAATTTCAATGACAGGCCAAAGCCACAATCAGAGGCTTATAGCAAAGGGGGTAAAAATCCTGTAAATAAGCTGTAACCTAATTTTAAAATCAATTTATAGGTTTTAGGTTATTGTTTTAGAAGCGTTATTGATTGTAGTTAGTAGCCTTAAATATAAAATGCTATTAATTCAATCTTTTGAAATAAATAATATTTTGTAATTTTTAAGTATTTAATATCTTTTGTGGGAATATCTTATCTTTTTCAAAAATATTGCCTAAGATATTCCCACAAAAGATATTAAATACTTAAAAATTACAAAATAATATTTTTCTGCTACAAAATATTTCGAATCCAATCATCCCCTATTACAATACGCCTCTGCATATAGGCTGGCAGGACCCAAAGTATCTCACGGATAGCCACAGGCCGTTGGCCACCCACTTGTGTTAATTTTAAGGTGCTCCAAAGTGGGAAGAGAACATTCAACTTTAGGAGGGTATTTCTTTCCTTTTTTTATATTTATATTTTTTTTTCGCTTCCTTTTGTATTGGCCAGCATTTTTCACAAAGTTTTTCCAGGTGCTGCCAGGGTCAGACGCCGTTGGTGGGTAATAAATGAGCTAATAATAAGTGAAATGTGCTTTTGAGTGACCCTAAACAATTGCTCCGAGGGGGAAGTGGTCGGCGAAATGGTAGAGAAAAGGAAGAGACTGTAGAAATTGCTGTCAAATTGGGTTTGGGCAGCTGAAAAATGCGCCAAAGTGTCGAAAATTCCGTTGGTGACATGAAAAGATTTGTTTATAATTAATTTTTACCTTTTCGGGATTTTTTTTGCTCATTTGTTTTAAGCTACGAAAAAATACAGCGGTTCGAAAACATGTGACGCTGAAGCATATTAATTACATCAATTCTTTTAGTACGTAAATTTGTTTGGAAGTTTTTTATTGAAATTTTTTTAAGGAATTTCGATGAAAGTTAAAAATGTGATGCTAAAAAATATATACAGGGTTTCAGTAACCGAAGAGGGATTGATCTATAAATTCCTTTAGATATTTATGTTTAAAGATAATTGACAGAGTTTGTAGATCTATAAATTCCTTTAGATATTTATGTTTAAAGATAATTGACAGAGTTTGTAGATTAGAAATTGCAATACTTCAATATTCAATTCATTAAAAATGACTGTATAATATTAATAATGGAAATTTCTTTCTCTTTTTAATCACACCTAGAAAAAAGATATAATTATTCAATACATCAAGAGTTATAGGATAACCTAAAGCTTATATTAAATGTACATATTTGTAAATATATTCCTTGCCCAAAATATACTCCTCACTTTCGACATTTATGAGTGGCTCAATGTGTTCCCTGCCTTGGAGGAAAGGACGAGGAGTTAGTAAAGGGAAAATAACAAAAGCTACAAGAGACAAGTGTTGATGTGTCGAGCGAAAAAAAAACAAATGCAAAATGGGTAAAAAAATTGACTCGATAGAGAAAAACAGTAGCAGAAAAATGTGAAAAACAAGGTGGGGGAAAAAATTTGTATCCGCTTGCTGCAAATTCCAATCAATTTTTGTTGTTCTTGAGGACGATGCGGGGCGACTCATTTGCCGGAAAATTGAGTAGACATGCATGTCCTGTGGACGACCGGAAATGGTCAAGATGCAGGTTCCAGCCAACAGGACCATCAATTAGAGTTTTTTCCAATGCTGATGGCCGGCATCTGCGCCTCTTTTGGGTCCTTTGTCTTGGACGATGGAGTCGCTGGCCTGTTTGGTTAGCAAGATGGAGCCGGCAGAGCCGCAGGTTATGGCTAAGGACCAACGTCATTGAGACAAGCCGGTCGCTCCGGCAAACAAGCAAACAAACACAGTGTCTGTTACTCAAAGCCCCATCCCCTATTTTTTGGCAACTTTTGCGGCCTAAATGGAATTTTGCGTTTGCCTAACTGGCAAAAAATTGGCCAAGTAGTTGCAGGATGGGGAAGGTCGCCCTCGTCGCACTCCATATGCCATGTTTTGATATGTGGAAAAGTCTGCTGTGAATTGGAAATCGAAGTTAATATGCTCCGCAGACTGTGAAACAAATCATTTTCAAGTTGTTATAGGAAATCGACACGTTTTTGCCATTTTATATTTATTATGAGCGTTTTTTTTACTCTCGTTTTTCTTCGTTTGCCAGCAGATGTTGCCAAGTGTCAGGGTGTGAGGAGGGTGGTAAATGGCATAAAACCTAATAATTTTATGATATTTCATGGATGTAAAGTGGCGGGAATCTTTTTTTTTAAGAGAGAGAAATCGATTTGGATTAACATAAAATAAAAGGAATTTTTTATAAGAAGGTTTTAAAAAATAAACTAACTAGATTGCTAATTGCTAATTTAAGGTATTATTAATAATTTAAATAATGCGGATCCTAATTCCTTTAACAGATCTTTTCATAATTATCAATGTCATTATTCCATTTCTGTAATAACAATTTCTTCTATAAGGACAACTTCTCTATTCCCTAATGGTAACTTCAAAAGCCCGCCATTTGGACGCGCAGGATACGACCACTTGAATATGCAAAACAGAGCGCAAAAAAATTCGTTTAGGTAAGCTATTTAACGAGGCGTTAGGGCGGCAGCAAAAAATCTCGTACGCAACACATTATATTTATGCGATACTGGAAGAATCTGCGGCAGGAGTGGGTGTCATAAAATTAGTAAGCACGTGAGTGGCCCCGACCTCATTATCATAACCAAAATCCTGCCAAAGGGCAGGGAAAAATATGCTAACGTTAACAGTTTAGTAAGGGGTCTTCAACAACAGAAGAACAGCAAGAACTTAAACCATTTAAAAAAGACGATACTTTAGGGTTTTAATGAAATGTATATTGCCTAAATAAGTAAGTAAGAACTAATACAAGAAAAGGGTCTCCGACTTTCTATAATTAAATGTGTTTAGTCTTCCTTTGAGCATTAGTTCTACCTAGCTATTTATTAGTTTTGGCTTAGAGTAGACGAAAGTACTCAAAATTAGAACTAGAGAAGGCTAAAATGTAAGATACTGACGCTAAATATAAAAGTAATACAATACAAGAGGCTGTTACCGACACAGTTGGTCAAATATTTGACTCCCTAGATGATCCCTTTACATTTTCTAAGCAAGATGTGAAAATGGTATTTTGTTTTCTGGGCACTATAGGTATTCAGAGCGGTTTTCACTACTGTTGTGTTAGGGCAACATAGTTCAGGAAGTTCTTGATATGGAAATACGACTCTGAGGCAATAATTTTTTTTGCCCGTCATGTCCTGTATAAAAGAAATCTGAATGTAATATGTTTTCAATAAGTTACTACGTACCAAATGTTTTGATTTGGTGGTCCACCACCTGTGTGTGGCATGCCGCCGCCTGCATTATTTCCCGGCCAGCCCGGATCTCCTCCTCCAGCACTGGCCGCTCCAGCCGATGCCGGTGCTGGTTCCCTCGATGGCTGCGGTTCACTCATGACATGGGCAAACTTAATAAACTTATTATAATGGCATTATTGCGCTGGTAGGAAATGTTTGTTAAATGCGCATCAACGGACGCGCCGGATAGCTTTGTACTGATTGGTGCGTTAGTCGACCGAATTCCGAGCCACTGGCCTTCCTGAGAACATTAAGGCGTACCGGGTTTAATTTTGTACGGAAATATAGCACAAAAATCAAAATAAATAAAACAAAATACGCCAGAACGTTAACAAAAATTAACAAATCGGAGAGAGCGACCAGAAACAGCTGATTCGTTTATCGATTGGCTGGCGGAGGGTGAATCGATGGGCGGTGCTGCCATCCCGATAACGCTTTGGCGGCCATTCAAATTTGTTAGCAGCGAAAATAAGTAAGTGTCAGAACTGTCAGAAATTGAAAATATTAAGTTTTTATTTGCTTACTTAAATGAAAGAATTTAAAAATAAGCACAGAATTACACAATTTTAATAATAAAGCCCACACAATTGATCCTCGGATGAGTTCTATAAGGATATGCTTTTAATTAACAAGTGAAATTTATTTTTAGTGAAAAAAAATAAAACTCAAATATAATCAATATTTTCATTTTTATTTATTTGTTTTAATTAAATATAATAATTATTGTTGATGTTTATTTTTTTGCCTAAAAATAATGATTACTGGTTTTAATATTTTTGATCAGAAATAATAATTATTATTGATTAATATAATATTACTCAATTTAAATCATTATTAATTACGAATATCATACAACTCTCAAATATAAAAATCGTCCCGGAGGTGGCTAGATTAACCAATAAGGATTCACAGGATATTCCCTTTTTTTAAGTGAATTCTAAATGGTTTAAAAAATGTACCATGTTATTTATTTAATTAAATATTTTTTTCCCATTAGATATAGTTTGCTATATATTTTTTGATTTTATTTATTTATTTATTTTGGTTTCTTATTGATTGCTACAAAAAATAGATCAGAAAAACCAATAAGCACGTAAATTTTAAATGTGCGTTATTGTCTTGACTTTATGCAAATGACTTGCGCTTGCTTTTATCAAATTTTTTATTTGCTTTGCATCTTGTATTTATTTTTCGCGTCGATTTTTCATTTCGGGCTGCTTGCTGAGGGTTTGTTGGGGGTTTCTTTTAAATTTCCATAATTATATGCATCAGCTGGCAGGTGACTGTGGAGGAGAAGACAAAGGACGAGAAGCGCCAAACAAAACATCCTGGAAAACAATGCGAAGGAGAGAGCGAACAGCAGGACAATTTGTGTGAGTCTGCGTTTTTGTTATTTTTATGGAAGACTAAACCTACGCCAAAGTGTAAATATTGACAGTTTTTAAATTATAATCAAAGTGAGTAAATAATAAAGCGAAGCAAAGAATAAACGAAACATTTTGTGTAAATTAATTGGGTGTTGTCTGGCTGGGCATCTCTGAGCTGTTTCATCCAAAGTCGTTTCTAGCAATCCATCCAGGTCACTCTGTGAACTGTGAAGCGATTTGGACCAGCCACGATCCCAAGGGGATGTAGCTCAGATGGTAGAGCGCTCGCTTAGCATGTGAGAGGTACGGGGATCGATACCCCGCATCTCCAGAACTTTTTTTAAATAAAAAACTTTTCTTTTTATTTTTTTACCATAGATATTTTTATTTAATTTTTTACCTAGATACTTAGTAAAAAAAATTAAAAAATATATAAATAAAATTTTTATTTAAAAAGTTTTGGAGATGCGGGGTATCGATCCCCGTACCTCTCACATGCTAAGCGAGCGCTCTACCATCTGAGCTACATCCCCATATAACGGGATCTGATTTTGTGTGCTGCAAGCGCTACCGCAACAAAATTGTTGGCTAAAAGCAAGAGGTCTATAAATAGATGGATTGATTACTATTCATGGCCATGATCAGGCCTTTTAGCCGATTCGAAACACACAAAAAGCATAAAAACAACATTTCAATGCATTGACACAGATTGATTAAACAGTAACTGGCTTTCGAAGACCGCAGGTCTATTGTAAGAGTGACTTGGGTATAATTATGTACGATTGGCCCGTGTTTATTATGCCACAAAGGCCTAACAAACCCAATGGGAGAAAACTGGTTTATCAAAGACGCTGAACAGCATTTTGAATACTCTTGAAATACTCACAGAATTTTTAAATAAATGATTAGGAAATAGATAAATACATATATCTTGTTTTTAAAACAACATTTCTTTTTGAATCTTTAAGCTTTAAAAATATATAAAATATGTATGGAGTCTATAAACAATTTCAACTTTTAAAAGTAAAATCATACAAAAAAATTAATCCAAAATCCATTTTAATATCCAGATAAGACAAAAAATTTAAGCCGGGCTCAACCGGGATTTGAACCCGGGACCTCTCGCACCCAAAGCGAGAATCATACCCCTAGACCATTGAGCCTCTTGTTTTGAGGCTCGGCAAATAGCCTAAATGAGCAACGATCGCAGGCCCTAAACAGCTAAAAATAGTCGAAACATGAAATTTCCATTTGTTATGCAGCTGAACAACTCGTTTCAATGTCTTTTGTTGTCTTTCGAGACAACGTTTCTGTTCAAGGTGAACTGCAATGTTTGCTTTCCATAGCGGGGTGGAGGCTTAGGAGACCTTTATTGCGGGACAAAGTGCAAGGGGGGATGTAGCTCAGATGGTAGAGCGCTCGCTTAGCATGTGAGAGGTACGGGGATCGATACCCCGCATCTCCAGAAAATTTTTTGTTTTTATTTTGCCATAAAATAGTTAATAGTGAAAAAGAAGAGTGGAGTAGAAAAATAAGATCAATTATTATTATATCATTTCGCACCGATTAATTCTATATTTTCTTTCCCTAAAACCCACAATTTCGTTTAAACGATCCCTTTTCCGCTGCACTCCCCTTGGCTTCATCCATCTGCCTAATGGAATAAAACCCTTAGACCAACTTCGAGAGTTGCCGACTCCTGTAACCTGCACAAATATTTAATTATTCATAACTTTAAACAATCACGGCGACGTCAGCCTCATCCGTGTAACCCCAGGGTCTTGTCCTCCCCAGTATCCCAACCCCCCACCGCCAGTTTACGACTCAACAAACACAATACAAACACACGCAAAAACAGGCGGAAGGCTTCTACGGGGATTCCCCAGCTCTCGGCAAACGTTTAGCTGCTGTTCTGGCTGCCTCCGCTGATGGTAATAACATTGTCGTAAAATCATGTTTGGCTTATCGTGGGACTCCCGGGACGATGATCCAGGATTTCCAAGAGAGGGGAAAGCACCGCGCACGCTGCATTTAAATGTGGGGAAAGTCGAGGAACGGCGTGAATTATAGTGGCGTAGGTTAAATGCCGTTAGACAGCCACATAAACTGCGAACCCTTTTTGACAACCGACTTGGCCCACACAGAGAAAAAAATAATACAAATTTGTATTGGAAAATGTAGCTTATCAAAAGGATGTTGATACTAAAATCTCTTAAATATCTGCAGTTACGAAAAAGAAAACAGAGAATAGAAAAATGACCTCACAGCGTATTTAATTTATATTCAATTAATTTTAAATGTTTGTTCCTTAATAAAAAACATAAACATATTTTAAAAATATATTTTATTGTATTTATTTTCTCTCTGTAAGTTTAGCATTCAAATATAAATAAGGCATAGAGCTATGTCTGAGTCAAAAAGTTGTTGGCGTCTGCTTTTAATTTTTGTGAAATTATTTGCATTCGCTTCTCGCTAACAAAACTAATGCAAAGAAAGTTCCGACAGGCAAGCTGTCCTGGCTGGCACCTCTATTCCCAGACTCCTGTGAATCTCTCTCCTGGTCCTGGGCTTGTTTTCTTGTAATTATCGCTTTTGTTTGTTAGCTGAACTTTTGCCAGGTTTTGGCCGCCGGCTAACATACAAAATTAGCGCTCACCAAAATGACTAAACAATATTTACTATTTCGGCAGGATGCGGGCTGTGGGTCTCTCAGCCGTCTCAAGACGCTGCCAAAGTGGGCAACATATTGTCCTTGTACGCCGAACAACATAATTTTCTAATTGGCCAAAGTTGCTGCCAAGTTTTCAACCCAAACCACATTGCATTTGTTCTCCGTTTCGGTTTGGCTAATTCAATTTTAATGCTTGATTTAATATTAATTGAAAACGAAGTTGGAAAAGATTTATGAAAACAAAAGGAAGAAAGGAGGGAGGCAGGAGGCAGAAAAATTGAAAATTGTTTAAAGAAAGATAATCTTAGAAGTATTTTAATTTTAAATATATATATTTTTTAACTAAAAAGAAACTATAAATATATTCTAGAAAGTTATCTAAATATTCTCTTATTTAAAAACTCTCTTAGTTAAATATCTCAAATGCAGGGAAACCCCCAATAAGCCCCCATTTCCGCAGTCAAACTCATTGAACCCTAGCATCTTTAGTCAGGACCCCAGGCTGTATTTACCCTAGGGCTTCCTAAGCCATTGGAAGGCGTTCATAACAGATGACCTCATATTCGTGGCACCCACACCCTGCCACATCCCGGCCAGAAGTTTGATTTCCAAGACGTTTTTTCTTGTCTCCGCTCTTTTTTATGGCATGCACAAAAGCCAAAAGGCAAACACACTCGAGTCATAAAAAGATGCCTGCGGACAAACAAAGCGACACACGAGTATAGAGCAAGACCAACATAAAGATCAAATGTCAATACGGGGAATCTGGGGGTGGTGGGGGCGCCTGCTAAATGTGGCCAAAAAGCAGGCAGAGCAAAAGACAAACAGCAGCGACAGGAAAATGTACAACAAATTTCTAAACGTTGTCATAAAAATGAAATGAAAACAAGCAGAAGGCGGTCGGTCAAGGGGGTTCCCGGCAAGAACTTAAGACATTCAATAAGTTTACTTACGCCAAACTGAACAACAGCCAAACAACAAAAAATATATAGAGGGGGTTCTGACCTTTTTATCGCTTTAAATATGGGTTCGTGACCAGGTTTGGGGGAATAAATCTTCGAGGTTTTATGTTTATGTGCATGAAATTGTTTTTAACGACAATGTGTGTCCATGTAAATTATTAGTTTAATAACGCACCAGCTTAGGGCAATTATTATAGATCTTTCGGGATCATGGTTAATGGGGCTTCAAGGATATAATAGAATGGGAGAGGAGCAAACCGACTTGAATGTCAAGAAAGCGTGCTTATAGTCAAGGATATTTTATATTTCCAAACTTGTATAAAAATAAGAAAGGTATCCTGCTTTTCTATACAAATTGAAAACTGCACAAGCAACCCACTAACAAAAGACTATCTTTTTTACCTCCCATGGTAAGGACTAGCCAGGACTCTATTGACTTCACCCTTTCGAGGCCTTAATCAAATCACGGCCATAAGGATACCCTCATAAATATGTCAATTAATGGCCCGCTGCTCCGCCCACATCTCGTCTGTTGTCTTATCTCAATGAAGACATAAACGCTCTGATATCAATTTATGTCAACGTAAATGCTTCTTTGTTATTCGCCTAAGATTGGGTATAATGTATGCGAGCCCAGGCCACCCCCACTCTTCGGGAACATGTGTCGGCGAATCTTAAATGGAGCTTATGAAACTATTAAAAGGCGAGCAGACAACGCACACATGTCGACAACAGGCAAACAAACAAGCAAGCCGGCTAGTGTCCTTATGAAGGAGGAACTATGCCATTTATCTCCGGGGTTGGGGGTAATTAGTTTGCTACACGCTCGAGGCGTGCCTTCGTGTCCTGTTTTCCTGGAGTCGCCATGAATTATTCGAGGCGGAGGCAAAAACTTTGACCAGCTGCTCGAAAAGGTTGACAAAACCTCAAGCCAGGCTAACCGCAGGACCAAGACGTCGACGAGAACGAGGATGATCAAGACGATGATTATGATGATGATGTTGATGGAGTCTTTCAAGGAGTAGAGTAGATTACTCATACGCACGATTGCCCAATGAACATTAATTATTTAGGCAGTCTTCTCCATCTCTGAAATTCCTTTGTTTTTTTTTTTGCGGCTAATGTTAATTGCCTTTGTCTCCGCCACATTTGCATAATTCCGCTCCAAACAATAAAAATCTAATTTTGCCTGCTTGGCTATATAATTTCTTGTTAAATTCATAATTGTTAATTTCAGTTGCCGGCATTTTCTTTGGGGCTTAACTTTAATTAAGAGCCAAGAGCCAGGGTTGCTCCTTTCGCTATGCCAGTGTCCTGTTCACAAGGGTGGAAAGATTGAGGAGCGGCGTGCATGTGAATGGTCAGTTTTGGCCACCAAAAGATGACTTCACAAAGGGTGAAACAATTTCTGGGTGCTTTTAATGAACTTTTGGCAGTGACAGAGATTTCTGTGTAAAGGGAAAATAAGAATACTAAAAATAAGGTGTTATTGCGGAAAGGATAAGGAATGAATATGCTATGATTTTGGACACAGAGCAGGGTCTGTTAATGGAGTAGAAAATATAATTCTTTGATTTTGAATAAGCAAGCAACTAAAGCAATTTTTTAATTATGAAAACCACAAATGTAATTGTTAAATAGCAGATATTTTATGATTTTATATAACTTAAAATTTTTTTTCAGCTTATCACCATCGTTATCCCTTCCCCCTATCAAAATACAATTTAACATAAACGACGCTGTTTTGGCTTCTGCCACAATTAGTTCTCCCTCTTAGCCTCTGGGCAGCCACAAAATGTGGACCATTAAATGGCAAAAACTTTAAACAGTTCCCGCTCTGATTCCACCCCCTTTCCCCTTGTTGTTTAGTCCTGCCAAGAAACAAAAACCATTAAAACAATTTAATCGCACTTGAAGAAATCTTCGCGAGCCAGAAAGTCGAGCATGAAATGCAAAAGTTTTTATTTTGACGCCTGGCGCCTTCGCTCCTGGCTCATGGATTGTAAATCGTTATCCTCGCGGGACTCGAGCTCGGAGTTCTGAGGTGTTTGCCATCCTGCCACCCTTACAAGTTAATTTTCACATTGGGACATGACTGACAACCCCAACCCCAGCCCCTGAGTCGCGGCAATTTCCTCGGCACTTTTGTTTAGTTTTTGATTTGACTTTTACTTTTTGCTTGGGCTGGTTTTCGGTTTTTCGGTTTTGTCGGCTAATTATCATCATTTTGGCCAAATGCCTGAAGCGATTTGCCTTGGACGGAGTTTTTCTGCTGCTGCTTATTCGCCAAAAGTTTCAATGGTTTTCGGTGGGGATGTTACCGTGGTGTTCCGGCCATTATGTAGCCATCAAAATAATTTGTTGTTGTTGTGTTTTTGTGGGGGTAAACTTTGGCTGTGATTTTCATAGCCAAGAAACAATCAAAATTTAATGTGCGGCGCCGCGTTTTGATTGAAAAATAAAATACTCGGAATAATCAAATAAATGCCCAAACAACAGCGGCGGCATTCTCCACATAAAAAAAGTGTGCAAAATAAACTGCTCATCATTTTCCAGGCCTGCAGCTCCGGCTGCCTTGGCAATCCCCAAAAAAGAACCCATTCCGGGACGCGATTCCGATTCCACCCGCATTTGCACGATTCGTTAAACAAAGCACACGTTAACAGGAGCGAGTCGAAGGACCTTGGATGGGCGGTGGGTGAATAAGGATGGCCAGGGCAAACAGACATCCCGGGCGGTCAGTTTCAGCAGTTGCCCGCCGGTCATCAGTGGGTTAAGGTGGCCAAATATCAAGCAACACATTTGCCTATACAAAATTTTGGGTAATAATGATGAGTTCTGGAAAAGCCAATAGAAGCTATTTATAAAATGTAATATAAATATTATAAACAAAATAAAGAGGATGTAAACAAGTAGCCCATTAACTAAAATAAGATTTATATTTATTATTAAATTATTAATATTTTGTTCCGTTTATATTTGATGTTACAGTCTTCTTAGCTAGAGAAAATTAATTCAATCATTTGCAGATATTAAAAATTTTATTTAATTATCCATATTTTACTAAAAATAATTAATATTAAATACCTAATTAATAATATTACTTTTTATAAAATTTTATAATTTAAAAAAAAAACAGTTTTTAATACAATACAATAGACTAAAAGTAATTAATTTATTTTATTCAATAATACTATTTTCTTTGTTTGAATTTATTTTAAAATCATTAATAATAATAATAATTAAAATCATTAATATGATGAAATAAATAATTGTAAATTAATCAATCTTAAACTTTACACTACAATTATATTCCCTAAAAATAATTAAAACTTTCCCTTTAAGAGCATTTCAACTTCCTTAATCCCCAAATCCTGCATGGCCTGTCTTTTGTGTGTGGTCCGTCAAATGCTTTTAACTTTTATTTGTTTAATATTTTTTCCCCTTTGAATCCCACTTGTTGTTGTTGTTGCTGCTGCTATTACCTTTATTGTTCCGACTGATGCTTTTGTTTGTCAGCTACAACTGTCGTTTTGGGACGGTTCCATAAAAAAAACCAAAGAGAAAAACGAAATAGAAGAAAAACAAGAAGAAACATTGCAAAATTGTTGGCAAATATTGAATTTGCAACATATTCGACTCATATGTCACACCGAAACGAAGCGCTGGAAGCTGTCGCGAGTGAGTAACAAAAGGTTTCTGTTTACCAACATTTGCATTTTGTTGGGAAACAGGGACAGTTGCTTACCTTCTCCTTTTTTTTACCATTTTGAATGGCCAAAAAAGCAAAATGACCAGGAGCAGCAGGATGACGAATGAGGGGAATCAGGAGATGTGGTGGCCGCCCAACTGAAATATCAAATGCAGCACAGCTGTTGTGCAAATAGTGAGACATTAATTTTAAGTGTCGCAAGCAAATAGGATTTTTAGGATGGGGAAACGTTAATTTTCAGCTGTAAAATACTTGGAAAATATGTGGAAATTCTGGCGAAAATAGAATATGGGGAAAGGTCTACTTGGTTTTCCATTTTATTAATGTGAATTTCAGTACTATGACAATTAAAGTTTAACTAGACCTACAAACATTGGTTCAATGGTTTATAATTGTTCTAAAATTTAAAATCATAACCAAACGATTATTTTATAAAATTCTCATTTCCTATTTCCCAGGTTATTAGTTTTCCCACCCTTTCCTCTGAAACAATTTTAACCCTTTTTGGAGTTAGTCCTTTGGCAAACAATAAAAAGGAATATGTATTTAAATAACAGTTGCTATCAACACCGTCCACTCTCTGGTTCCATAACTCCCTCACATAACCCCATCATAATCACCTTTGTCCAGCAAAAATATAAAGAAGAAAATATGAGAAAAGTGGGGAGCAAGTGCGGTCCAAGTAACTATAACATTTAAGCGGCTTTGCTGAAAGTTGTGAGCCATTTGATAGCCTCTGGCTTTAAGGGAGTTGTCCTTACACCTTACTCCGTTCTCTCAGAATTCTATAAAAAGTATTTTTCATATGTGGCAGAATAAATTGTAGAAGCTTTTTATTTTTATGGCTGTCAACTAGCAAGGTTGAGGCCAGGACGACTAAATCATGTAAAGGATTTGCGTTTTATCAGGCATTCCTTTTGCCTTTCGCAGACAGGAAATTGAAAATTTCCAGCGAAACGCATGTTGGTCGTGGGTCTGTTTGAAGTGTCAGCGATCCGATTCCCAAGGAGGCCCATTACATTTACGCTAATTTGATAATCTGTTCACGCACAAGGATACCCAGACATTTGCATGGTGCCCAAGGACCCTAGACGATGGTTGATGGTCAAGTGCCGGCAGACGCACCTAATTGGCTGCAATGGCACCCCAGGGACTCCGAGAACTGTTTATGTTCTGTTTAGGTTTCTGATGCTGCGGCTGTTTCTGTATCCGCATCCAGCGGAAGGACCCTTTTTGTGTCCTATCAGCGCGTTATCATCGCATTCCCCCTGCTCCCCCTTTGGTCCGTGGTCAGCGAGTTTATTATTTTGTCTTTTATTTTTATCCCCTAAAAGCTGTTTCAAGCAGCAAAGAAAAAAGAGTCCGTTTTCGGTAATCGCTTTTACACGCTTGACTTCAGATGAAATTAGCTGCGGGTTCGGGATTTGTTTCGGTTAGGGTCAGAGGTTAACTAAATAAATTACTTATATCAGCATAAATTTATTTGTTTGGATTGAGTTGCTCAAAACGTTTCCAAAATAGAAGTTTAAGTTTGGTAAACCAAGAGTGATGATACAGTTAGTTATATTAAATAATAAATAAGTTAAGTAATTCAAAATATTTTAATATTATGCTAATGTGCTAATTATGCTAATTTTAAAGACAGTATATAAAGTAAATAAATATCTGAATAATGACGAACAATGTTTAATAATAACCAAGAATAAATTACAAAGTGAATTTATTTATATATTTTATGATATTTAATTACCAGCAGCACAAAGCACACCAACTACCGAAGGTACTTGGCCTTTTCCTAATTATATTGCCTCACTAGATCTGCAGTTTGGATGTCAACGGAATCTATTCGGCGTACTTGTCAAGAATCAGGATTAGCATTTTTGAAAACTGCCATCACACGGTTTCTATCAATTTCAAACTCCTTTTCGGCATATAATATAAATAATATAAATAATTTGTAGTTACAAATAATTATTTATAAAGCTTATTTGGTTTTCCCCTTCTTTCTAGTTTTAATATAAAATTAAATTTATATAAAATAAAACTTTGAACTTAAAAGGGAATATAATTTTGTATCCCCAAAAGTTACAGCCCTAAATTCTAAATAATTCCTGTTGGCCCAAACTGTTATTTGGTAAATATTCTGTCTGCCTCACATCTCATTCTCATTAGCCAGCCAAACCAGCCAGCCGACTCCCCCACGGAAATTGGCTCACATCAACGGAAATGTTGGGACAACCCACTAGGCGTATGAGCAATCTGCTTCCCTTCCACACACACATAAAACCATACGCCCCGTGGCCATTTCCCAGTTTCCAGTGTGTGGATAGATGTCCTGGTGTGCGACAAGATTTATGTGTGTTTTCTTTTTCTGTCGGCGAACATTTTAACGCCTGCAAATTTGCTAATTAATTAGTTTAAATGCCGAAGGAGCGGCCTAACTGAAGATGTAATTATAAAGGAAATCCACTTGTGTCCTGTGGATATAGATCAGTTTCAGATATTTTAAGCAACCCTCTCCTTAAATTAATGCCTTTATGAATGATTCACACAGAGGGAATGCCAAAAAAAAGCATGCAAAAAATGATGAGGGAAAACACGCGCTCGTTTTTACACGCATGTAATTTGTGGGAAATTTGTTCAACCCTTTTTCTGCACTTTTCGCATACTTTTGCGGCAAATAAAGGGAAAATTAATTTAACGCGTGTTTTTTCGGGGTCCCTGCATAATGGAATTGATTTAAGGTTATTAATATGAGCACTCTGGGTACCAAAAAAAAAAGTAACAACATGGAAAAAAGCAAAGAATTCCGGGAGATGCCTAAGTAAATGTTTGTAGCTGCTGCGGCTCCTGCTCCTGTTGGTAACCTTTAACGTCAATTTTATGCAAATTATGTTGTTTCTGTCGGAGATTTCCAGGGGGGCGTTTGGATGTCTAGTTGGGGCTCGAGGAGGCGTGGCATTTTCGAAACGACGGGGCGTCACTGCAAAGTTTTGGAGTGTCGGGGAGTGTTGTTATTGAAGTTTTCCGACCACCGACTGTCGACTGCTCACTGCTGACTTATTCAATAAGCCAAGTTGAAGTATGCTCCATTATATATTTGTTGGTGCCTGCCGGTGGCTGAAGCTGCTTAAGCAAATACCGTGTGCTCGTGTATGCAAAAAGTGCAAATAATAATAATAAAGAGTACTTATTGTTTGATTTATGTGTCTGTGTATGCACAATGCCGGGCAGGCGAAGGATGAGCTGTATTTTGGGCTCTAAGATGAAATGGAGGTCCTTTCGCAGGCTGACAGGTCTTGCGGTATGCTGCTTGTTGGGTTTAATTGAGTTATATATGGGGAAAAGTATGAGATTTCCAGGGAAAGAGTTCAAGAATATCACTGACATCTTTGTGGCTTATTTTTATAGGATATATTTCTTACCTTACAGCTTCCATATTTTATTTCCTTCATTGTATTCTCTTATTTCAAGGCCCTCTTTCACTGCTTAATTTTCGAGACCCCCTTCACAACCTTCCTTCAGCTAATCCCCTGCCATCAGTAGCTGTGAAGAACCCACCGATAAAGTCACCTTTATTTGTCAGTCTTAGGCTCCCCCGAGTCAACTGTCAAGTCCTTCCAGACCAGGCACGTTCCTTATTCCTTTCACACAATCCTGAAGCGTTAAACCGCACACACCTATCATGATGATGACGTTGTTTTGGTTTCTTTTTCCCACCCAGAGTGCGGATGGCTAAGTGAGCCATTTATCTTCGCTGGAACCTCAAGCGCGACACAACAGAAACAGCAACAAAAAATAAAACACTTCCTACAGGCGTCATCCAATCCTCAATAATACCGCTTTGGAAATAAAACGATTTATATGCCACAACAAGAAGAGCCAATAGAGGTACAAAACGCACAGTGATCGGAGATGAACACAAGGGAAAATAATTAAGTTAATTTAAATTAAATATAAAACAAACCAAATTCTACTGCAAATAGAGTAAACTGAATATTTTATATCAAGAAATATGAATACTGTGTTGAATTTTTTATGCTATCTTGGCTTAAATACCAGTTCACAGTTGCGCAAATATTTTCAGAGTTCATTTTTAATATAATCCCTAAGACTTTCCCTTGTCCTCAGTGTACTCACTCACTACAGGGCAAATCCTGTCGAATTTCCTTTACTTTTCTCGTTTTATTCGGCCTTATCCAGACCAACCATCAATCGAATATTCGCCACAGCAACAACAAGTAGTAAATGAAACCCCTGCAAGGACCAAGAACCAGGAACCGAAAAAAAACAAGTAAAATCGAAGATTGCTATCTTTGACGGCTTGTTTTCCTGCCCAATCTACCAAGGCGGTGGTCGGTGTGCGGGGGCGTGGCAGCTATTATGTATTGGCGTTGAAACAATTTGAACAACAGTCGGCGGCGTCTCCAAAGGAGGGAGGAAAAAAAAAACAAATGAAAGGAAGTCGTTTAAAAGTACAAACGGACATTATTTATAGCTCAAACCATTTAGCCACAGAAACTACCCAAAGAAGAGCCCAGAAAAAAAGTCCTTAGAGTAGCAGAAAGAGCAAATCCGAATCCTTGAGCCTTGTTGTTGTGTCTACTTAGTTGTAATAAATGGAAAAACGCAAAGAGCGCCCAAGTCCTGGCCACAATGCGTTGCATATAATTTCTGTTCGAGTTGCTAGGATGAGGGATGTACCAGGAGTTGAGAGAGACCCAGGAGGAATAGCAATTGGATTTTAGGAATACCTACTAAGGGCAATCGATTGATTTCTGCTGGCTCAGGCAGTTTTCTCTCTAAGTAATTTACAGTTGTCATTAAATGGGAAAACATTTCGGTGGCTAGGAAGTGGGCGTGGGAAGTGGCTAGAAATGAGTTTCTGCTGCCTCCGAAGCAAAGGGATTCAACTCGACTAGAATGTTGTGGAGACAAGTGAAGTAGATCGAAAATAATTGTGGTCATAGCTTGTTTTAGCTGAGAAAATATACAATAAAAAGGTCTAATATTACTCTGTTAAACTAATTAAATTTAAACATTTTGCAACCACTTTTTTATCTCTACAACTTTGTAATATTTTTTATAATGATTTAATTTCGAAATTCTGCTGAAAATATCACTGGATGTTGCCCAACATGTTTCTAGCAACAATTTTATTCATTCCTCAACATTTCTTCCTGCTTTTCGTCCCGTTTAATTTTAGTTTTCTATAAATTCGAGCATAATTAAACAAAGCTATCTACAGAGGTATATTTCCTTGAAATTAAATAAATAATATCACTTTTTAAATATAAAATGTATATTTATCCTAGTGCATTTTTCTTTATAAAAACTTACATTAAATAAAGTTTCATAATTTATTTGTAGAGAAAACGAATGATTTATTTAAGGAACCATATCCCTGCAAGACTCAAAACTTAATTTTATAAATTTTCTAGAGCTCTCGATTGGTACATGCATCCCGGATAGCACCTTTCACCCTCTTCAAATGTGTCATATGGAGCAGAGTTGCGGAATTCGTGTACAGATCCCCAGAACAGCCCGGGGAAATGGGGATTCTGCGGCTGCACACACCAAAGGATGAGTCGAGAGCAGTCAGCTAGCCACGGGCATCTTATCGCCCTAAACCACTTTAGTGTCAGCGGTCCAGCCTCGTCCCGTGAACATTGTCGCCTTTTTTGCAGGACAACTGGGAGGAGGGGAGTGAACTGGAGTGGAGTGGAGGGCAGGGAACCACTGTTGTCTCTTAACATGGCCAGTGGTCTTGTCGACATTGCGATAACAAAACACACACACACAAAGAGGGAAACAGAAGAAAAAACGAGAACAACGAAGAGTTTTACGCTCTTGGCCATAATGAGGGTGATTTTCGTATTTGTGGTAGATTTGTCCACTTAGCAGGAATGACCAGGCCCAGGACCAAAGCTGTTACAATTTGCTGGCAAATCATTTGTACATTTCCACAGTGGATTACGGTTGGCCAGCAGCTTCTTTATTTTTTTTCCCTGTACCCTGACCACCTATTCCTGCCTGACTCCCGATGAAAATGCTCATAATTTGTGAGGCCTGCATATATTTTGGCCGCCTTTTTTATATTTTCATGTATGGGCCATGATATATGCGCCAGCATGCTTCGCAATGATTTGTGCTAATGAGTGAATAGCTGTGGGTGGGATTTTGTTGTCTAGGATTACTTTTGGAAAAATCCTAAGCGAAAGTCCATGCAAATTCTGGACAGATTCTTGCATTTAATTGGCATTTTTATGCGAGGAGCGTGGAGGAAAGTTTTTTTAATAAAGCGACATCCGAAAACCAAAACGAACCGCTCTTCATTCCAACTCAGTTGATTTTCATTTTCATTTTCATTTGGATTTTCATTTGCCCATTTAGCCAGCGACCTCAAGTGCGGGTTCGGACCGGCATTCGGCATTCTGTCGCCCTCGCTGTGTACACAATTGTCTACGGATTTTCAATATTATTTGCTGCGGTCTTTCGATATACAAAATAAAAAAAGAGAGTCCCCCATCTGGCACCATCATCTTGGGGCTCCTTTGTGGGTGTGAAATTGTGGAAACTGTGGAAACTGACTGACTGCCGCTGTCACCGGGCGCACTGAACTCATTGTGACCGCCTTCAATTGGGCATTTTATTTTATATTTGAATTTTAAAATTCCTTCCGCTCCGGCGACAGGCGACGACGACGACTAAAGGCAACAGGAAAATGGACAATTTGTGTTTGTGGCAATTGATTGGCAAATATTGTCCGGCCAAAAGGTTTGCTGATTAATACGCACTGACAGCAAGTCAGGATGGAAAGAAAGAGAGTTCTGGCCATTGTTGCTAAAAAGGATACTTCATTGGAGATATTTTAAAGACCTGTCAAAGGGTTTATTAGAGTGAATTTTATTGAAGATTCTAATGAATACTGAGGAGTATTTACTTGGCCTTTAAAAAATAACTCTCTTCAACATGTTGATACTTTTGTTGTTCCTAAATCGCTTAACAACTTAATCCGCTGAGGCTAACTCCATCGAACTTTACACTTAGCACATTTTTAACTCCTTGAAGCAATTCATTCAGAAACGCATGCCCCATTTGAGTGCCTTAAAGTCGGCGTCGAAGATAAAAGAAGAAAGTTATTCAATGACAACTTGCATGCAAATTACAAGCAATAAAACGTGGCACATTCCAATGCTTAGGCAAACTTCTGCTACGCCAAGGAGATTATTCTTTATTGTTTAGAGAATGGCAGGACGAGCTTGGTCCTTGTGGCAATTCGCACATCATGCGATTGGCATCGGGGGGAGCAATTCCCAGGGCTGTCATATGCGAGCACAAGGCTCTCTCTTCCCGACCCAAGGGATATGCAAATTTGTCATCCAGTAAACCAAACAGAAAACACATATAAAGGAGTGAAATAATCATAAAAACGCCAGGCTCCGACGTGGGCCACAATCCTGAATTGAATTTTTATCTATTGTATTGGCAATAAAGTCACATTGTCACAGCATGTATAAAATGATTATTGTTTACTCTTAGGGGGAGTAAGACTCCTTCGGCTCCTGATCAAGTTGAGGGGCAAAAAAAGTAGAGTTGCGGGCTCAACCGGGATTTGAACCCGGGACCTCTCGCACCCAAAGCGAGAATCATACCCCTAGACCATTGAGCCGCCTTGATAACAGCTGAAAATGTTGCCTTTTTAAACCACGAATGCAACCTTTAAGATACTCGTTCGCTTGGTTAATAAAGCTAACAATAAAGCTGACACAACCAGTTTAAAATGTAAATATTTCTTCAGCTGCAGGCATGCATAATATTATTAACCTTTTGCTGGTTGATATGTGTGGTATTTGTTGCAAATAATATAAAAATACAATGAATGAAATGGTAAAATACTTCAAAATTTTTAAGATATAAATGATACGATTTTTTGTTTACATATATATTAATTATAGATAATTATAAAATACAAAACAGTATTATATTTAAAATAATTATAAAACATTTTGTTTTATATTTTGTAAAACATTTAAAACAATATAATTAATAAAATAAATGCTGAAAAAATGAAACGCTATCAGTCACGCTCGAAGGGTTAAAATCTTAATAGTTTTTTCCTCACCTTTGATAGGTTTCTTTTCCGGCCCTCAAAAATGCGAGCTCCCATCAAGGGAATGAAGCTCAGTACGGGGATCGATATCCCTCAGCTACACATATATATATATTTTTCCTAGTATTTTATATTTAATTAGAGTTATAAAAAATGCTACCCTCATCAGTGGATCGTTGATTTATTGTCTTTTAAACACTGCAGTTGGCCTCCTATTATTTTCCACAGCTCGGCAGCTGACTCATCAAATTTTGTTTTGTCTCCGGAGCTCTGGGCATGCTTTTAATTTAATTTGAAAAGTTTTGCATGCCCATTTGGCGCATTTAACCCCTTCGCCTAGCTGGACAAAAAAAAATATATGAAAAAATGCAAAGAAATATCATAAATAATGATGATAACTGTCCAAAGTTTTTAGGGTACAAATAGCCACTCCCAAACTCCCGCACCAAATGCAATTAACTGGGCAGCGGGCAGAGTCCCGGAGAAAAAGAAAAATATGACAATTAGGCGGCAAACTAATTGAGGTTGGCAGGGGAAAAATTAAGGGGATTAGGAAAGGGCCAAGGGAAAAATTTAATTTGATTTTTGAAGGAGACAAGCTGGCTTGTAAGATTTCTAAAAGCTGATCTAGCCAGATGTCTACTCCTAAGATATTTTCGCTTTAAAGCTTCTTCGTCTTTCTGTATTTTATATCCCACCCCCCCACTTTTCTTTCTTTAGTTTTCTTTTCTCTTCTCGCTGGTTCAAGTTCGTGGCTAGCTATAAATCACAGGACTGAATCCATTGAAGATTTATGAGCTGCTAAATATGCTGGCGAAACAACAGGCGAGGGTCGTGGCCTGGACATTTTAGCCAAAAAACTTTGTCCACATATCAAACTTTAAAGCGCAATTATCATATATGTATGTATGATATATATGTCTGTACATATATCCTTTGGCAGTGTCTGTCTTCCACCGTGTTGCTTTTTACTTGCGCAGATAAACAAAACAAGGTCCTAAATAAACAAAATGAGAAAAAGAATAAGCGCAAAATAAGTAAAAAGTTGTTCCAGACAAAAATACAATTTGATTTTAATTGAAAAATAGCATAAACCTGGCAGTAGGGGAACATAAAGGTGCAGATGGATGAGATCTGTCTGGATATGTGTTTGGCAAGTGGAATATGAATGTCTTGGGAGTTTAAAAGATATTTAAACCGCTTTTTTATCTTTAAAATCTGTTACCGCCAACCTCTCAAGCTTATGGAAATTAATCCAATTAATTGCAAATACTTTTAGAGGTTCCTTAACCCCTTTTTGGCCCTTGACCCAACCGCACTCAAAGTGCCATTAACAAAAGCACAAACAATTTTTACACTTTGCGTGCCAAGAAGAGCAACGAAAGCAAATAAAAACAAACTAGCCGGGAAAGGTCCCCAACAGCAGCCACTAAAATAGCAACAAACAGAATTTCCTTTTTATTTATTTTTTCAACAACTTTTTACCTTTTTTCCAACTCATTTTCAAGTGTTTCCACTTTGTTGTTGTTGTGTTTTGGGCAAAACCATTAGGAAAGAACAGATGGAGAGAGTTGGGTCCTCGGCAATCTTGATGGGGCTAGCATTGTTTTTGTTGACTTAAGTCAACAAGGTCGAGGGTTAATGAAAGCCGGCCTGAAAGCCTCGAAGTTGGTTCACGGTTTCCTTGCTTAAGTTGCGCCCATACCATGGTGGGGTTACCACAAAAGAAAAGTGAGAGAAAAAGTGATGATGATATAAATAGTTTTCGTTGAATGTATTTTTAAATATTTTGTCCATATATCTATTGGGTTATTTCAAGTGATATTTTGGGATTAACATTTTCTAACAGGGCCAGGAACCTCATCGAAGTTTCCGTGGTGTAGTGGTTATCACATCCGCCTAACACGCGGAAGGCCCCCGGTTCAATCCCGGGCGGAAACAGTTCGTTTTTTGGTTGGATATAAAATAATATATATGTAATTATAATGTTCACTTAAAATTCCTAGGCATGACACAATGAATTAGTTTAATGAATAACAATGATGGTTTTATATATTACAACTAAAAATTCTTTAAATTATTTTTCTTAGTTCATATAAGTAAATAAAATGTAATTAACAAAAAAAAGCTAATGCAATTTTCATTGCCGAGATTAAATCTCGTTGCTTACATAAATTCACCTTGATATTTCGCTTTCCATGCATAATCAAATAATTCTGAGAAAAGTCGAGGGGTTAATAAAAGCTCACATCGATTGAGATTTCAGTTGTAAACAAATCAATCCGATTTCTTTCAGTTAGGAAATTTCCATTTGAGTTGATTAAATACAAAACAGAAAGCAATTCCTGGAATACATAATATAAGAGTCCGCTGATAAGCGTAAGCTTTGTGATGGGAAAAGAGCCCCTATAAAAGGGAAGCACTCATGGGAAAAGGTATTAGTTTCAATTAATACTAGTAACAGAAGCCTTAATATGAAGCCAGCAATTTTCCTGAGGTAATGTAGAAATGTAGTGAAACTTTTTGTTGCAACTTTAATACATTGATAATTTCTCCTCAGCTGCCTGGTGGTGATTATCGGAAGCCTTGTGTGGACAGCCAGTGCCGAACAGGACTTTGAATCTGACAGGGATCATGTGATTGAGGTCTACAAAAATGCTGATCCTGGTTCCGTTGGGGATAGCAACGTCCTCTTTCTAGTGCAATTTTTAGAGAAGTACGCCGATGAGATTCAATTAACACCCGAACAGCGAACCAAAGCTGCAGATGTAGTGAGGCATTACAATGAGGAAAAGGCGAAGCAACCTTTGGTGGATGGTGTGCCACCTCAAGGCGGCTGGTTTACCAAACTTATCAGGGCGGTCGTTGTTCAACTGGGCATCGAAGTCGCTACTGAGGGAATTAAGAAAGCGGTTGGATCTAAGAAGTAGAGATTACCTAACGCTTTTTGTAACATACTAATCTTATTAAGGGCGTTGTGATCTTAATAAATAATAAATAATTGGCATACTGGATTGGCATTATATTTATTTATTTGACTAGTTTGGAATCCAGATAAAATACCTAGGTACTATGTTTTGCCTCTATTTTACGGTTTAATGTATTTGTTTGTAATCAAATTATCACACAAGGACACATTCGAATTATCTAACTTTGCGCCTCAAATCGAATTTCAAATTTTTTACATGTTTATATAAATAAAATTAATTTAAATAATTATGAGTTCCGTTTACTACAGTAATTAATATATACATATAAAATTATGTTCTGCCGGAATATCACAACCAGAAATCGTTTGCTCTTTCATTCCTATTTATTCTGAATAATATATTTTCCGAAATACCCAGTAATTATGATACAACATTTTCCAAAAGGGATACATTAATGGAATATAGCTTTTCACGATCGGGCAATCGAGAGTGATTTCCAATGCCGTTCATCGTTACAGTATTTTGATTTATTTAGAGGCAATCAAAATAAATTATTGTATTATTTTTAAGCTTATGCTGACCTTGCGTTAATACTTTGATACGATTTGAATCTATTTTGCGAATTATACCTACATCAAACATTGTTTAAACATATTACATTTAATAAAAAAAATCATTTGTATATCCTTGCAGACTATTACATTTTCAGTCAGAAGTTTTTCACGAAGGGAAGGATTCATTTCTGATCCTATCAACTTTATATTCTTGATAAGCATTAACAGCGGACTTTAATGATTCCCGTTCTTTAAGAACATTCCACGAATTTAAATCAGCAAAATAAATAAACATAATGTCACTTCAATTCGCCAATTATTTACAATTTATTATGACTACAAAGTCATTATAACATTAGTACGTTACAAAAAACCTTACAAGGATCTCTTATCTTAGGATTCCGTAGCTTTTTTAATTCCCTCGGAAGCAATTGCGATGCCCAATTGAATTGCGATCTCCCTCACAAGTTTGCTAAGCCAGCCACCTTGAGGAGGAGCACCGTCCACCAAAGGGTGCTTGGCCTTTTCCTCATTGTATTGCCTCACTAAATCTGCAGCTTTGGTTCGCTGTTCGGGTGTTAATTGAATCTCATCGGCGTACTTCTCTAAAAATTTCACTAGAAAGAGGACGTTGCTATCCCCAACGGAACCAGGATCAGCATTTTTGTAGACCTCAATCACATGATCCCTGTCAGATTCAAAGTTCTGTTCGGCATTGGCTGTCCACACAAGGCTTCCGATAATCACCACCAGGCAGCTGATGAGAAATTATCAATGTATTAAAGTACTAAAAGTTTCACTACATTTCTACATTACCTTAGGACAATTGATGGATTCATATTGAGGCTTTAGTTACAGATTGCACTGTTGAAATTAATACCTGATCCCACGATTGCTTCCCTTTTATAGCGGCCCAATTCTCAATATATGGCGGGCAGGGGTCACGGGTTCGCGCTTAACAGCTGGCATTAAAATTATATTTGTTTTGATTAATTGACAGATCTTCGATCAATTCGATTTCATTTGAAATCTGAATCATCAGTTTTTAATAAGATTAATACGATTTTTATGCATTGTAAGCGAGATCCGACATAGGGTTGATTTGGGATTTCCTAAAACAAAGGGGTTAGGCTTTAATCTCTTTAATTTCAATTTAATTAACTTGACTTATTATACCCTGGCAGTGTATTAAAATCTTAGTCATAAGTAAAGTAGTCCTTGTTAATAAATAATTGGAAATTAATAGAACTTCAAAAATATTGTCATCTACTGTGTCCTAAGGTAATTCTTACTTTTTCAAAATTTTTAATTCATGAATTCATTTATGATTTATATAAGTTAATAATATTTATTTTAATAATATTTAATATTTAATATGTATAATAATATTTTTCAGATCTAAAATTTAGAGATTTTATTACATTTTAAAATAATGTTTTGAATTAAACCAATTTCAAGTTTTTTTTATCAGGTTTTATATTTATTTGCCTTTAGTTTTGTTTTTATTTGTCCAAATGATTCAAATGCAAACTGCAAGGGTATGCAAACATCGATGGGTTGAAGTTATCATCCTCCCTGTTAACTAATCGAATCAACAAAACCACAAAAAGTTTATAAAGGCAATATAATAATCATTGTCGATTGGGGCATCTCCTTATCTCGCTTTTTAAGCATGGGAAAATAATTCTCGGAACATAAGCATTATCTGATTAGTAGGGGTTAGGGGTAATAAACACCTATAATGATTCAGATTTCACATGAAATCACAACAGTTCCAAGATCTACTGAGGCGGTACAATGAGGAAAATTCCAAGTGACCTTTGGTGAAAGGTGCACCGCCTCAAGGCGGTTTGTTTACAAGGGAGTAATCAAAGGAACGGATTGGAAAGTATTGGAAATATTTACTCTTACACCATACTGTTGCTATTGTAAATTAATAATTTGGAAAACTAAAGTGGCTTTCTTTTTACCTTTTTAACCAATTTATAATCCTGTACTTAAATAAATAATGGCATTACTAAATAAATTCACAATAACACATCCTTATTATTTTAAGATTAAGAAAGAGATATTGATTGGGATTTAGATTGCACCTTTAACTTAAATATTTTCTAAGTCCAAATTTGGTGAAGATTAATAGTTACATAGTATTATAAACCGAAAATAAATTATTACTTATTTAAAGTATTAGTTTCCAATTTGACTTCTTTTATACTGATCTTTAATAACAAGTGCTTATTAGTAAGTAGATTATCAATAAATAATTTATAATTTATTTTAAGAATATCGCATTATTACCCAAATTTCTTCTAATTTTGTAAATGTCAAAAAAGTTTATAATCCGTGCATATGTATGTATATTATACATTACTTGCCTTTCGCACAGTCTCTGTGGTAATTTCTCCTGTTAAGCTTGAAGTATTATATGTATATTGAACTGATTTCTCTATTATTTTAAGAGTGAATATACAAATTACAATATATTTATGCGTCAATAGGGTTATTTTATTGTTAACTTCATTTATAGCTGCATCATGGCCTTAAACTTATCGCGTTGCTTCTGCTTCAGAGCCTCGTACTTCTTGCGTTCTACATTTTTGACAAGAAACTCTTGGAATTTTCGACGCATGTCCATGGACAGACCAGTATTTCGCAAGTCCAGCTTTTCAATAACTTTATTACAGCTTATAATTTTCATAAGATGTTTGCCAAATTCCTTGAAATAAATTTTGTTAAATTAAATAATTTTAGAATGGCTAAGAACCCACCTCTCCCACAGAATTGTTTGATAAATCAATATCCAAAAGGGTCGTGTGCTGGCAAACCAGCATCATAAATAGCTTTGTAATGGTCTCCGTAATCCCGCAGGTGCCCAAGTCCAGCTCCTTGATGGGCATTACCTGAAGGGTATTGAAAATGGCGGCAGCTCCGTCGCTTTTAATGGGATTCAAGCGCAGCACAAGCCGCTGCAGGGGAACGTTTCTCAAGGTTCGACTTAGTATATAGGCACCTTCTTCAGCTAAAAATAAATAAATGAAAATTAAACAAAAGTATTAATTTATTATATTCAAATTATCTTTTTTTCAATGGTTCACTTACTTATCTTGTTATTGGTCAAATCTAGGATGGTAAGTGTGTTGTAGGACTCTCTGCTGCAAGTCTCCAAGAAGCTTCTAATTCCCGCATCCCCCACGGCACAGTGCAGCAAGGACATCTCGCTCAGGTGGTGACATCCTTTGTCCAGACTATGAGCCAGGAATCGCAACTGATACGGCATCAGTTTTGTATTGTGAAGGCTGGAGCAACAAAAAACAAAAGCTATCACGCGAAACGCACATCGCAAGCAGAGAAATCCATCCTCACCAGAACTTCCGCAGCTCATGGCACTGACTGAGTCCCTTCGCCAAGTGAATGATGTCCCTGGCCGTCAACTGGTTGCAGCCCATTTGGTAATTGCAGCCGGCCGTCTTGGTGCTGTAGCTCAGTCGCAGTTGGCGTAAATCCGGCAGATTGCTCAGCAGGTAATCAAGTGGAATGTGATCTGCAGATGGGTGGCAAGAGTTTAAGATAAAACCAGGTAAAGCTTGGATGTGGAAAATGGGGCGAAGCTTCAACAAATGTGTCCATAGGAGAAGTCAAAGTCAAGAAACATTTAAATTAAAATATAATTTGTTGAACTTAAAGGCAGATTTTAACAAAAAGTATAAAAAGAAATCCAAATAAAGTTTCTAAACTATATTTTATTAATCTGCTAAATATTAAATTTCAAGTCATCTCTTTACTACCCCGTAAAGCGAGGGTATAACCACTTCGTGGCCAATCCACTTCTCTCACCATTCGCATCGGTTGTGGGTGGGGCCGGCTGAAGGAAACTTATGTCCAACTGATTTATGTACGCCGCACATATGTCCAGGGCGACCTGTACGTTGCCCTCCTGCTCGTAGTCGCTCGTCTGCATATTCTCGATGAACTCCTGCACATGTCGCTCCATGTAGATGTTGATCCAGGGCCGCTCCCGGCCACGCGGCTGCAGCGGGGCACTTCTCCATCGCTGGCCATAGCAGCGCTGCCAGAAGAAGTCCTCGCGGATATAAGTACTGAGCAGCTGCAGCGGCAGTTGAGTGTCCAGGTGGCTGAGCAGGTAGTTGCGGTCCTCGCCCCGCCTCAGCTGCTGGTAGAGGGGCAACTCTGCGGATGAGCAATGTCTGAATCAAGTCGATTTTGCAGCCATAGCTATTTTTAAGTCATTTTTAAATATTTAAATTAAACAGTGTATTTAACAAATAATTGTTTAAGATATTCGCTCTGAAATAATTTAATTTTAAACTGTTGGAATACCCCTATTCCTTTACAAAAATATCATTTGCATACCCTCTCTTTATTTTACCATTTAAGATATTATTGAATATGCCTCATACGGCCACACTGTTTTTTTTTTCCTCTTCCCTTTTGATCTTGAATTTGCTTGTGTAAAGTGGTGTTGCGGTGCATAACATAAAACATAAAATATAAAAACTTAAACTAAACTAATTGTGTTTTATTCGTAAATTACAACAGGTTATGGGCCCAGTCCATGCTATATAAACAATTGATTAGTGAAACAGTTTATTTTCAATTCCTTGTTAGGGAAAAGAAAAAGTTATTTCTCGAATTCCTAGAATTTTCAATTTCTTGTGAAATTCAGTTCAGTGAAGTTCGGCGTGCATTTAAAGAACAGTACAAAGAAAAATGGACAAGGCAAAACGAAATATAAAGCCATTTGATGGCGAGAAATACGCGATCTGGAAATTCAGAATTAGGGCTCTATTGACAGAGCTAGATGTGCTTAGGGTTATTGATGAAGAGGTGCCTCATGAAGTGGATGATCAGTGGAAAAAGGCAGAGCGTTGTGCGAAAAGTACGCTAATAGAGTACCTAAGCGATTCGTTTTTGAACTTTGCAACAAGCGACATAACGGCGCGTCAAATTCTCGG
>VNJN01007645.1:0-20402 GCA_008042485.1 Drosophila mayri
GAATCTGTCCAAAAGAACTTTTTGCTTTTCGCCCTCCGTGGCCTACCCTGGGATGCCAACCTTAGATTACCGTCTTACTCTAGTAGACTTCTCCTACTTAATCTACCTTCTTTAGCTAACCGTAGGACGATGCTTGGCGTCGTCTTTTTACATAAACTTATAAACGGTGATGTGGAGAGCCCCTACCTGCTAGGCCAGCTCAATTTCCATGTTCCCCGTCTTTCATGTAGAACTTTTATACCATTAGTAGTTCACCACTGTAGGCGTGAGTTTGAAGTGCATGAACCCTTTAGGGTTTTATGTACGGATTACAATCGTCTCTTTAGTAGTATTGAAGGCATTGATAGCCTTCAAAAATTAAAAACTGTATTGCTTGTAGTACTAGCCAGTAGTGTATCCTAATTTTTCCTCGTCCTTTTCTATTTTTTCCTTCTCTCGCGTCTCTCTAGTACGCGTTTCGTGCCGTACGTCACACGGCTGCGCCCCTCGGTCGGTTGGGCGGGAGGTGGGCGTGGGACTCGCGCGAAAAAATAAAAAAAACAAAATCCCCTTCTTTGTATTCAACATTGGTCTTCTTCTTTGCGTTGTAATAGTTTCATTCCTCAATTGTGACTTTGTTTGATTTCCCTCTGCCCTTTGTCTAAGTTGTTCCAATTTTTTTCTATTTTCCTCAAACAGCTTTTCATCTTCATCTAATCTTTCCTCATCTAATATTTCCTCATCTAATATTTCTTCATCTAACTTCTCTCAAAATTCATCACTATCCTCTCCTCTTTGTGTGATTTCAAATAAAATTTCACTTGGCAATTGCTTAATGCTACAATGAAGCGTAATATTTAATGAATATTCCACTTTTTCTACAATTACATCCCAATGTAATCCTTTTTCAGGCTCAGTTAGTTTCGCAATCATCGGTCCCAAAACTTCTATTAACGCGCTCGACTTGAACATTGGCCTGTGGTGCTCCTGTAGCAATCTTTATGTGCTTTATATTTCTTTCCTCACAAAGCACGCAAAATCCGCCGATGTAAAACAACTACCTCTATCTGATAAAATACATCGCGGTTTGCAATATGGCCGACAATAATCCGTTAACGCACTTAGCACTTCATTCGTATTTTTTGTTTTTGTCGTGTACAATCTAACAAATTTTGTAAATCCATCTATCACCACTAGGATGTGTTTCTTCGCTCTGCTATTGCTTACTGGCCCATAATAACCTCAAACGGCTTGTGCTCTTGAGGTATGCTGTGTAGCCATCCATCTCCTTTTCCCACTTTAGGCAAAAATGCTATACATTTCAAACAATTCAGAATGTGACCACAAACTTTCTCCTTCATGTTCGGAAACCAATAACTTTTACCAATGGCATCTAACATTATATTCCTTCCAATATGACCTTATTCGTGATGGTATTTGTACACCACATGTTGCTCCATCCGACTTGGTACATAAAAACGTAACTCGTCGTTATTACATTTCCTGTATATCACACCGTTTCTCATGTCAAACCATTTATGTTTCTTCTTTTCTAAAGTGTTCCTAATTTCTTTTAGCTTGCTATCTCTTGCCTGACAAATTATTAAATTATTCTCAAACGTGTTTGCACCTATTATCATTATGCTATTACACCTACTAAGTGCATCTACATGCTGCATCTGTTTCCCTGTCCTATGCTTAAGTTCATAGTCATACTCTTGTAACTTTAACGCCCACCTCGCAATTCTTGGATTTAAATCTATTTTGTTCAATGTTAGTGTTAATGAATTACAATCTGTTACGATTCCAAAATGTCTGGCTTGTAAGTAAATACTAAACCTTTTAAGTGCATAAATGATAGCTAAAGTTTCCAATTCGAAACTATGGTACTTGGCTTCCGTTGCCGTTGATCTTTTGGAGAAATAAAATATCGGATGCAGTTTCTTATCCTTCTTTTCTTATGGTCATATAGTGCCAGCACCGGTGCTGCAACTAACTTCTCTTTCAAAAGTGTAAATCAATCTAACTCCTGTTTTCCAAATTCAAACGTCTTGTCTTTCCTTAATAATGGTTTAGCTAATATCGAAAAATCTTTTATGAACCGACGAAAATAGGAACAAAGGCCTAAATAGCTTTGTCCTGCTTGATCTTTGTTCGGCATTGAAACATTTTTTGTCGCTTCTAATCCTTTCTCATTCGCCTAAATTCCTTCGTTCTCAATTCGGAAACCTAAATATTTTACTTTATTTTGTAGAAACTTACATTTATCCATTCTCAGCTCTAATGTATTCTCCACTTATCTCCAACATAATTCTTTTAATATCTCTAAATGTTCTTTAATATCTTGACTAGCAATTAAAATACCATCCATGTAAATTATCACTCTATTTGCTTGTATCATGTCCTCAAAAATAACATTTTCAAATCTTTGATATACCTGAGGTGCCGTCTTCAATTCCATTGGCATGCGCAAAAATTCAAACTGCTCTAACGGTGTTGTAAAAGATATGTATTTCACCGATTCTTGGTTAACGAACACAAGAAAGTATCCATTTTTTAAATCCAATTTTGTAAACACCGATTTTCCTACCAACTTGTCTAACAGATCATCAATCAGAGGAATAGGATTCTTAATCTTAATTATCCTTAATAATAATGTTATTTAACCTACGAAAATCAATACACAATCTAAGCTCTCCACACTTTTTATTGACTAACACTATCGGAGATGCATATTCAGACTTATTACTTTAAATGATTCCTTTGTCTAAATATTCGTCTAACAGTTTTTGCAATGATTCCCTTTCACTATATGACCATCGCCGGATGCACAGCTAAATGGTTTTGTACTTTCTAAACTTATACTAATCTCACACCTGTTCTTGGGTATCTCAGGTCGAGTCACCTGAATATACCCTTCCTCTAACAGTTTAATTTACTATATTCGAGGTTCATAACTACATCCATCCCCAATGTCATACACCCTATCTTTCTTCTCTTGTTCTTCCATATTTATGAGGAACATTTCTCTCTCAAACTTATACTCCAATACTCCTATTTGTTCTTCTACCCTGTTTGTATCTAATTTAGTAACTACATCGTCTTTACCTAACTTTGTACCTAAATTCTTTTCCGCTACACCTGCTCCCAGGACCTTTTTCACTAACGTTCTACCTAAAACATCTTCCTATAAATGTGTACCTAACCCTTTTTCCTCCTAACATGTACCCAAATTATTCTCTTCTACAATTGTTCCCAAACAATTCTCTCCTAAACTCGTACCTAAATTATTTTCTCCTAAACGTGCATAAGCAATTTTCTCCTAAGCTTGTACCTAAAACATTTTCTCATAACCTTGTCCCTATACCATTTCCTCCTAAACTTGTACCTAAAGTTTTTCTTAACCCATCCATACCTAAACTTTCTTCACCTACAGCTTTTCCTAAACTTTTTTCACCTAAACCTTTTTCTAACCTTTCTTCACCTCAACCTTTTCCTTAATATTCCTGCTGATTCGGCAAACTATTTTCTAATTTCCATACAATTATTGGAAATTACTTTTCTTTTTGATGTTATCTTGTAATCAGTTTCAATACCCTCCACCATAACAATTTTTAACGCTTCTATATCAATCTTTAGATCGCAGGCATCCATAAAATCTCTTCTCAGTACAATATTGCAGTTTAAAGACCCATCAGCCACTACAATTAATGTAAACCAAATCTTAATATCTTTCTTCAATATAAAACATAATATTTTGCCATAACTTTTTAATAAGCTCCTATTAATTCCCCAATAACTCTCTTCCTGTGGTTCTAACTTAGTATTTGTTGGTAAATATGAACGTTTTATCAATGGGACTGGGCTTCCAGAGTCATTAAACACTCAGTAATAATTGGCTGCTTTGTATTTTCCTCACAAAAAAATTTAAATATTCTTAGATATTTATTCTTCTTCTTCTTGAGACATACTGCAGCTTGATGATCCTCCACTCCGCATCTGTAGCACGACCTTAACGACCATTTGGTCTTGGTGAACTCCATTCTACAGTGTCTATTCCCATTCCAATCAAAACCACGGGTCTCGCTGCTCGCTGCCACCACTCTTGCTGCAGGCACCTTTACTGCTAACGGTGCCTTCGGTAGCAGCCTAATGTCTGCGAATCCCCTTAACACTCTTCCAGAGCTACCAAAGCAGTGTAGCCTCGCTGATGTTCGTAGACTCGGCACTGGGCCCTCTACAAGTTCATCCAATAACTAGTCTTTATCCATTCGAATACTTCGCGCCCACTTTCATTTTTCTTCAAAATAAATGGCAAACTGCTCCTCCGATGACCAACTTCGTTCTTTGAACTTGTGCCGCGTTCTGCGTTCGACTCGCTACTTCCAAACGGCGAACAGTGGCGCCTTTCGAACATTTAGCATTGCAAAAATCAAAAAAAGTCATAGTCTCAAAAACGACAGAGAATTTCAAAACGATTCAAATTCCGTTAAGAAAAAAATTTTCTGACCTTTTGTAGAAGTTATGAGCATTCAATGTTAAAAAATATTTCCATTTTTGCAACACACAAAACAAAAAGAGCAATTGGTTGACTTTTAGGTAAATTACACAAAAAATAGACAACCAATCGGACTGATTTTGGTTTTAAATTATAGATACATTCATAATCTGTAAATTAAACAAAAAAAACGGCAGTTTGGGTTTGGCTTGTACAGGTAAATCGTTACCTGTCAGGTGTTCATTATTAACGCCTTATTCTGCCCAAAGTAGTCTAGAACTTTTGAAGCACTACAGAGCACTCACCTACAACTACAACTAGGTCAGTTCCGTGTAACTTTCCTGAACCAGAATCCGTTTCGAAAGTCTGCGTTAAGCTGCGATTCCACCTTTGGCAGCAAATCTAGTAAAGCAACTCATGGTCAAAAAACACTACAAATGGGTGAAAACGCTTCAGGGGTACCGTAGCGCGCAAGGGCATTTGCAGCGTTAAAATGAATTTATTTTGTTTTGAACGATGATGACGGATGAGGAATCAAATGTTTATAGTCCAGAAATACTTCAGCTATTCGAAATTTCCTCAATATATGTTTATTGTTACTCAAAATGTTAGAAAAATGTCAAAAAAATAAGAAAAATCGAAAGAAAAAAAATATATATAATAAATAATATTAAAATATTTTGATTTATTTTAGCAAATTAATAAAAAACGGATTTATTTTAATAATTGTTTTCTATGATAAAATTAGATTTTTTGCTGTTTAAATTATTCGATTATCTTATTTGGTTCAAAAGTTATGATTTTCGCAACGCGAAATGACAAAGAGGCGCCACTGTGCGCCGCCCTTAACTCGTTCAACAGTTTACTTAACTGCCTTTCAAATCGCCCTGCGTCCGCATGTAACCACTGCATCGATTTCCCTTTTAGATTGCTTAGCAGCAAGACACGCTGTTGCATGTCAGATAGATTATGAAACGCTGATATATTTTCCCACTGCTCAATTCAAGAATGAACAGCAAACTTCATCTCCGAAATCCGTTAACATTTCTCGGGCCATGCTGAAAGCAAGCGACGAAAAATTTTGTGTCTCGCTGTCGCTGTCTCTGTCAATTCGACTTCCTTCATTTTCGGCTTCTTCTGCACCGTTGTTGCCATCGCCGCCTTCGCCTGTGCAGCTATATTCGTTGTCTCTGCCTCCATCGGTCTGTAAGTTTCTTCCCCGTTGCTGTTCCGCCTTCTAGGAACCGTTATTGCTGCCGCTGTTTTCACGTTCAATCTTGTCATTCGTGGAATTGATCTTCGAGCCGATCTGGCGATTCAAACTCTCCAGAGTCTTCTGTGCCTTCGCAATTTCATCCCGTAATGTTTCCAGAGTTTTCTCACCTACATCCAGATCCCTGTCGCTGTCTTCGCTCAGCTCCTCCGATTCTGCCACATCTTGCGGCATGCTCAGCGCCGACATGCTTCTTCGCACGTCGGCTGGAACTCCCGCCAGTCTCGCGAACAGCTCTACTTTCGGACCCTTCGTGGACAACCCTAACTGCTCCAGCCATTTATATTCATATCCATTCCGCTTGGATCACTTCTCACTTATGTAGGCAAAAGAACATTCGTATCCCACTTCTGAGATTGTGACAATATTAATTAGTTTTTATTATTCTTTTGTTCACTTTATTTTAGATCTCTTTATTTCAGTTCACCTTTTTATGACTTGCTTCTTTTACAGCTTTATCGAGAGTGCTGCTCGCACTCTAAAACAACCGCCATTTTCTGACTGTCGATCTTTTTCTCTCGCTCTCTTGCTCTTTTGAAAGCGTAATCCCAAAGAGATAGATCCTACCAATCCTAATAGGCCTGATACAATATATCCTAAATTTACAAAGTTACTAGCAAGGTGCCCGCAACTTTGCTTGCGGTGGATAATTCCCTTAAGCGAAAGTTTTTTTTTTTTTTTTTTTTGAATAGACCTAGAGCTTCAGGAAAACTACCATATAAACCCCTTTCAGTATCAGAATTCACTCGGTTACATTTCTTATTGTTAATTGATCTATATAAGTTTGATTTTTCTTAAAAAGAAAGAATAATCAGCTACAACTTAATCATCGTGATAATCGGTTTCAGTTATATATATAGATGATGACTTCCCCTTCAACTTTCCCAAAACCCAGCGGAGGGAGTGTGAGAGCGCAGTCGGTTAGTTCAATGTTTGTGTATAATTTCAATGAATTATTATTCCGATTTAAGGCTCTTTTAAGTTGTTTTAAATGTGACCTAGACCTTCGGGAAAACCTATATGAATCCTTAAAGTTAAAGTTAAAGCTAGTTGACTTAGATCAGTATTTTTTGCCATTGTCAAATGTCTAATTTCTAGTTGACTTAGATTAGTGTTATTTGCCGTTATAAAAAAAAGGGAGAGGTTTTTAGATTTTCTAAAATCGATCAAAAATAGTAAACATAGAAATATTCAATATTAAATTAAATTAAATCTTTATTATGTCGAGGACTACATTTTGGCCAAATATCGCTTCGCAATTTTGGGTTTTTTGCCACTGGAAGAAAATGGGGGCATGTTTGTGGTCAAAATAAACCATAGCAAATTAGTTTAGTATTAAAGGAATTGAATGGTAACAAATTTTAATATGGTCATTAATTGGTTTTTACGGTGTGTTGTTCTTGGTATTCTACTGTCGGGACACCCTACTGTATGTCCACCTTGCTTCTTTTATTTTCCTGATTGTTCCTATGGAAGCTATAGGATATAGTCGGCCGATTTTCATGAAATTAAAACCGAAATTCAGGAATAATATAAAACGGCTAAATCTCGACTTTGATGAAAATATGTTTAAAACTGACAAAGTTAAAATTTTTTTTCTAAAAATTGTCCGATTGTTCCTATGGCAGCTATATGATATAGTCGTCCGATCCGACATATGTACGAGTGAGAGTATATTGAAAACTAACTGCAAAGTTTCATTCAGATAGCTTTAAAACTGAGGGACTAGTTTGCGTAGAAACGAACAGACGGACATGGCTAGATCGATTCGACTGTTGATCCTGATCAAGAATATATATATATACTTTATAGGGTCGGAGATGTCTCCTTCACTTCGTTGCAAACTTCTGACTAAAATTATAATACCCTGCAAGGGTATAAAAAGAATCAAGGTCGGTTTCGGCTTGTAATGGTAAACTTTTACCTGCCAGGTGTCTACCACTTTCTGTCTAAAGTAGTATAGAACTTGTGAAGCTGCCAAAAGCTGGACCAGAATCCGTTTAAAAAGTCTATAACTTGTAAGGACACTCAGAGTAAAAAAAAGAACGAAAAAGTTTAAGGGTTGTGTTTTAATTTGAATGATTTTAAAATGAAGTTTTATGAAATAAAATCAAATTATCCTCCCAAATGAAAATCAGGTGCGCAACTAAGTTCTCGCTGTTTGTAAGTTGTAAGTAAGAGTTGCGCGAGGTGAGCTCCATAAAGCGTACGGAAAACATTTTCTGAGCGAAACGACCGAGGCATGATTGATTTCGTCGCTTCAAAGACGGTGATTTTGATGTTGACCGAACCAAAGACATTACAATCACTAAGATGAGGAACGTCCATAGATTTGTTTTGCAATATGAAACTACTTTTTTTATGGCAACGACAATCGCTCTCTATCCGCTTTCATAAAGTTGAGAGCGCAAAAATATAAAAATACAATGCGCTTGTTTGTATGAGTAAACACAACAAGAAAGTGTGTATGATGCGGTGGAATATGTGTGCACACAAACAGTCGACTACTGTCGTGGTATGCGTACAAGAGAGCTGCTATCTCTAGAGTGCTTTCTCACTGGCGTTTAAATAAAATTTGAGAGAGCCTGGAGCCAGTTCAAAAGCCAGCACGAAAAAATCGTGTGCAAAAAAATCGTATGGCGTTACGCATCTTGTATATTCTAATGTCTTCGACCGAACGTCCTCGTGAAGGAAGGCCCAAAACCTTCGAGATATTAATTGGATGCCTTGCTCGAAAAGGATTCGTGCCATCACTGGGGAACGGTATCGAAGTCAATTGATGCTATTGAGCCGAGCACTACGCAAAAACGGCCACAATACGAGGAGAGGCAGTTTTACTGCATAACAACGCTCGGCCTCAAGTTGAAAAGCCTGTTATGAACTACTTGGGTACGCCAAAATGGCAAGTCCTACTCCACCCGCCATATTTTCCAGATATTGCGCCGTCTGATTTTTACTCGTTCCGATCGATGGCACATGGCCTGGCTGATCAGCAGTTCAACTCATATGAAGACATCAAAAAATTGCTTGATTCGTCGATAGCCTTAAAAAGACGAACCATTCTGGGGTCAGGGTATTCGAACTCTGCCAGAGAGATGGAAAAAAATTGTGTCTAGCGATGGGCAACATTTTTCAATGATTCAGATGTACGAGTTTTTTTTTTATAATAAAGGTACATTTAGATCTGAGTCACCATATTTTGTACTATGTTCCAGGGCTACAAAGTAGCAAAAAAAAAAAAAAAAAAAAAAAAAAAAAAAAAAAAAAAGGCCCAAAAAGCAGCAGGACCTTACCTTTGAGATTTGAGAGGAAACTATGGAGTGGAGACTAATGTTATATAAGAAATTGAAAGGCAAGTAAGTACGTTTTAACATCAAAATCGAAGACTGGCTTTTGGTGGTTCACGAACTGGAAGCCATTGTGCAAGTCGACAATGAACCCAGAATAGGAAGGCTATCAAAACATATGGAGGAGTGCTCCGATATGATTCGAAGGAAGGTTGATGAGACCACAAACTCTTTCTCCAAAGTGAATTTGTCGGAAGCACTGGCCATTAAATATACACAGGATCATCAACGGACTAAAGCAACGATAACCACATCTGTAGCTAGAGAAAATACAGTTCGGTTGCAAAGGCGAATCTTTTACAGTATTCCGACTCCAGCATAAAACGCCAGCATAATAGAATTTAATGTTATGTACAATGTACAATGTACATATGTACAATTATGCATATAAATACGAGACATTACGGACGTCTTTAATGAAACATGGAGCAGATTTATTACCTGAATACAAACGGATTAAGGCTGCAAAAAAATGCAACATCAATTAATACAAAGATTACTGAAGTCTTTAAAAAAACTTCTTTGCAGGGTCTGATGAACCACACAGCGCAACGCCTATTTAAGATTATTCCGGATAATGTAGATAATTTGCCAGACAAAATGCAATTGGTCAGTAAATGGGCCTGCGATGGATCATCTGGACATAGCATTTATCAGATGTGGGGGTTAATTTTTCTTATTTTTTTCGAGATTTACGCTGAGTGCAGCCATTGGTTCACACCATTCAATCTTAGGTCGTTTTGTAGCTTTGTGTATCCACTTTCAATCGACAAAAATTATTTTTTTGATTTTGCGTTAACGTGTTAGTTTTTTAGAGTTTTTAAAAGGGCCAACGCCAATGCCGAGCCGTATAAACCGCATTTGTGGCGAAGAGAAAAACACTTTTTAAAATGTTGCTTTCTCTGGCTTCCCTAACAAAAACGTTTTTTGACTGAGGACGAAAAAAATATCTAGCATATTTTGAGAACCCCAAAGGAAAAAGATAAGGGTTGACCCAAGTCAATCATCGATATCCAAGGCAAAATTAAATCCCAACAAATGGTCAATTTGTACCATTCATTGATAAAAAAGATACTAGAATGGGCATCAAGTCACTGACATGATTTTTCAGCATGGTAAAGCCGCCTCGCATACAGGGAAAACATGAAAAAATACACGATTTTCACGTGTGGCTGGAAACTTTTGGTCCCCGTCCTACTCACAGAACCTGGATCTATCAGTGAACAATTTACTTTCAAAAAAAAATTAAGAATTATTAACCGCCACACTTGGTACAAGCAAACAATAATTACAGATGATGCAACAATCTCAAATGGGAATTTGGTTATGCCATCAGTTGTTCCTTTGCGGCTAATATCAGAGGAAGTTTTGCATTGAAGAAACAATAGGCCGGCCATCATCTGTACATAATTGCCGTCCAATTCGCAATAGAATCCACGGAACTGTTCAGGTCAATTGTGCAAAATTTTTAAACAGAACTTGATGCAATTAGATTGATTGTTGTCGAGAACCAAGAACAAAATTTTTTTACTGCAGCTTCACGTTTCACTTGATCATGGTGGATGGAAAAGTGAATAAGCAGATATATCCAAATCGACTTTAGCATATCTGATTCGAAAAAAAAACCTGCAAAGAACTTTGGAAACTTGAATAATTCTACAACAGAGGAGGCAAACTACGATTACAGAGTCCCACCTTTACACGCCCGGATATACATATTATTGAAATCGGCGTATATCATTTCACAGGACAACGAAAACTGGCATAATAAAAACTTGACAACCAAGAAAAATTAAAATATAAGATAATCTCGTATACAGGAAGCGTTTTCTAAGCAACTTGGACTCAAAATGGACTGCTCGAAACTCGGATATGGGAACTCAAAAGATGGAGATACTTCGCGGAGATTTGTTGACAATTGTCATGTTGCAGTCGAAATCACTTAAATCGCCGAGGAAGTCATTCAAAGATTTGGTGCATTTTAATGCGGGTCAAAAAGTGGTCAACATTTCATTTTATCTATAAAAAACATGTAAAGAGTATCGTCTAAAAATTTCAAGTCGATCCGAGCAAAACTAACTGACATATAATTTGTTAACGCTCTGACTTGGAGACACGTTCGCATAGCAGGTATATGTAGACGCGATTGAAACTATAGAAAAGAATACGAGGAAATAAACAACCGGCGAGCTACCCGGTTTGTTTGCCTGCATGCGATCTTGGAAGATAAGGATTAAAGTTTTTAGTGTAGGAAGACTATCAGCAATTGAGATTACCGAATACAAATCATTATAACTTGCACACAGTACTCTTAAAGGATCATGCAGTTCATAGGAGGTTCTACAGTGGCGCAAAACTAAGGGTATGTACGATCTAGTATTTCTACTCGGAACGTGGAAATTGATCTGGCCTAACAAGTCAGTACTTTCACGTCACCGTTAATAAGGTTGTAAATGAAGGTAATGCCTAGCATAGATCTACAATTGGCTAGGAGGGTAAGTTAATTAGGAGAAGTCTACTATAATAGGAGAGTAATCTCTGGTCAGCATCCCAGTTTAAACCGCGTAGAGCGAAGAGCAAAAAGTTCTTTTGAACCGATTCAATGCGTTTACTGTGGACCCCATACTGTGGGCTCCAAACGCAAGATCCATATTCTAAGATAGGGCGAACTAATAAAAGTTTTAGTTACATAGAGGTCATCGAATTCTTTTCTTTAATAAACACTGTAAGAGTTCTACCTCAAACCAAAGCTTTTACTCATGCATCAGAGGCTGTCTCTGTGTCTTCAGACCCTCATCAACCACACTAACCCGTCCAGCTAGTTCCAAGTGGTAGTTGCGACAATTAAATAGTTAATGCACTATCTGCCAGGCATCTAAGCCTCCTCACAAACATTTTAGTGACCCCGACGAATACGTCAACCTTGATACGTCAATCACAAAAAAGAACCTGTAACTCTTGGGATCTTCCTGATTGATCTCACTCTCCAAAGAAACATTTTGGTGAGCCCTGACACACAGCAAATTGTCCTGAATACGTCAAAGTCACAGGAAAGTTTACGTAACTCTTCGGAATCTTCCTGAATTTGTCTCTTGCCATAAAAAAATTTGGTGAGACCAACGGGGAAAGTTTCGAAACTCTTGGGAACCTTTCAAGACGCTGTCATCTAGAACTGTTTTCTAGAACTCGGAATTCTAGAAATCCCAATTCTATTGACCATTTGTTGATTCCTTTGACCACGAAGTAGGAGCGTATCCAGCTGTCAAAGCAAAAACAAGAAGCAAGCAGTCACAGAGGCGTTAGACTTGCAGATGAGATCGAACAATTAGTCCGATACTAGTATCTCCCAAGCAACTAAGGGAGCAACTAGATCAGATCCAGGAACATATCCTACCATATCAACTGATTCCTTTATCATTGGATAATGTTATCCAACTGTACAAAATCATGCATGCCAAAGGCAGCACACCGACAACTAAAGGCAATAGTTTATGCACTATCTGCCAGTCATCTAAGCCTCCTGACAAACAGGCTAGTTAGAAATATCAAACAAAGGTCAAACACACAAAACAGCGAGGAAAAACTGCGTGTATGATAAAATGAAAGAGTGGAAATAGGAAAAGATGCCAAATGGGAAAACAATTCGTGAGTTATTTGGTAAATACTAAAATAAACAGAAATTATATAAAAAGGGGCGAAAGTGAATGTTTTTTTTTTTTGTTACATGTAATTTGCAGCTACTGTTATCTATTATTTATAAACAATCTAAAGTAGAGATTATTTCTAATTATTCTTATTCCTGTCTAATTTAATAAGCGGGTAGGTAGCTTCCTTAATGTGACCCTTCTCAGGCGACGTCTGTTTCTTCTTCTCCTGACCAATGCTCTTGCCAGCGGGTCTGAATGAGCCAGTAGTTTTGCTCGATGACTTATTGCTATGGAATTAATAACATCTCCAATAGCTGGAATCATTAATTCCCTCAATATTCCTGATAAACCACTCAGCGTTGGTGATACGCCTCAGGAATTTGGCCTGGTACACCTGTATCTTTCTTAGGTGCGTCCTGGCCGCTGTGACAGGCGCCAAATCGGTGTTAACAGACTCGCATGTTTGCTTCAAATGAGCGAAAAAAGTCTACCTCTTGTCCAGAACAAGTCCAAGATATCCATGCTCCGTTAGCTGTGGTAAGAGCTCTCCATGAAGGAAAACATCCGGGCATGTTCCTCTTCTTAGGGTAAATGTGACCACCATACATTTTTCTATATTAATGGCAACATTCCATCTACATGCCCAGTTCTCAAATCTCTTCAGCAAAGTCTGTAGCTTATCCGTCATCCGCATATGTTGCTATACAACACATACGTTCTGAATTCATATGCAAAGGAGCATCGTATGCAAACAAATTGTATAGCGTCGGTCCCAGAATACTTCCCTGTGGTACTTCAGCATGTATCATCATTGCATTTCAGGTTACACCATCTTGGATGACTTGGAAGCTTCTTCGTTTTAAATAGTTTCTTATTATTTCAAAGAGCTGCGGTGCTAGTGCTCTTTGACTTTTGACAAAAGCCCCTGATGCCAGACACTGTCAAAAGCCTGCTGGATATCCAAAAAAGCAGCTACTGTGTACTGCTTCTTCTGAAAACCTTCTGATATAAAGTCAACCACGCGGTGGAGTTGTTCAGGTGTACCATGTCCTTTGAGGGATCCGAACTGATGTCTGGGAATCGCTTCAATAACCTCTGGAATCCTCTGTATCCTGTCCAAAATACATCGCTCGAAAACCTTGGCAAATATAGGCAGGAGACTCATCGGCCTATAGTTTTCTACGTCGTGACAATTCTTCCCTTTCTTATGGATTATCACCACATTAGCATGCTTCCAGGAGGTCGGGAAATGTCCTAGTCTAAGGGCTAAATTATATATCAGGACCAAAAACAGAACTGCCTTAACCGGAAGGAGTTTGGCAACTCTACTGGAAATGCCGTCCGCTCCTGGCGACTTCCGGTTCTTCAGTTTTTTTTTATCTTGACCTGCATTTCCGGGAGCAGAATAGGAGCAACAGGGGGACCATTTGCCAACGAGGCATTGACCCGCTCAACCATCGCAGCAGAGGAGGTAGCGAAGAGAGTGAAAAGGTCCTCTAAGCTCTCAGCAAACACCTCAACACGATCTTGCGGGGACTTGGCCCAAGTCCCATCTTCTCTTTTTACAGGAAACTTCGGAGAAGCCTGCCTCCTCCAACTCCTTATCCAACCGTTTCTGCCGCAGAAGATTTAACAACTTCACCCTGTTACCCAACCTTCGATAGACCCTCAGTACAGCTACATAATGGGACCTTGCATACATCCTCCTGAGCCGGTGTTTGAACTCAATGAACTCCTAAGCTCCGGGGGAAGAGGAGGGCAGGACCTGAACGAGAGACTGCTGGTGGGCGCAGCAAGCTCCGCTGCAGCAATGACTACTTGCTCCAAAAGCAAGGCAGCATCATCCACATCATCCGCAGTGTGAATCTCCATTTCCAGGTGAATGTAGTCCTCCAGCAACCTCTTAAACCTGCAGACATCAGATCCAAAAGGAAGCAGCGTCCTTTTAAAAGTGTAGGCCGATAATGAGCGGAATGTGATCCGAGCTGAGCTCAATGGAGTTTTCAATAGTCAGCCTACAACCTTGAAGACCTTTCAAGAGTGCGAAATCCAAAGCAGAGGGAGTTCCGCCATTACAGGGGAAACAGTAGGTTCTTCCTGTGGCCAACACATCCGCTCCTCTCCTATCCGCTCTGACACTGCCCCATCTGCGATGCTTAGCATTAAAATCACCTCCGATAATAGCTTTGTCTCCATAAATGTTTAGCACGGCCTCAAAGCCATCACATGTAAAGGCAGGACGAGGCGGCAAGTAAACCGCAACCACATCCAGTTCACCCATGTCATAGCTGAGCACAATCCTCGCCATCTGTAGCAGTCCCAACCGTATCGGGCTTTGCTGGTAACAAGTCAGGCCGTGCTTAACTAGAATAGCTGCTCCGCCTCTAGAAATCGCACCCGGGAAGTCCGCCCTGTGTAAACTGTAACCTGGAAAGCTTATGTACTCTCCGTGCTTAAGGTGGGTCTCAGACACCAGCATTATATCAATGCAGTGCCCAGAGAGGTACACCAGAAGCTCCTCCCGATTGGCAAGGAGACTTATGCCATTCCATATGCCCACCTTAATGATTCCCATGAGCGATATTCATTCCAGCTTGTAAATCTCGCACCCCCAGCGATATGGTGGTTAAGGCGGCCAACTGTACCACAGAGTTTTTTAGGAAAAGAAGCATAGTCATTACCCTTGTCATATCCCAAACAGGGACAGCGTTGGAAGGCTGCTGGGCATTGCTAGCCCTACCACGGCTTCCTAGCAACGGGAAATCATCGTGCAAGTCATAAGCTGCCTGCCTAAATCCAGGAGGATTGTTTCTTACTCCCAGATTTGAAGTAGGCTGGAACTGCTGCGCTCTTGTCCTACTGGCATAAGAAACCCCAGACTGCAGCATAGCGAAAGGCACCGTAGACTCCCCATTATAGGCAGACCTTGAAGAGTTATGAGGCTGCTGCATCACCTTAGGGAGAACATAGTGCATAAATGCGGCATTTTTTTATCATATGCATCATGATTGTCACCACAATTGGCACAGCAGAGGTCAGCTGCAAATGAGTAAAAGAAAAAGACAACACTCAAATGATTTGTGTGCTGTAAGCACTCGGTGTGAGACACACCAAATCAATACGGTACTCTTTGTCTGCGGGTGCCAATCGCACTTGTATCCGAAGCGCAGGCAAGAAGTAACCACAAATACCCATAGAAAAAAAGGGTTGTAGCAAAAACACACATGGATGACGTCACAGTCACCCAAGTATCATCGAGATACTCGAGTACTCAAGTGTTTGTGACGTCATCGCGTTCTTCGTTGATCCTTTAACCCTGCAAACATTTTGGCGAAATCGCCAAGAAGACACTTCCGCTATTAAAATGGTTTGCTGGGTAACAATCAGCGTCTGAGCAAAAAAAAAAAAAATGATTGGGTGTCTGAGATACTCGAGTGTTATTCTACGACTACCAAAAATACTGCAGTGTCTGAGATACTCGGTAGCGGATATACTCGAGTATCTGAGGCACTCGATATTTGGCCAGTGCACTTGGTGTGTGAGTTACTTGCGCAGTTCTCTGGTGCCTAACCAACTTAGAGATCAACAGAGCCTCCCTGTTGTTTACAGCATGCTTGAGGTCAACGAACCAGACATTTTGTCTGGCCTGCTCAGTGACTACGTCCTGACTCCCTTGGCGCCGGGCACGGTTCGGGGGGTTATACAGATTAACTATCGTATGCCCCAGCTTAGAGAACTCATCCATAATAAAGTTCCTCGGCGTGGCGATGGACATATTCTTGATAACCATCCTGAACGGCCTGTCCTCCTTAAGACAGAAATGAGTATATGTAACATTCTTTTCTGTCAAAAACCTCGTTATTATACGGTGAGTCCTTAGCATAAAAGCGCAGGTCTCCTGAACGAACAATGCGAAGTTCAAAGCCATCATCTTCGACCACCTGGAGGAGCTCATTCTCCATCGCCTCCACGTTGTTAACATTTGGCACTGTGATCGACCTTGGCTTGGCCTGGGCGACAGGAGCAGGGGTAGCTTCCGGCTGGGAGATAGCAACCCTCTTCCCAACATTCAGAAATGCATTTTCCACGTCAACATCTTCCACAACATCCATATTTTGCCGCAGAACATCCATATCAAGGGCAGCAAATCTATTTGTATTATACGGTTCGCTGGTTATGGCCTTTGTACACATTGCGTCCACAATAGGTGCGCGCCTCTTACTAGACGACCTCTTCTGGACGGTCTGCCATCTCGGCTGGGGATTTTGAAAGAGTTCCCCAGGAGCGGCTCCTCTACATTGTGGAAGTGCTGTGGACTCATTAGCGTCCAGAACTTGTGCCGAGCTCAACTTGCTCAACGATATGCTGGAGAGCAAGTTTTTTCCGTCAGAGTTCGTCTTACCCGCCAGTCCTTTGTTGGCCTCAACGAGCTGAATTTGCCATTCTCTTGCTTGTCGGGAGGTTGAAGGTTGCTCCGAATCAATTCGAACCGTCGACGCCCATTGGGGAAGTGTCTCAGATTTTGGAGCATCTATGTCTTGTTCCGCGCTTGGTTTGATCACCTCCTTGCTGCGGAGCGAGTAACTATTGCTTGGGATACTCTTACTCTTAACTATATAACTTCAGTAGTTTATCAATGCGCTCTCTCAACTGGGTGGGAGATGGTGGTCGTTCACTGCCGCTCGGAACCGATGGTACCGTTGTCATAGTTGAAAGGCTAGTAGAAACTGCCGAGGTGCTGGCAGCCGTAGTGGACGTAGTGGAGGCAGACATCGTCAACATAATTGGCCTCACAATATTCGATGAAATACGCAACTTGGGTTGCGAGGTTTTACATGAAGTGCTGCTACAATCCACGGTATCACTCAGAGGGCCTTGTAGTGGAGTTTACTTTTTGCTCTCCATTGTTGGAGATAATTGTTTTAAACAGTAAAGAAAATTTTGAGAGAGAATTCAAAATGATTTTTCTGTCACTGACAGAAAATGCTTTTTGGGTATTTGTTTATAGTAGTGTATAATTTTGACAGATAGAAAAAAAATGGACCTAAAATAAGCCAAAATATTTAAGCTTTTTACGGGCACACACGCAGACCCGCATTGATAAGATCCGCTCACGATAACTCCAACAGAGACCTGCAGCTCCTTGGCTGCCGGCCAGCCACGCACGTTTGCCAAAATAAGTTATAATTGCTTTTGATGTTTGGTACTCTCTTTGCCATACAGCCGAAAACTGAAAACCGAGAAGGCGAGCACTTTTATGTAAGCCACAGATGTGGACTCGTTATTTTTGTGGACTTTCTCAACCAAATTTTATTCGAGAAAAAAAAAGTCGCACCGAACGTCCGGTGAAAAACACGTCCGTACACAATGACACTGGTGCGTCAAAACTCCTGACATTTCAACCGAGGACTGCAAGGTACTGCACATTTTGACCCGAATACCCACCCAAGGAGAGGGGAAAATGTGCAGTCCTCCACGAAAACGAGGTATGAAAAGATGGCTTGGGGCATGGTTAGAATATACTTGTGCATCAAAAAGCAGGGGATGCTGGAGTACAACCACAAAATGAGCAAAATATTGTTGCCGGAACTCTTTACCCGTAAGAAATAGTTTTCAAACTAGATTAATGTCTCATTGCAGGTCTGATAACCTGACTGCGGTAGATAGCAACTGGAAGCCTCTTCTGTCATTTTTCTGCTGCAATGCAGCTTTTCCAAAAGAGCTCAGGAGCCAGGTAAAAGCCAGTTCGAAGGTCCAGCAACTGCTCGTAGGTGCACATGCCAACGTGCACTATAGCGTTTAGCGGAGTTACAGAGCTCAGTCTTTCTAAGACTTAATATATAATACTAACATACATATATGTAGCAAATTTAGGGGAGCAGCACACGTTAGTAGGTCCCACTTGGACTCAAACGTGCAAGATTTTACACTTGTAGGCGGAGAAAGTACTATTATATTAGAGAGGAGAATCTTCTTAATTCGAACACTCTCCAAAACGAACTGTCTTCAGAATACAGAATACTAACTAGCGAATGTTCAAAAAAGCAATCGCGACTTTTACGGGCATAGTAAAATCCGAGGGAAACACAAATAAAAACGTATCCAAGAAATTCCTAGACGTATACAACCAGAAACCAGGACGCAGATGGCACTACATAGCTACTAAACTTATGCATGAATGTATTCATATCTAGCCTCATCGAATTGAATATGATTTTTACATTCATTCATTCATTGTTGTACAGTATATATATTACAATCTATTGTATTATAGAGTGGGCCATAAAAATTAGCACACCATTTTTATTGTTCGCACTTTTAGTATATGACAATACTCCTTTTCTAAAATCTTGTACATCCAGCGAAACAGATTTTGTGCGCTTTTATACAACTGTACAGATGTATTGTATTTATTGTGTTTATTAAACTTTAACATAAAAATCGATTGCATGGAAAACTAGATGAAACAAGATGGACATACAGTCGGGCGTCCCGACAGTAGAATAGCCTGTACCATTACAACGCGCGTGCCAAAATTATATGAAAGGAGATAAGACAAAAAACGGAAAGAAATGTACATATAATGCAAATGTCTTCCACTTTAAGATCAAGGTCAATAGCTCAGTGGGTAAAACTTCATATATGTTTTGTGTGTAAGCCAATGGTCCGAGTTCGATTCCTGCCGCATGGGGTGAACAAATCTTTTTTAGTTTTAAAAAAATTAGAAGGTTTTTAAATACTATAATTATTTTGATTTCCAGGAAAAATTAAAAAAATATATATTGTTAAAATTATATATATAAAAAAAAAGTACTCGTCGCAGACGGGACTTGAACCCGTAACAATTTATTTTATTTGACATAAAAACATTTCGGGTTGACTGCAGCTTAGACAACTGCACCACGAACCAATTCGAAAAATGTAATCTTAATTTCATAAAAGTGTGAACATAACTAAAATATATAATAAACGTTTTGATTTATTTGGATTGAATTCAAATTAGTTGTAGAACATTTCCAAAAAATTACGACCACTGCAAATATGGTAAACAAAAAAATGTGACTCCTCTCAAATATTTATAACTAAATATTATCTAAAAAGAATTTTTTATAAAATGTTATATATAAAGTCATAGGCATAAAGTTTCTATCACTGTACAGGAATTCAACAGTAAACTCTATACAATGCCTAGACTTAATACAAATTTTACTGTTCTCATTAAAAATTTTATAAATTTGGTGTGGGTAAAAACACTGGGTAAAACACTGGGTTATGGGTGCATTCATGCATAAGTCGAATCCCAACCTTGAAGCATCTCAACTGCACGTGTCTGGCCAAAGAGCAGGAAATAATAGGATGCCCCAGTACTGGCACTAGCAGATGGTTCCAAAAGGATGCCAAGCGAATTTTTTGTCTTCGCCTTAAACATGGGGTGCGTGTTGCTCTTGGTCGTTTGTAAACAGATTATCCAGATAATTATAAATTCTATTAGTTGCAGTTGTTGGTGTTTTTTTTCATTACTTTAAGGATTTATATGGTAATTCTTCTGAAGCTGTAGGTCAATTCTAAAAAAAAAACCTGTCGGTTAAGGAAATTAACTACCGCAAGCAAAGCTGCGGGCAACTTGCTAGTATAAATATTTAAATCAATTAATGGTT
>VNJN01007647.1:0-17403 GCA_008042485.1 Drosophila mayri
TTCGAACCCGGGACTCTCCGGTTCTCAGTCCAGCCGCTTACACACCGCGCTACGTTGCCAATTTAATGTGTAACGTCGATATGCAGATAGATGCATATTGCTATGTCATCAGCGCGCTGCTTATAAACTGTTTGCTAACTGCTTAGTTACTGCTTGTTAAAAAAATATCCCAAAAGGGAAAGGGGGATTTCTCTTTCGGGAAATAAAAAAAATATCCCATACAAGCTGCTGGCAGCTTTTCATTATGAGCAGCTCACATCATGAAGCGAAGTCCGACTGGGTCGCTGCATGCCATGAGCTGCCCTTAACAATATGGGAGATGAAGAAGGCAAGGAGCAATACAGTGATACAGAATCTTCCACCTACACTTGAAATCGATTCCAGAAACCAAGAATTTAAAATTTCGTTGTCCAACACGTACCTCCATAGTCAATAGCTTTTTTAGAGTAATTTTCCAGCTAGTTTTTTGGGCTTTTGTTTCCTTCGCACAAGTTTTTCCAGTTTTGTCCCTTAATTACAAAATCTGGACAGAGAATTTTAAATGGGGATCAAACAATTCTGCAGGCTCTTAGGCTATGGTTTCAAGCCATTTATTTGGCTGGCTATGCTATTCGGCGTCTGTTTTCCTCATTTCGTATTCCTGAGAAAAAAAAATTGAATACATAGGCCGAATAAAAATTTCGGCCAATTACCTTAGCTATGTATGTAACTATTTATAGCTATTTTTCGCAAAGCAAGCGAGCGAGAGATCAACATCGAGAGTTAGAAACTCTCTGATAAACTGTGGAAGAAGCCAGTCGAAGTAAGTGAACGAATAAAGTTAACGAAAAGACGAAAATAATAATGACTTACAAATACTGTCATAATTGTGAATAAAACTTTCTCCGAACAATTTCGATTTCAGTATAGTATTTGACTCGGTTAACCATTGTTTCTTTGTTAGAAAACTCAATTTAATGGTTGAAATCCCATTGATTTAGGTGGAACTATACTGGCAGGATGCTTTTTAAAAATTACTGCCTAATGTTATCCGCGTCACTTCCGGGGTCCCGAAGGGGTGCTATTTGGGTCCCTTATTATCGTATTTAAATTATTTGTTAACGATCTTCCCAAAGTTCTTACTAACTAACTAGATCTTTCTCTTCGTAGCGGACGGTCGTGTTTTTGTTTTGCGCTCGACTTTTGTGTTTATTTTGACTTAAAACCACCGGGGTTCCTTCTAAATTTATCACATTAACATCTATAATCAAATACCGCGCGTGCATGTACTTTTCTGTGTAAATAATTTGCATTATTAATCACCTATTAGTTTGTGCTAAGACGGTTATCTTATCTTATCTCAGTTTTTCTCTTTGTTATTATTCCCGTTTTTATTTTTTCACTCTACCGCTTGGGAGTTGTTTGCTGTTAGCTGCGTCTAAGCGGTTCATAGCTCTCATCGCTCCTGTGACTTCTGCTGTTTTAATTCTAACTCTTGCGCTCTTCTGTTCTCTTTCCCTCTCTTGAGTTTTTTTTGGTACTTATAGTGTGTTCAGCGGTTTTAAGGTTGTGAATATGTCCCAGAAAGTCGACTGCAACGTAAAGAACTACCAAAAGGCTGTTTCGGCAGGCCAGTCAGCATCCATTGTTGGCGTCATGCGTCAGACCAGGAGTGGATTTTCTGAGATAATGGCCACTTTTCGCAGGGCGAATGACCTGTTCTCCGCGCTAGACGCTCAATTTAATAGTATGAAGCTATTAAATGAATCACCGAAACGCAAAAAATCCGCTGCTAGTCGGCTGCAACTGTGTGAGTCACAGCAACCAATTTCCTGCCACTCCCCGTCGCCGCAGCCCCTGGTCCCCGTTCCAATGGTTCTGAGATCAGGAACGATCAAAGATTCGGTAACCGAATCAATCGTTGTGGCATCGGATGGCGCTCAGCCAACAATTTCCGCGTCGTCCGTTTTGTCCAATGCGGAGTCCAATTCTTTGGCTCCGCAAAACCCCATAGAAAAACCGACCCATGGTCCAACATTAACCGGAATACCGGCCGTGGTTGGTAACAATTCTTTATGCAAGTCCCTCACAGCAGTCCCACCTTCGAAAACAATATTTGTTTCGAGGCTTGCCCCTGATCTTGCATCTGAAGATGTCCTAGCCTACATTCAAGGCAAAATACAATCTGGCAATGTGAAGGTGGAAAAATTCAAATTTTCGTATGCCAGAGACATTTCATCTTTCAAGATAAATGTCTCATCCCAGCTCTTAGACATTATTTGATCGGGTGACTTCTGGCCCGAGTACGTGATAGTCATGGAGTACGAGGCTCGAAATAAGAGAAATCGACCTGCGGGAGTACAACTGCCCAGGCCGTCGCAACCCTCTGTGCCCATTGTTGCACTTTCTGTCTCAAAAAACTAACCTCCTCCTTACTACTTTTCTATCAGAATACTAGGGGCTTGCGCAGTAAGCTTTCTTGATTGTATTTGGATAGCCTTTCCTTCGCATTCCAGGTGATCGTATTTACCGGAAGTCGGAGATCTTATGCTCCGAAATTCTTCAAAGTAAGTACACAATTTATAGATTAGATCGCGAGCTCCAGCGTAGTGGTGGAGTTTTAATTGCCGTTGACTCTTGCCTCATCTCGGAACAGTTTGTATCTAATGACTTTTTGGACATTGAATTTATCTGCGTGAAACTATCATTCACAGGTAGTTGTATTTATGTAACCTGCTCCTACATCCCTCCATCTTCGGAAGAGCCAATTTATTGGAAACACCTTTCGGCAATTCAGGCAGTTTCCAGCTGGCTCTCTGATAGGGGCTAATTAGTGGCTTTGGGTGACTTCAACATACCTGGAGCGCACTTGTACTCTGATGGAGTGTCTAACGTTATTCATACTGCGGCACAGCATGACTTTATAACTGGCCTGCTCGATTTATCGTTATCCCAAGTTAACCATATATTTAACTCTTTAAACCGCTTACCGGATTTATGCTTTGTCTCCGATCCTGTAGGTGTAAATCTAATTAGACTTCCTCCAATAACGCAACTTAAAGATTCTTATCATCCTACTTTCGATGTGACTATCAACACTCGGACAGTTTTAACAATGACATCTCGTAGTAGTTTAAACAGAGTCCGCTGTTTTCGAAAGGCCGATAACCAGAGGCTGACCACTCTAGTAAATGAATTTGACAGTGCCATGAACTCATTTTTCTCTTTATGTGTTCCTGAATCCTACCCGTCGGTCTGTAACAAACCAATTTGGTTTACCAAAGAGTTGACACGTGTTATAAAAATTATTTGACTCGTTTGAAGGTCCAGTTCACGCAGGACCCTAAACAGTTTTATAACTTTGTTAACTCTAAACGGAAACCCACGCTATACCCTCCCTCGCTGTCCTTTAAGAATACTACAGTAAATTGGCAATAGCCAATCTCTTTGCTGAGTTTTTCAAAACTACATATTCGGCCTCAACATCTTCAGATCATACATTTTCTCCAGTTATGCTGGAGAATCTCCAGTATCATTTTAAACGAAAGCTTTCTTCAACGTGTTAAGCCAGTTTATTCACCAGGTCCAGATGGTATACCGGGCTCTATGCTTAGGTGTTCCGAGGTGCTGTGTAACCCACTTCTTAAATTGTTTACCTTATCTTTAGAATCCTCAGAATTTCCCCTTATTTGGAGGGAATCATTTGTTATTCCTCTCCACAAAAAAGGTAGCAAATCGGATGCCAGTAACTATAGGGGGATCTCTAAGTTATCGGCTATCCCTAAACTTTTCGAGAATGTAATCACTTCTCACCTTCAACATCTGTGTAGATCCGTCATCTCGCCATGTCAGCATGGTTTTATGAGGCGAAGATCAACCATAACCAATTTTCTGGAACTTACCTCTTTCGTTATTAGGGGCTTACAACTAAACTCTCAAACCGATGTAATTTAGACGGACTTTAGTAAAGCTTTCGACTCGGATAATCATTCTCTTCCGTTAGGAAACTTGATTCAATGGGGTTTCCTAGTGATCTTCTTAAATGGATTTCGAGTTATCTAAGTGACAGGACCCAAAAGGTTCTGTTCAGAAACGTTCTATCCAATAGCCTCAGAGTCACATCTTGCGTCGCACAGGGTAGTCACCTTGGACCACTGCTATTTACATTGTTCATAAATGATTTGCCGCAGGTTCTAACCAAATCCAGAGTACTCATGTATGCTGATGACGTATAGGGACAGTTCTTGCCAAGCTGACCTTTAATCGGATCTTTAAGCTTGGTGTCATGCTAACGACTTACATCTCAACAGCTCTAAATGAGGCCGTCAGCCGATAGGGTACACAGGGGGACCAACGGATGGCTGTGTCATCTGCAGTAACTGTGTGCACCATCGGTAGTGCGACTATACTCTCCCAGCAAGGGCGGCTGGAAGCAGGTCCTCGGTCTAAGCCTAGTTGGGTTCCGACCGGGAACGCTGACCAATGGTAGTCGGGCGGAGCTGGGCATGTCTTTAAAGTGCCTCCCCTCAAGTCAGGAGTGTTACGCAACCCGTGCCCTCTGACTTCCAGGTTCGCAGCTGAGGGGTTAATCCAGCTGTGTTTATACGGAGGCTTCCTAGGGCCGGGCAACCCTGGGTCGTAAGATGCCTTACCGCACCTATGGGGCGTAGTTGCGGTCGACCTTCCTTCATGCCCCAACCCCCCTCTGGTCCGCTGCGCTTGCCTTGCCGAGCAAAGCGGGCGATAATGATGAAATAATGAACAAAACACGCCAAAAGACATCGATGATGGACGATGAAGAGACGCTGAGGCTGAGTCTGGCCTCAGAGTCTCAACAAAAATCGGAGACCGCTGAAGAAGGGTCGCCGGTGTCAGATTCAGACACCACGATCCTGTCGAGACCCGAGAGGAGAGCGAGCAGCACTCCCCAATCCGATCACAATAGTGGGGCCCAGACGGGCACCGCTAAAGAACTAAATCAGATGACCCACCAACAGCGACGGGCGAAGGTCAGCAGAGTCCGCTTTATTCTCGGCAAGATAGCCAAGAACGATGCCGAGGGCAAGACCGACCCCACCATGGTGAACAAAAGAACTCAGTGACCTCAGGAGAAGGGCACGGAAGTCCTTCAACACTAGCTATGGTACCAAGGAATGGGAACCATACAAGGAGGCGCAGAGAACGTACAAAAAAGCGATTTATGAGGCCAAAAAAGACTCATGGTAGAGCTACTGCGAGTCGCTGGAAGGCGAAAAAGACACTGCGAGACTAAGCACGATTCTCGCTAAAGGACACACAAGTCCTACCCTAATTAACAGCGCGGACGGCATGAACACGGTTTCACAACCTCGTATCTAACGAGGGAAGACTGGGACTCGGAAAGAGTACCCATAGAGGACGAGGTATCCCTCTACACCGAGGCTCTAAGATGGGCTGTGGCGTAGGGGCTGGGATCTATTCCGAGCACTGGGGGATTGAGGAGACCTTCAGTCTCTCAGACTCGGCGACGGTCTTCCAGGCTGAGCTGCTCGCCATATGGGAAGCAGCCAGACTTTCGATACCAACCTACGGATCTACTCGGACAGCCAAGCGGCTATCAAATCTCTAGCTTCCGTGAGAACCACGTCATGGCTGGTGGCTGAATGCAAGGAGGCCCTTAATAAACTTGCCGAGGACAACAAGGAACAAGTAACCTGGCTACCGGGACACAACGATATCCCAGGGAACGAAAAAGCAGACGAGCTAGCAAGAGCAGGCTCCGCAGAGCGTAGCACTGAAGCAGAAATACCGATCGCCCTAAACTCAGTCCAGACAAGGATACATGACCATTTCAAACAAACAGCCAACAAGGAATGGACGAGGAAAAATGAGTGCAGGAGTGCATGTTGGCCGACTTTTGACAGGGTCACGGCAGTAGCCACAGGTCATTGGGCGATTGGATCGCACGCAATGAAAATGGGACTGCCACACAATGTGACCTGCAGAAGCTGAAAGCAAACGACGCAGCAAGAGACTCCTGAACTCTTGCTCTGATTTTGCCCGGCACAAAACTACAAGAGACTACGACACTTTTGAGCCCGACAGTTGGAGTCACTGGACAGCGTAGGCGAGCTGAAGATATCAGCAATCCTAAGCTTCCTCACTGAATAGGGATGGTATTAGAAAGACAACGAATAGAAAACAGAGAGAGTGCATCAGAAAGGAGCCTCTAATTGGAAGTCCCAGGATGGCCGTGCTTAACTAGAATAGCTGATCCGCCCCTAGAAATCGCACCCGCCCTGTGTAAACTGTATCCTGGAAAGCTTATGTACTCTCCGTGCTTAAGGTGGGTCTCAGACACCAGCATTTTATCGTTGCAGTGCCCAGAGAGGTACACCAGAAGCTCTTCCCGATTGGCAAGGAGACTTCTGGCATTCCATATGCCCACCTTAATGATTCACATGAGCGATATTCATTCCAGCTTGTAAATCTCGCACCATCGTGGTTAAGGAGGCTGCCAACTGTTCCACAGAGTTCTTTAGGGAAAGAAGCATAGTCACTACTCTTGTCATATCCCATTCAGGGACAGCGTTGGAAGGCTGCTGGGCATTGCTATTCCTACCACGGCTTCCTAGCAAAGGGAAATTATCGTGTAAGTCATAGGATGATTGTTTCTTACTCCCAGATTTGAAGTAGGCTGGAACTGCTGAGCTCTTGTCCTACTGGCATAAGAAACCCCAGACTGTAGCATAGCCGAGGGGCACCGTAGACTGCCCATTATAGGCAGACCTTGAAGAATTACGAGGCTGCTCCATCACCTTAGGGAGCACACCCTTAAGCTTTAGTACATAAATGCGGCATTTTTATCATATGCAGCATGATTGTCACCACAATTGGAACAGCAGAGGCCAGCTGCAACTAAAGCCCTGCAGTTCTCCGATCCCGTCCCATGTTCCTCCGCGCATCAACCGCAAACAAGCGGCTTGAAACAATAGTTCTTTGTTTGATGGAAGCCAAAACACCTAAAACATTGCTTAAGTCTATTTGAGTCTTTTTTGGGCTCCACCGTTACTCGGTGCCTACCCAACTTAGAGATCAACAGAGCCTCCCTGTTGTTTATAGCATGCTTGAGGTCAACGAACCAGACATTTTTTCTGGCCTGCTCAGTGACTACGTCCTGACTCTCTTGGCGCCGGGCACGGTTCGGGAGGTTATACAGATTAACTATCGTATGCTCCAGCTTAGAGAACTTATCCATAATAAAGTTCCTCGGCGTGGCGCTGGACAAATTCTTCATAACCATCCTGAACGGTCTGTCCTTCTTAAGACAGAAATGAGTATATATAATATTCTTTTCTGTCAAAAACCTCGTTATGATACGGTGAGTATAGGAGTCCTTAGCATAAATACGCAGGTCTCCTGAACGAGCAATGCAAAACTCGAAGCCATCATCTTCGACCACCTGGAGGAGCTCATTCTCCATCGCCTCCACGTTGTTAACATTTGGCACTGTGATCGGCCTTGGCTTGGCCAGGGCGATAGGAGCAGGGCTAGCTGCCGGCTGGGAGATAGCAACCCTCTCCTCAACATCTTCCACAACATCCATATTTTGCGGCAGAACATCCATATCAAGGGCAGCAAACCTATTTGTATTATACGGTTTGCTGGTTTTGGCTTTTGTACACATTGCGTCCACAACGTCCATCATTTAAAAACAGATCTTATTAATTTACAAAACATGGTGCCGTGTATACCTATAAAGCCGAGACTGACGATGTATTTATTAAACGGTGATCGAAAAGATTCAATGACTCCTATGTTACTAAAACTTTATATACTTCAATAGTTCTTCCTATCTTAGAATATGGATCTTGCCTTTAGAACAAAATAACTTTTGTTAGCTTTACGCGGTTTAAACTGAGATGCAGAAAAGACATTACCATTCTACCTTCCCTAGCCAACCGTAGAATAATGCTAGGCATTAAATTTCTTTATAACCTAATGCATGGGGACGTTAAAAGTGCTGACTTGTTAGGTCAGCTCAAATTCCGTGAACCGAGTTGAAATACTGTATCCTATCCACCTTTAATTTTGCACCACTCGATGTAAAACTTCTTTCGAATAATATAAGTCATAAGAGGACTACGTACAAGTTGTACACAATAATAATGATAGCCTTCCTAAGCAAAACTAGATCTAACCCACTTAGTACGCATGCAAGCAAACAAATCAGAAAGAACGCCGGTAATTTCTTTTTTCGTATTATTTTTTATATTTTTCATCGCCGCTACTAAAACCTAACCCTATCAGGTATGTGCCTTTTTCAAAAAGGCCACTTCAGTGTACTGACCGTAGTACATAAACGTCCACATATGTATAAGTATATAGCATAACATGCTTAGAGAAACAGATGATCATGTTTAGGATTTTTTCTGCTTTTGGGTATTTTTATTTTTTAGTAGAAACGATCCCTCTCTTGTGACCTTGGATGTTTCCACATCACCATTAAACGAGTAGTCTATTACATTTTCTTGTCAATAATGGGTTTTATTGTCATTTCTGTTATAATAAATTTGGAAAGTGTTTAGGTGAGGGGCCCACTGTGCCGTTTTGGCTCACCACCTTTTGTGCTCAAGTCCTCGGGTCTGCCGTCGCTGTTCTCGCGCTCGGGCTTTGATTTCCGCCTCTCGAGCCCGCTCCCGTACTGTTAAGCTCAGCTCGGTCGGGAGCGCAGCCCTTATGTTAAGTTAAGTTAGTTCAATGTATGAAGCTGAACAAAATACATGCGATTGTGTCCTGGAAATATTACCATCGACGCCCCCAACTTCTTCTCTACTTCGACTCCGATCGCGCGGTGGGTTTTTTGCTGTGCTGCCAGCGGCCCGTTTTCATCTGCATCACCCGTCTTGGGAAATCTCCACCAGCGCCCCTCTTCATATTTTGGTCCATCAGAGCCGGATTGTTTTGGATGTTTCTACCAGCAGTACCCGGCATTGGCCCGCCAAAAGATAAGTACGACATTTCTCCGTCTCGCTGCCGGTGCCACTGCTGAAGTCCGAACATTAAATTTCGTTCACACTGCTGCAAGATTTGTTTTTCCCTCCGTTTCAGCTCCAAGTCCGAGTTTTACGACACAACAGCAGTAATTTATATTCTACTTCGCCTTCAATCTCTGAAAAATTTTCCATCCGTCTCCGTTTTGTGTTCGCCATTTTTCTCGCCGTTTTCGTCCTCCCCATTATCCATTCGATTGCCAACGGTAGAGGCATATGTGCATCCATATACATACATACACACATACACTCATGACAATTGTGCAATTAATCTGCGAAAAATTCGCAAGTGAACAGTGAGATTGTGCGGTGAAAAAAGAAGACATAATTAATATTGGCCAGCTGGTGTGAATTAGTTCCGGAAATTTTCAAATTCGCCGAAGAGTCCGCCGCTGCCGCAATGTTGTTTTTTCCAATCAGTGCACTGCAGTGTCATTTTTTTTTTGCACAGCATAACCCTTCTTTTCCCCACAGTCCGCTTATGAATGCTCCGCTGTGAATGCATGCCCATATATATACATACATATATTTCAATATATTTTTTGCCTCCGATTTCAGAACTTAATAAACACTTATATATACATATCTCCGTATTAAATAAATGCCCATATATATTCCCATTTTTTTTTTATTGTTACATGTAAGTTGCAGCTACTGTTAACTTATTATACCACCTATCTATTATTTATATACAATCTTAAGTAGAGATTATTCCTAATTATTCTTATTCCTGTCTAATTTAGTAAGCGGGTAGGTAGTTCCCTTAATGTGACCCTTCTCAGTTGTCTGTTTCTTCTTCTCCTGACCAATGCTCTTGCCAGCGGGTTTGAATGAGCCAGTAGTTTTGCTCGATGACTTATTGCTATGGAATTGATAACATGTCCAATAGCTGGAAACTTTAATTCCCTCCGGATGTAAATATTCCTGATATACCACTCAGCGTTGCTGATAGGCCTCAGGAATTTCACCTGGAACAGCTGTATCTTTCTTAGGTGCGTCCTGGCCGCTGTGTCGTATATGGCTACTCCATAGCGCCAAATCGGTTAGGGTAAATGTGACCACCATCCATTTATCTATATTAATGTCCACATTCCATCTACAGTTCTCAAATCTCTTCAGCAAAGTCTGTGGCTTATTCGTAGCGCTATAGACACAGTTAGATCTTGCCAACACTGCTGTGTCATCTGCATATGTTGCTATACACATACGTTCTGAATTCATATGCAAAGGACCATCGTGTGCAAACAAATTGTACAGCGTCGGTCGCAGAACACTTCTCTGTGGTACTCCAGCATGTATCATCCTTGCATTTGAGGTTACACCATCTTGGATAACTTGGAAGCTTCTTCCTTTTAAATAGCTTCTTATTATTTCAAAGAGCTGCGGTGGTTCTTTGACTTTTGACTTATCTCCGTATAAAATACATGCCCATATATATTCCAATATATTTTCTGCCTCCGATTTCAGAAATAAATAAATCTAATATAAAATAATATAAAAGTTCACTTAAAATGCGTGTTCCTAAAAATTTAATTCAGCAGCCGCAGCGCCGTGGTTTTTTTGGTGTGTTGCTGTTATATTTTTTTCCTTTGGTGACTTACGCACTGCTCTGCCGTCGGCGTAACCCAGTGAACTTTTTTCCCGCTCCAACCACAACAAAGCACAGAGTTTTTTTTAATTCCATCTGTACGGCTGAGTAAAGTATTTAATTATTAATTTTTCGATCGGGAAGCAGCTGAAGTTTTTTATTCCACTTTTCCGGCCATATAATAATTAAAATCGAAAAGTATTAATTATTTAAGTATTAATTCTCCGTCCGAACAAAAGTCGAGGTCAATTCCACCCTTCCGGCTCCGCAACATTTAATTTCAAAATTATTGAGGATTCAATTCGATCGAGTATACCTATAAACACTTAATTATTTATTGCCAAAAACAGGAAAAATCAGCTATTCGAAGGCCCCTCTAAACCCGAGTCAGTTAAGAATACAATATATGTAGGTGTCACATATTTCTATACATATATAATTTTACACATATTGATTGTCATTCACGTTCTTCTGAACGAGCACTGAATTTTCGATACTCTGTCATTTTCCGTGTCTCCAACGCTGTGTATACTCCGCATCAGGGACCATCCGCCTGCAATCACATCAAACCTCTTTTACTTTTAGGTTTTTTTTTGGTTCTTGCCGTTTCTTTTTTTTCAACATACGGATCGTGCCGCACACGATCGACGTCTGGGCCGATTTGCCAACTAGTTTCTTGTAAGCGCATTTCATCCGCAATCTTGCCGTTCTCAGCACATTAGTGTGACCGGCCACCGCTTCGTACGAGGCACTTATAGCGCAAGTCAGTCGACAAGCCCTGACCAGCGAATTTGAATCTCAGAATTCAATGTTGAGACTTGGGACTGACTCCTGGTATTTATGATTTCCTCAAAGCTCCCCAAAGTCACACTTTCTATGTGGGAACAATCCGTAAAGAATAAGGCCGAAACTCCAACATGGGAGGAGTTCGATAACTTCCTGACAGAGCGTCATCGCACTCTGGAGGCCATCGACGACGTCAAGCCTAATGGCTCCGGGCAAGTTCCGCCACGGTCGGTACCCGCCCCCACTCCAGCTCGGAGGCTCAATTCGTACGAGACTCGAGTGGTTCCGAGCCAGAAGGGGTGCGATCTCTGTTCGAGGGAGAGCCATCCCATTCGCTTATGTCCGCGCTTCCTGGACATGGATGTAAATGGGCGCTCTGATTACATCAACAGGAAGCAGCTATGTCTCAACTGTTTTGCCCGAGGGCACCAGCAGCGGGACTGCACGAGTGCCCATAGCTGTTTCACATGCCAAAGCCGACACCACACCCTCCTGCACCGCGGCAATCCGTTCGCTACCGCTCCGAATCAGCCTACGGCATCAGGGGCTCGACCCACACAGACTTCCAGAAGCAGGACCGGCTCAGGGGACCAGTCGGATGTGCAGGTGTGTTTCGCTTCAGGGTCGGGAGCCGTCCTACTGGGCACGGTCCGTATTGATGTGTGCCATTTGGGGTGCAGCTTCCGGGCACGAGCGCTGATAGATTCAGGGTCCGAAGCGACTTTCATAACGGAACGACGGTTTAACCTGGTCCAACTTCCTTTCCAAACGATTCAAGCCCAAGTTTCCGGTATTAATCAGACCATCTCCGCACAGTCTACTAAATTGTGCCATTTCTCCATCCGATCGCCGTCTAGACCCGGGCTACAATTAGAGACTGCGGCTTAGGTTTGCGGACCCCAATTTCTTTGAGAGCTCCTAGGTCGATGTGTTAATAGGAGCTGACATTCTTCCGTCCATTCTCCTCGGCAATTCCAAGGCTAACATCTGCGGGTCGCTTCTCGGTCAGGAGACCATTTTTGGATGGGTGCTGACAGGCCCATTATCTTCGGCCAGCCCCGCAGCGTGTCCGTTTTTTCCACGCGAATTGCCTGCAGCCTCGATGACTAATTGGATCAGCTCCTCACCAAATTCTGAGAGGTGGAAGATGTGCCCTCACAGATGAGTTCGGGATCGGATTCAGTCTGCGAGCACAATTTTGTCCAGACGACGAGAAGAGACGATTGTCTCAAGTACGTTGTGACGCACCCTTTACGCGACCCCGAGCAGAATGGTTCCGAGCTAGCGTCTTCACGGCCCTTTGCTCTTGCTCAGTTCCTGCGTAATGATCAGCGCCTGAAGAGCGATCCGCCTCTTAAGACGCGATTTGACTCGGCCACAGGACCGAGGTCTCTCCCGCAAGCAATTCCGCTACCTACTACCTTCCTCATCATGCCGTTGTCAAGCCCGAAAGCACGACTACTAAGGTGCGGGCAGTCTTTAGCGATTCTAGCCCGCAAACGGGATCAGTCTAAACGACATTCTTTACGCAGGCCCGGTCTTGCAATCCGATTTAACGATTCAAATCCAAAAGTGGCGAACTTTAGGTTTGTCTTCAACACCGACATCGATAAGATGTATCCGCAAACTTGGGTAGACCCTAAGCATAATTCGTTCCAACATATTTTGTTTCGCAATCCTGATTGGGATATCCGCGACTACGAATAAAAAACGGTCACCTTCGGAGTCAACTGTGCACCGCTCCTAGCAATCCGTGTCCTGCAAAAGCTCGCGGACGACGAAGAGTCGTGGCCACGGGCAGAGCGCCAAGTCCTCTCCCAAATTGCCAAATTGTTCGATCCTTTCATCTTCCGGGCGAAGATGTTCATGCAGGACATCTGGCTTTTGGACCTAGGGTGGGACGACGCCCTCACTCAAGATTAATGTCAGCGATGGGTTGACTTCCTAAAGGACTACTCCGTGCACGATCAGATTCGTATTCCTCGATGGGTCGCCTTCCGACCACACCTAAAGGTAGAGCACTACAGGTTTTGCCACGCTTCACAGAAGGCGTACGGCGCCGCCATTTACGTCCGTATCGAGGTTGGGTGACGGTAATAGTGAACCTGCTAACCTGCAAAAACGCCAGTGGCCCCGGTCAAAACGGTGTCGCTCCCGCGGCTCGAGTTGTGCGTTGTGAGTTGTACAATTGACCCACTCAAGGCAATGACGCCCTCGTGACTGAACTCGAGAAGCGGTCAGTCAAGGTCCATGTTGCAAAGGCGCCCGCCGAAGATATTCATTGCGAGTCCTTGCGTATGTTTAGATGAAGATTCAATCTCCGTACGAAGAGCAGCTGACAGCTAATGAGATTACGTCGGCTAAACGCATCCCAGTTTCCGTCACTGAGAGTAGACACTTCGTCTCTGAGATGGGCTGCTTAAGCCAAAAGCGGCCAGTTCCGGCATCCAGCCCGATTCAAAATCTGAACCCATTCATCGATTCGCAAGGCCTTATGAGAGCCTGCGGCCGGGTTATGGCCTTTGAACTTCTCCAATATGACGAACGGCATCCTATAATACTTCCGTACAACTGCCATTTGTCTCGACGCCTCGTCCAGTTTACGCATCGCATCCGAGCCAAATTCTAAATTCCAAGGTTGTGGAACTTGGTGAAGTCCGTCATCTATTCATGCAAGGTATGCGTCATCCACAAGAAGAAGGTGCATACGCAACTTATGGGGGAGCTACCAAAGGAACGGACGTTCTTCTCGCGCCCGGTCACGCATACTGCTGTGGCATATGCCGGTCCCTTCGAAATTAAAAACTATACGGGACGAGCCTGTCTCATCACAAAGCGGTACATCGGATCTTACGACAGAGAAGTTTCTGGCGGCTTTCGCTCGGTCCGTGTCAAGGAGAGGGTGCTCCCGTCAAGTGCAGTCGGACAACGGTAAGACCTTTGTGGGGGAAGCTTGCCTACTATCCCGCGATATTCTCCAAAGCCTAAAAGGGACGGTGACGGGTGCCTATAACCACCACCAGCCTATAACCACCAGCAGCTTCTCTGGCATTTCATTCCTCCGGGAGCCCCCCACATGGGGGGCCTTTGGGAGGTAGGCGTCAAGAGCTTATTATTTTACAAGTCCACAGCCACGCGGAAATACACGTTTGAGGAGCTTTCTACTCTCCTGGCGAAGATCGAAGCGTGCCTAAATTCGCGGCCGCTCCCGCCAATGTCCGAAGACCCCACTGATCTGGTGGCGCTTACACCCGGACACTTTCTTGTGGGAGACCCACTTCTTGCCACGGTTGAACCCGAGATGAAGGGGAATACCACGTCCATTCTTAACCTCTGGACACCTAAGGCTCTTCAGCAGCAATTTCGGCTGCGATGGAAGTAAGAGTACCTCAAGGAGCCCCTACAAGAGATCTCCGCGTTGGGGATATGGTGGTCATCAAGGAGAACAACCTTCCAATGAGTGGCGATTAGACAGGGTTGACGCAGTGTTTCCAGGATCCGGTGGTCGATATCTGCACCGCGCGAGGACTCATCAAGCAGCCCGTGGCTAAGGTCGTGCAGTAACAATGCATTCTTCCGCTCCAATATTCCTCTCCACTGTGCCGTCTCGTAGCACGGACCGTAGTTCCTAGTCGTAGTTTACATCATTATTAATAACGTTGTTTTTGTTGCTCTGTCATATTTCCGCCAATAGTATTCAACACAATGACGCCACGTCCACGCACCGCCCAGTCACTGGAGAGCAGATGTACTCGAGATACACTGTCCTACCGATGCCGAGCCTGCAATGGGATCCACGCGTTGAAGAAGTGTTGCCGTTTTCTGCGGCTACGCGCCGAGAAGCGGCTCAAGCGCTACTGCTCCAGCTGCTTGGCCCACGAGCACTCCGACTGATCGTGTCGGCGAGGGGACCGCTGCAAAACGTGTGGGCAGGATCACCATTCGCTGCTGCATATCGTGGAGGAGCCGCGGGCTCGGCGTCAGCCACGTCAGGAGGAGTACCGGTCACGGAGGGCGGGAGATAGCACGCGGAGCGCGTCAGCTGGGTCTCCGCTTTCGTCCGCCACTTTCCGGCACTCACGAGCCGCTCCACGGCCGGCGACATCCCGGTACTCATCGGTGACTTCTCGACATTCTTCCGCCACTGCCCGGCAGTCTACAGGCGCTCCACGGCCTTCGTCCGCCAATCATTGGTTGGCGTCCACCGTTCGTTCGCCCGCGTCAGCTGCGCCTGTGTAATCTTCCGCCTCTTGTCAAGGGCCCCCGCAGAACGCGCCCGCTGCGAACAACCCTGTCGTCGCTGCTGCAGCGGAATAGCGTTAACGTTTTGACGACTGCGCTCATGCGTATTGACACCGGGACCCGGATCTTTGACCTGTGTACGCCCTCGAGCTGCATTGTTGTTTCTTTACCGTCGTGTTTTCGGCTGCCCACTACGACGAATAAGTTTGTTCGGGTTCCAAAACCGACGAGAGCGTGGGGCTGGAAGTCATTATCAAAATCGAGCCTCACGTCCGCGTTCGTACGCCGTCCCGAGAGCTGAGCGATGCGGTGCGTGCCTACTTCCGAGGCATCACTCTGGCTGACGAGCGGTTCTATTTGCCAGCCACGATTTCCGTCGTTCTGGGCGCGGACATGTATCCGCGCATTATTCAGCCGGGCTTCCTAAAGATTCAAGACGGGCTACTGGTGGCCCAAAGCACCGTTTTTGGATGGGTCGTGTCCGAAGCTTGCCACCAGCCATAACGACGTGGGACCTATTGCAACCCGAGTAATTGTAAGGGGGGGATGTATAGGTGAGGGGCCCACTGTGCCGCCTTGGCTCATCAAACTTTAAGAGCGCATCCGCGCTCGCCCTTTTTGTGCTCAAGTCCTCGGGTCTGCCGTCCCCGTTCTCGCTCTCGCGCTTTGCTTTCCGCCACTCGGGCCCTCTCCCGTACTGTTAAGCTCAGCTTATCGGTCGGGAACGCGGCCCTTATGTTAAGTTAAGTTAGTTCAATGTATGAAGCTGAACAAAATACATGCGATTGCGCCCTGGAAATATTACCATCGACGCCCCCGACTTCTTCTCTACTTCGACTCCGATCGCGCGGTGGGTTTTTTTCCTGTGCTACCAGCGGGCCGTGTTCATCTGCATCACCTGTCTCTGGAAATTTTTTTGCGGCATCAGCGCCCCCGTTCACAGGAAGATTTAAGCAAGCTATTTGTAATGTTAACTTTTAACGTTATATCTTTTATAGATTATCTTTTTTTACAATTGACATACAAATTTTTAGAAAAATATTTTATTTCTTTTTTTGAGACTAACAACTAAAACTAAACAACTACATAGTTTCAAATAGGGCTAGTGTCATGACTTAGAAAATTAATCTACTAAAAACTATGTCACATTGATTTCACTACACACTGCATTGGCGGCTACTGAAAACTAAACACTACGTAAATAAATAATTAATTTTATCCGTTAAGCAGATCCATCGTAACAAATTCATCAATCCGCAATGATCATGTAGTTTCAATAGATTTTATAATTCTATTTATATATATATAGTGACATATCCACAGTCCTATAGACTTAGTACATGCCTACTTAGTTAAATATGATTATACATGTAATATAATCATCATACCCTTTGCTACCCTACAAGTGTATAGACACACAACACATACACCCCATGCTACCCTACAGTTATGAATCAGTATCGTATGATGAGCCAACCAGCAGTAGACCAAACAAAACCATTGTCTAAACATCCTGCCCTTATTTAATCTAAACATCCTACCCCTTTTTCACACGCTTAAGATCAGACTCGCTAACTCGTAAACAGATATATCAAATTACAAAAGAGAAATCGAATTCAAGAATAATCGAAGAGTCAATTAAAGCTGTCACAATCCATAATTAAACTCTCTCAGAATCTTCGAGATTAAATCAAGATCCACAAAAGCTCAAGACCGAGGCTTGAACGTCAACCCCGGTAGTACAAGAAGATGAGTTCAGTTTGAGATACGAAATTA